>LT669791.1:22957862-23543531 GCA_900128785.1 Arabis alpina
ATAAATGAGGTAACACATGCGCCGTCATTGAATATACACCGAATGCGATGTCAAGTGGATGGATCATGGAAGGGTGCTGAGAATACCTCAGGCTTAAGATGGGTATGTCTCCATGGCGATACTATTATAAGTCTAGGCGCCAAAAGTGTAAGCCAACGAAGGACTCCCTTACATACGGAGATGGAGGCTCTAATATGGGCTATGACCTGTATTTTGGAAAGAGATATGGAGTGTCGGATGTTTGAAACAGATTGTTCCGACCTAGTGGCTATCGTCAATCACCCAGAGGAGTGGCCGGCGTTTTTGATTCTCTCAGTCAAGCTCAAGTGCTTACAAGATCGTCTACCCAACTTCTCAGTATCCCACATCCCTCGCACTATTAATCTCAAGGCTGACTGCCTAGCCCGTTCAGCAAGATCACAAGATTTTAATTTTTCTTATGTAAACAACACTATACCGACCTGGATTCCAAATTCGGATGGTGTTTTCTGATTAATAGTTAGGATGAAAAAAAAAAATTGATTTCATTGTTAATTAATCATTGATTATATGTATATAACCAAAATCTAAATTTAGTAGTATGATATACATTTGTATTTTACAAACTACTGATATATGTTACATCATCTTTTACAATTTTTTTATATAAATTTTGCTAATAAAATAAAAATCTACATATTAGCTACACTTTACTATATATTATTAACTTTTGAAACACAATTTAAGAAGTGTCTCAATATTTTAAGTTACAAAAATAAAACATCATAAGATTACAATTTATTTAAATAATATTAGATTTTGTATTTATTATTTTATTAATTTTTATTTCATTAATGATTATTTATGATATGTTTTTTCAATTTCATTAATATTTATGATTTACAGGAATAATCTTTGAACCATTAAAAAATGTTAAACTCTAATTATATAAAATGCAGAAAAGCTTACATATTATAAAAAAAGTTTGGATTTTTTTAAGAGATCCCTAACATGTGAAACTTGAGAGAACTAATGAGATGGTGCTTGGCTCTTCTTGGAGATGTCTTAGAGCAATAATCTTGATTCAGCAGCAAAATAAACCGGAGTTACTCCTTTCATAGTAACTCGCTACCTCTTCTCGCCATTATACTCGTTCTGAGTAACACTAACACAGAAGATGGCCTCGTTGATTCTTTAAGTTTCATCTGAAATTTATTTTGTTTCACCTCCCTGGACACAACATGGAAATGTTCAATATGGTTTAGTGTTACTTATAATAGAGATTTTATAGGGGTTTGTTTTTCTAAGAGTGTAAACTTATAATGAGCTTTACTTTGGTCCATAAACACTCATAAAATCATACTAGGCAGAACAGACGTCTGTGCGGAACAGGAATGTGCATCAACATAGAGCTGCTCGGACAACAACAACCACACCACCCAGCAGGGAATTTTGAGTGACGAGGAAGCCAATGGTCAAGTCGTGCTGAGATGGACAAGAGGAGATATACATGGGAGATATGGAGATCTTGGCGTACAACAATATGGAAACATAGACTTCAAGATCAAGGAGCATCTAGGAAGTTTTCCTTATTGAAGATTTGTGAATATTTAGGAAACTAGGGTTAGGGGTTTTCTAGATACTAGTATATATAGGGTGTTAAATCGTGGGGCACGAGTTAACACTTTTGAGACTAATTTTTGAGAGATTACAACCTAGAAAGCTGATGAAGGCCGTAGCATCGACCTATCATCAATGTTTGAAAATCCCGACCCCTTCCGGGATTCACACTGAAAGGGGTAATCAAAGTGAAACTCGCAATTGCTTTATCCTTGAAAGGAAAAAGATGGCTCGAGATGCCATGGCCATACAGGCCTAGGAAGAGATAACAGGGAGCCGAAACAAGGCTCCTCACGTTGATAAGAAGAAAGTGTCATTAGAATGACAAATTACACAAATCATCGTGGATTTCCAACATCCCGATCTATGTGTGGGAATAGGGTTAGAACTAAGCAACCCTATACGAGATAAACTCATTGAACTTCTAAGGAAGAACGTATCGACCTTAGCGTGATCCATCAAAGACATGAAGGGGATCGACCCAAAGATAATTTTTCACGAGCTGAACGTAGATCCGTCTCATAGACCGGTTACACATAAGCGGAGAAAACTCAGCCCAGAGAGGTCCAGAGCAGTAGATGATGAGGTCGAGCGACTGCTCGAAGCTGGATCTATTACCGAGGTAAATGAAACCAAAAGTGGAGAGTGGTTAGCCAATACGGTAGAAGTGAAAAAGGAGAACGAGAAGTGGAGAGTTTGTGTCGATTTCAAAGACATCAACAAGGCTTGTCCCAAAGACAGTTTTCCATTACTCCACATTGACAGACTTGTCGAAGCAACTACCGGTAACAAACTCTTATCATTTATGGATGCCTTCTCCGGTTCTAATCAGATCTTAATGCATCCCGATGATCGCGAGAAAGACCGCCTTCATAACCAATCAAGGAATCTACTGTTATATGGTGATGCCCTTTGGCTTAAAGAACGTCGGGGAAACTTACCAATGGCTGGTAAACAAGAATGTCCGCTCATTAAGCTCAAAAAAATCTATGGAGGTTACATCGACGATATGTTGGTTAAATCAGCGAACATTGAAGATCATATCGATCATCTCAGCAGGTGTTTTCAAAACTCTCCATTTGTATGGGATGAAATTAAATCCTGCCAAGTGCACCTTCGCGGTAACCTCAAGAGAATTCTTGGGTTAATTTGGTGATAGAAAGGGGGATCGAGCAAACCCAAAGAAAATATCCGCCGTGTTGGATTTGCCTTTCTCCCCAAACGCGGAAAGAAGTTCAAAAATTGACCGGACGGATAGCAGCTTTTAAACCGCTTCATAAGTAGATCGACGGACTAAAGTCTCCTGTTTTACCAATTGCTGAGAAAGGCAAGCAAGACTTTTGAATGGTCCGAACAGTGTGAAAAAGCTTTCTCGGACCTTAAGGAGTATCTCACATCACCACCCGTGCTGGCCAAACCCGAGGGTAGGTGAAATCCTGTACTTATATCTCGCGGTTTCAGGCATCGGCAGTTAGTGGAGTCTTGGTAAGGGAGGATCGTGGTGAACAACAAGCCATCTTCTACATCAGCAAAGCTCTCAATGGCGTAGAAGCAAGATACTCAACAATGGAAAAGTTGGCCTTAGCACTTCTACGTAAGCAAGGAAGCTCATGCCATACATCCAATCTCATACCATCGAAGTACTAATAAATCATCCACTTTGTTCGATCATACATAGCCCGAATCAATCGGGCCGATTAACTCGATGGGCGACCGAACTTAGTGAATATGATATAATCTATAAAAATAGACCGACTATCAAGTCACAAGTACTAGCAGACTTCTTCGCCAAGGTAACTACCGAGCCTTTTAAGGATGAATTAGAAGAAAGCTTGTGGTGGACACTGCATGCACATGACTCGTCATCCCGAAGAAGATCATGGGTCAGAGTGTGCCTCAAATCTCCGACTTGAGAAGTGATTAAACAATCATTCCGTCTTGAGTTCGTGGCAACGAATAATGCCGCCGAATACGAAGCCTTGATAGCTGGACTTCGACTGGAGAAAGCAATAGGAGCAAAATGGATTCGAGCTTGCTCAGACTCCTAGCTTGCCACCAATCAGTTCAACGGGTCGTATGAAGCTAGAGATGACAAGATGGATGCTTACTTGAAGGTAGTACACGAAATTACCAACGAGTTTGATGGATTCGAGCTCGTAAAGATTCCTCGTAGTGAGAATTTTGGAGCAGACGCATTGGCCGCACTGGCCTCAAGATCGAATACAAGGAGACTATACCTGTAGAAAGTATAACGACTTCGAGTATAGATCTGAAACCTATGGTCTGCGAGATTGTGGATGGCCAAGTGGACGAAGAATCCACCGAAATGGACGACGATTCCATTCCCCAGGAAAGTAACCTGAAGATAAATGGGCAGCTCGGAGGTTGAGAACCCGAAGTGCTCATTACACAATCTTTGGAGTGCATCTCGCTACATGATGAGATACATTTATGGGGAGGAAATCCTCGAAGTCCTGCGACATACTCATGGGAAGGACGTAGGTAATCACTCTGGAGGACGACCACTCGCCCTAAAGCTTAAATAACTTGGTTATTACTGGCCAACAATGTTTGCTGATTGCCTAAAATATGCACAAAGGTGCACCGAGAAAGCTAGCCCCACTAGAAGAGTACTCCCCGGTAACCATTGTATGCTCATTCATGAGATGGGCCATGGATGCGGTCGGACCGCTGGTAACGTCACGAGGAAAAAAAAATATTCTAGTAATGAGGGATTACTTCACTTAGTGGGTGGAAGCCGATGCCTATCTTCAAATCACTGGACCAGATGTGGAGAGATTTGTTTAGAAGAACATTATCTACCGACATGGAGTTCCTTACGAAATCGTAACGGACAACGGTCTGAACCTTCACTGTGACGTTTTCAGAAATTTTTACGACAGATGGAATATCCGTTTGACCACAACAACTGTCTATTGCCCTCAAGGGAACGGATAGGATAAGTCGAATAATATGACGCAGATAGCCAGGCTAAAGAAGTGCCTGAGTGAAAAGAAGGGAGCATGGACAGATGAACTCCCCGGAGTACTTTGGGGTCATCGTACAACGCCTCAACGATCGACAGGTCTGACTCCTTTCTTTTTAGCCTATGGAATGGAAGCATTAGCACCCGCCGAAGCTCACATCCATAGCGCATGACGAGTCCTGATGACTCAAGACGCCGGGATGAACGGACGAAGAATTCGTGACCATCTCGACAACCTCGAAGAAGCTCGAGACAGTGTCTTGCTGAGGATACAAAATTATCAGCAACTAACCTCAAAGTACTACAATAAAAAAGTACAATATCGATTTTTTGATGTGGGCGATCTCGTCCTTCGGTAAAGTTAATACAAACAAAAAGAAGGACGAAGCCAGAAAGCTTGGAATCAAGTGGGAATGACCGTATAAGGTCTCAAAGGTTATAAAACCTGGAGTGTATGAACTCCTCGAGATGGATGGAACTGAAATCCAAAGTTCTTGGAGCGCTTGGAACCTCAAGCGATATTATTACTAAAGTAATAAATTAAAAAGAAAAAAATGTACTTGTTAGAACGAGCCTCTTTTGTATTGAATTACGAGTGACTTGATCATTTCTTTTAAAAAAGGTACGTTGGCAGCTTACTTTTTTAGAAAAGTCTAAGTGAAGACGTACTGGTGGAATTTACCATGGGGGCTCTGATCCTTCGGAGAATCTATCAGTCCGAGTTCCTCCGCGCCCTGACAGTCGATGGTCATTTTCTCATATCGATCACGAGCTGCCATTAGTTTCTGTAGATATCAGGACTGGGGTCGAACTGATAAGGAATATCGGCGGAATCGGAGTCAAGTTTCCTGCAAACCTTGAAGACCTCCTCGTGCCAGACCGTTTTCTTGTCTGGTCACGAGATTTGGTTAACGTTCGTTTCTTACTTGAATCCTTCCCTAATAATATCTTTCCATGGCATGATTCGATATCCCTTTTCTACAGATTATCAACTCAAGGAGCCGCATCATCAGTGCGTATGAAGCAATGATTGTCGAAAATGAAGAGAAGATCAAATCCTTGTTGGCTTGTACTGATGTTGACGTAGCTCGGAAGGAACTGGACTGTCAGAAAACCCGGGCTCACACTTGGGAAATTTCCGCCGTCGCAAATCGACAAAGTGCGGACGACTACGCGGCCCAAGTTGAGGTTATGAAAGGAGATAACCGGAAGCTGGAAGAAGAAACGGAGAAAAGAGATGCACATCTCGAGGCAGCTTCTGCCGAGGTAACTAAACTTCGAGCTAGTCTGGAGAAGTCGTGCTTTACAAAGGATCGTCTCAGGAAGGAGCGTGACGAGGCGCGTCGCCGAGCTGATGAGATCGCTAGTGGCAATTCTACCCATATTTCGAGACATTTGTCTTGTTTAGAGCAGATACGATTTTATCTAATTGCCCTCCACGCTCAAGAAGAGGTTAAGCTCAGCTCTGTTATAGGTGCGGAGCCTGGATAAGTTTCGAGAATATGGTGGAGGCTGAGTATGAACTTCCTCCTGGTCTTCTTGAGAATTATACTAAGGAAGAGGAAGAGAATCTCACTAAGGTCGAATCCTTCTATGCTAACTCCCTTGGCAATGATATTTTGCTTCCGACTCCGCCGCCTCCTCCTGCTCGTCCTCCTCGAGACATTGCATCCCAAGTTCCAGAAGGAATCCTCGAGCACTGGTCGTTCCTCTCTCCTCAAGACAATCAAGATGGTGACCAAGTTTGAGCCTCATGTGGCTCGTGATTTTATTTTATGTTTCTTTTTGAACATGGTACCCACTTTTATGGGTTTAATTTACTTTGTAAACATTGTCCTGTTGGTAGGGTTTTTTAATATTTTAGGCATTAATAGTTTTTCTTGCAATCTCTTTTTAAGAAATTGGGCTTTCTAGTATTTCGTAATACTTAAAATTTTTTCCTTTTCTTGCGATCTTTGCGGGATATCGGCTTATTATGAGTATTTCATAACACCCTTCTTTTGCGATCGGTATGGAAGATCGGCTTTTAGTATTTCATACTACTTTAATTTTCTTTTGTGATCTATGGAAGATCGACTTTAAGTATTTTATAACACTTTTCTTTTCTTTTTGCGATCTTATGGAAGATCGGCTTTAAGTATTTCATAACACTTTGATTTTCTTTTGCTATATTTATGAAAGATTGGCTTTAAGTATTTCGTAACACTTTTTCTTTTCTTTTACGATCTTATGGAAGATTGACTTTAGTATTTCATAACACTTTTCTTTTCTTTTGCGATCTTATGGAAGATCGGCTTTAAGTATTTCATAACACTTTGGTGCAAATCACGTAGCTAGACTGTATTAACACGTTTCACTTCTTAATAAGCTTAAGTGATGGCTTACTCTTCACAATTTAGGGCTGATTTCGTAAGAACCCTTAACTGATTGCGAGCTAGGACGCTCGGCTTGAACACTAAGATTACTTTCAGAAGACTCTTTAGTGGATGCGAATTTTGTAATTCGGCTTATTAAAAGCAAGATTCCTCTAAGACTCAGCTACTTACCAGCTCGGTGTCGGTTCTTAGAATCTGTACCTAGGTCCGAGGCAAACTCGGTTTGGGGTTTGACAGTGCAAAGGACTAGTTAGTGATACCGGATTGAGCAACAATCTGAGATCGTTTCAAAGAATAGAGGAACTAGGTTTAAACGTAATATCACAAAGAAAAGATCACACAAAAAGATGTGTATATAATTTTCTATTGAAGGCGATGTCTTCGTTTTGGAGGAATACATCAAGTATTTATACAAGTACCAAGTCGGTCAAAATAACCCTAAAAGATAAATGGAAAATCTCCTAAAGGATAAAAGGAAGTTATACTAATTCTAAGTATTTTCTTTTACCCGAGCTAAGTCTTCCAATTTGCATGTATTTGCCTAGGTCGGCTAATGCTCCTTAACGGGCCGAGACGTTGCTAACGCGTCCTTGATATATCATGGTTTTTACCCGTTTTTGACCATGATTTAACCCGGTTTTATCGAGTCTTTTTCGGTGTTTTTCGAGTGTTTTAGAGTCTTTGCAGGTTTGTGTACGTGTGGAGCTTAATTGATGATTATGGAACGTTTTGGAGCATTGTGGAAATAGGAGCTGAAGTCGCTAGAACGGAAATTCAATTACCGTCAGATTGGCGTGTCGATCGATCGAACAAAGGCACCTCGATCGACAGCTACGTTACAACCTGTCGATCGACAGACACATTGTTGATCGATCGACAGGTACTCGCAGAAGCCAACCTAATACGTTTTAAAGAAGGAAAATTGTTCCTTTTCGGGCCAGAAGTTACCAATAGACCGTCATAAAAGCCCACCACGAGTTTTACCTCTATAAATAGTTTATTTTAGGTTTTTAGATCAGAACTTAGATTTACTTAACACAAAGTTTAGAGAGAGATTTTTAGGGTTTTTAGGGAGACAAGTTTACTTTTTCTTTGAGATTCTTCGAACCCTATTGTAATTCTTTTTACTCTTTCTTTATGCATTATTATTCAGTTATGATTTGCTTTGCTCCATGTCTGAGTAGTTTGCTTGTTAGGTTTAGGGTAGTTCGAATGGAATGATGATGAATTGTTAGGGTAAACTCACTTGTTAGGATTATCTGTTAGGTTCTTCACCTAGATTGCTTTAACTCTGTTTAGGATTCGCGACCCTGAATTTGGATATCTTAGGTTGATAGATTGACACGAAAGTGTAATTGATTAGCCAGAACTAGATCTTAGGTGAGCAAAATTACTTATTCGCAAAGAAATTTGGTTTAGGGATTTTGTGAACAAATTGGACTTGAATTTAAAGCTTGTTTAAATTGATTGAATTCGCAAAGAAATTTGGTTTTCTAGGGTTTAGACATAGTTAGTTTTCGCAACGACAGTTGGTTAATTATATTTTAGTGTTCCAAGTTCTAGAACGGTTCTTAATTAAATCTGATTCTGTTTAACCTGCAATTCTGATTCATCCTGAGAATTACCCAAAAGCCTAGCACTTTGTTTAATTGAATTTTAAATCAACAATTTTCTGTTACCAATTGCTTTTGTTATTTATTTTACATTATTTTACTTAGCCGAATTTGAAGTCAATATTCCTATCGTTTGATTTGACTCCCAGTGATTCGACCCCTACTACGACGACCTCTTAATTTGAGAGAGTAGCTCAGGGTAAATTTGAGCACATCAAATTTTGGCGCCGTTGCCGGGGAGTTAAAATCTTCCATAGGATTTTGATTCTAGAATTCTGACTAAGTTTTTTTGTTCGTTTTTACGCGTTTTCTTTTGTTTTTGTGTTTCAGTTAGCCAAGATGGTTAATCGAGTGTAGCTCTTCCGAATGCTCAGGGAGAATTTTTTGACAGAGATGGTAATCGGTACAACAATTTGGGAGACCCCATTGATGAAGCTGGTAATATCATCGAGGTTGAGGATCCGGTTGCAGCAGCACGTGCTGAGTTCGATCGTCAAGGGCTGAATGGGAGCGCCAACGCGCTGAGCTTGAGCATCTGGCTCAGGCAAATCGTGGACCTCAGGGGGCAGTAGTTAACCAACGCGCTTTGGGAGACTACTACCGTCCTGAAGAACATTATGCCAATAGAGCAGCGATTCGACCTCCTAGATTTGAGCGGAGAGATTTTGAGTTGAAGCCTGCGTACTTCTCTCTTGTGGCTCAACATCAGTTCCATGGGCACCCATCAGAGCACCCCATGGATCATCTTGAGATGTTCGAGGATCTTGCGTCTAGCATCAAGGCTAACAACGTGTCGGAAGACTACATTATGTGTAAGCTCTTCCCATTTTCTCTTGCTGGAGAGGCAGCCTCTTGGCTGAAGCAGTTGGAGCCAGGCTCACTGACTACTTGGAGAGACCTAAGAGTGCTTTCCTGAGTCACTTCTACGATGAGTCGCGCTCAGAAGATCTACGAGCTAAGATCTCAACATTCGTTCAGAATCTGACGGAATCTTTCAAAGCTGCGTGGGAAAGGTTCAAGGGATATCAGAGAGATTGTCCTCATCACGGGTTTACGGAGGTTCAGTTGCTGGGTATATTCTACAGAGGAATGGATTGGAGACATCAGATGACTTTAGATGCTTCAAGTAATGGGAATTTCAAAACTAGGTTCCCGCTGATTGCCTTGAGCTCATTAAGAACGTGTCTACTAGCAATAGTACAAAGAAGATTGATGAGGAAAGGAGACGAGGAGCTGGTCAAACAAATGGAGCTGAGATTGCTGAGGAAGATGTTAATTACATCAACCAGAATGGCTACCAAAATCAGCAATATGGGAATCAATATGAGAACAAAGGCTACAACAATTACAATCAGAGGAACTCATTCTCTGGGACTCCAGGTTCTCCAAGCTATGCTCAAAAGTCGCAGTTTCAGAAACCATTTGGCAGCAGCAGCAATCAGAGGAACTACGGATCTTCATCGTATCAACCGATTCCTGCTAAGTCTTCAGAAAACGACATGAAGGGTATGCTTGAACAGCTTCTTGAGGGGCAACAAACTCAGACAGTGAATTCAATGGGAAGATTGACGGGCTCTACACTAATCTCAATGGGAAGATTGACAGGTTCTACACTGATTAATGGAAAAATAGAAGCCATCAACATTCACTTGAAGAAGCTTGATACTCAGGTTGCTCAGACTGCTGAAAATGTAAGGAGACAAGAAGGTTATCTTCAGGGAAAACGGACATGAACCCAAAGCATTTCTCCAATTCTATCACGTTGAAGAGTGAAGAACAACTGTTTCCAACTATTGAGAAGTGCGAAGATGAAGCTTGCTCGTGGTTCTTGAAGAAAACCTAATTTTGAGATTCAGAGGGCCTGTCGATCGACAGGCCTCCTCTGTCGATCGACACCAAGATCTGACGGCAATCGAAAAACAGACACTGTCGATCGACACACACAGTGAGTGTCGATCGACAGCCACGGGAAATTTCTGTACGAATGCAAATTCATCTGCACTGTCGATCGACAGACACGTGAGTGTCGATCGACAGCACTGACAGACGCAGAAAATCTGAAAAATCAGTCTGAAATCGCCATTCGAAGTGTCTACAAGCCCAAGATCCCGTACCCAAGAGTTTATATCCTTCATGCATCAACCAAGGCAGTGACAAAGCACCTAAGGAGGAAGGAAAACAAGCTCCAACATCGTTGAGGAAGATACCAAAGTTGTTGAATCCGGGGATGTTTGTGGTTCCGTGTTCAATCAATGGTGTAGAATTGAAGGATTCTCTATGCGACACAGGAGCTAATGTGAATGTTATGTGTGAGGCTGTCGCAAAGAAGCTAGGAATCTTGGAGTTACAACCTTCAAGGACTTATATCGAGCTCATAGATAGATCATGTACAATTTCTAAAGGCTTCATTCCTGACGTGTTGATTCAAATAGGAGATTGTCTTGTTCCTACGGACTTCTACATCATTGAGAGAAAGGATGATATCTGTAAACCATTGGTTCTTGGTGCACAGTTCCTTGCAACAGTGGGAGCAATGGTGGATTTTCCTAATAAGCGAATCTCCTTCTCGAACATCAACAAGAATGTCTTCTATCCTTCGGTTCTTGTCACATCAGCTTCCTGTATGAGTGTCAATGTTGGAGATAACGCTGGTTTTGAAGAGAGACAAAGAAGGTTCAAAACTTCTCAAGTTGGCTCTCCCACTCCACGTCATGCCATCAACATTCCAGCAAGTCCAAGTGCAAAAGAGTCCCCCAAGGTGAAGCGCGAAAGACCCTCTAAAGCATTCTCCAAGTTCAGAATTGTCATTCCTTTGGAGTTGAGGGACAAGGGAGAGATAGTTGTCCAAGAATGCTAAATAATACTATGAAGCTCTTTCCTGGTATTGTTCCTTGCAAGTCTGAGGGAGTGCACTTCAGAGATCCACCTCCAGCCTGAACATCATCGCAGTCAGCTAATGACTGAAAACAAGCGCTTGGTGGGAGGCAACCCACCTGTAAGTCTTTTCTTTTCCTTTGAGTCATTTTTCTTTCCTTGAGTCAGTTTGTTATTTGCTTTCCCTTCTCACCAATCTCAGATTTAATAACACTGGGACAGTGTTGTTTAAGTCTGGGGGAGGTAGTTACTAACATTGTTTTCTATTTTGGAGTCAAAAATTTGTTTTATTGAGTCAAAATGTAGGGAATAATGATCTTTCTTAGGAATAAAGCTTAGTTTTTGAAACTTTTAGCTGTTGCGATGAAGCCTTTGGATGGAACGAATTCGAAACAGATGATAGTACAGGTTCCCCTCTTATCGCAATTTGCAGAACGAAGTAGATCAAACTCCAGACTAGCACACTTGATCTCCATTTCGCTATATTCTCTTTGGTGATATCACGACAGTAAAACATTCAGGACTCCTTATTCTCTTTACCACTCTTTGTTGATCCTGAATGGCCAGCTCATTTTTAGTTGGTACCCAACCCCTAACCTTAACCTTTTGTTCAAACCTCATGCAGTCTCTTTTCCTTTTGTTTTATGTGCAGGCATGTGTATAAACTCCGGAGAGAAAGAGGTCCGACGCAGTTTTTCATTCACAAAAATTGCACAGAAAAAGGATTTGGTAGGAGTACTTGAAAGAGAGCAGAAATGCTGAGCATTCCTTGGGATTTAATACACAACAATGGTAATTTTCGAGACTAATATCTTTGTAAAATCATTTCCCCCTTAGAGTTAAAAAAAAAAAAAAAAAAAAATTATTTACTTTTTTTCGAAAAATAAGTAAGGGAAAGGGAAATGATCATCTTTATAAGTCTCTAGCTTCAACAAAATCCCAAGGAATGAAGAGTTGGATGTGGAAAGTGGAACATGTTATAATGGTGTTTGGTTCCTGATCATTTGGAGGAGAGTGCATGTGAATGAGAAACTGTGGCATCAACTGGACCCGACTCTCTCTTGTGATTATGCATAATGTCTGCATCCACCAAATAAAATCCGGTAACCCTAAACACTCTTTAGCTCCACTTAAACACAAAAGCCTTTTAACATCACACCTAGCCTTTTACTTGGTTGATATCATTGGAGGAATTCCATCATCACTTCGATCAAGTGTGCGACAGTTAGGAGAATGTGAAACTGATGGGTTTGCAGGTTAAGATTTGAGGCCCAACCTATGATGGTTGAGATTCGTGACCGCCAAAGGTACTTTGTTTACATGCAGCGAAAGAGTCAAGAAAGCGAAAGCAATGTTCCAAAAGATAAGTAAGTTCTCGCGATTTTCAAACCTCGACTTCAGTTTTAGTCTCTAGTTTGCTTGAGGGCAAGCAAAAGCTAAGTCTGGGGGAGTTGATATATCATGGTTTTTACCCGTTTTTGACCATGATTTAACCCGGTTTTATCGAGTCTTTTCGGTGTTTTTCGAGTGTTTTAGAGTCTTTGCAGGTTTGTGTACGTGTGGAGCTTCATTGATGATTATGGAACGTTTTGGAGCATTGTGGAAATAGGAGCTGAAGTCGCTAGAACGGAAATTCAATTGCCGTCAGAATGGCGTGTCGATCGATCGACACAAAGGCACCGATCGACCGACAGCTATGTTACAACCTGTCGATCGACAGACACATTGTTGATCGATTGACAGGTACTCGCAGAAGCCAACCTAATACGTTTTAAAGAAGGAAAATTGTTCCTTTTCGGGCCAGAAGTTACCAATAAACCGTCATAGAAGCCCACCACGAGTTTTACCTCTATAAATAGTTTATTTTAGGTTTTTAGATCATAACTTCAGATTCTATAACACAAAGTTTAGAGAGAGATTTTTAGGGTTTTTAGGGAGACAAGTTTACTTCATACTTTGAGATTCTTTGAACCCTATTGTAATTCTTCTTTTACTCTTTCTTTATATGCATTATTATTCAGCTATGATTTGCTTTGCTGCCATGTCTGAGTAGTTTGCTTGTTAGGTTTAGGGTAGTTCGAATGGAATGATGAAGAATTGTTAGGGTAAACTCACTTGTTAGGATTATCTGTTAGGTTCTTCACCTAGATTGCTTTAACTCTGGTTTAGGATTCGCGACCCTGAATTTGGATATCTTAGGTTGATAGATTGACACGAAAGTGTAATAGATTAGCCAGAACTAGATCTTAGGTGAGCAAAATTACTTATTCGCAAAGAAATTTGGTTTAGGGATTTTGTGAACAAATTGGACTTGAATTTAAAGCTTGTTTAAATTGATTGAATTCGCAAAGAAATTTGGTTTTCTAGGGTTTAAACATAGTTAGTTTTCGCAACGACAGTTGGTTAATTATATTTTAGTGTTCCAAGTTCTAGAACGGTTCTTAATTAAATCATGATTCTGTTTAACCTGCAATTCTGATTCATCCTGAGAATTACCCAAAAGCCTAAAACTTTGTTTAATTGAATTTTAAATCAACAATCTTTCCTGTTACCAATTGCTTTTGTTATTTATTTTACATTATTTTACTTAGCCGAATTCGAAGTCAATAATCCTATTGTTTGATTTAACTCCCAGTGATTCGACTCCTACTACAATTGATCTCTTAATTTGAGAGAGTAGCTCAGGGTAATTTGAGCACATCAAATTTTGGCGCCGTTGCCGGGGAGTCAAAATCTTCCATAGGATTTTGATTCTAGAATTCTGACTAAGTTTTTTTGTTCGTTGTTACGCGTTTTCTTTTGTTTTTGTGTTTCAGTTAGCTAAGATGGTTAATCGAGGTGTACTAGTTTTTCGGAATGCTGAAGGAGAGAATGTTGATCGAGAAGGTAATCGGTACAACGATCTGGGAGACCCCATTGATGAAACTGGTAATATCATCGAGTTTGAGGATCCGATTGCAGCAGAGAGTGCTGAGCTAGATCGTCAAAGGGTTGAGTTGGAGCGCCAGCGCGCTGAGATCGAGCATCTGGCTCAGGCGAATCGTAGACCTCAGGAGGCGGTAGTTAACCAACGTGCTTTGGGAGACTATTTCCGCCCTGAAGAACATTACGCCAACAGGCCAGCGATTCGACCTCCTAGATTTGAGCGGAGGGATTTTGAGTTGAAGCTTGCATACTTCTCTCTTGTGGCTCAACATCAGTTCCATGGGCACCCATCAGAGCACCCCATGGATCATCTTGAGATGTTCGAGGATCTTGCATCTAGCATTAAGGCTAACAACGTGTCTGAAGATTGCATCATGTGCAAGCTGTTTCCATTTTCTCTTGCTGGAGAGGCAGCCTCTTGGCTGAAGCAGTTGGAGCCAGGCTCACTGACTACTTGGAGAGATACCAAGAGTGCTTTCCTGAGTCACTTCTACGATGAGTCGCGCTCAGAGGATCTACGAGCTAAGATCTCAACATTCGTTCAGAATCTGACAGAATCTTTCAAATCTGCGTGGGAAAGGTTCAAGGGATATCAGAGAGATTGTCCTCATCACGGGTTTACAGAAGTTCAGCTGCTGGGTATCTTCTACAGAGGTGTGGATTGGAAGCATCAGATGGCTTTAGATGCTGCGAGTAATGGGAACTTCAAGACCAGATTCCCAACTGATTGCCTTGAGCTCATCAAGAACGTGTCTACTAGCAATAGTACAAACAAGATTGATGAGGAAAGAAGACGAGGAGCTGGTCAAACAAATGGAGCTGAGATTGCTGAGGAAGATGTTAATTACATCAACCATAATGGCTACCAAAATCAGCAATATGGGAATCAATATGAGAACAAAGGCTACAACAATTACAATCAGAAGAGCTCATTCTCTGGGACTCCAGGTTCTCCAAGCTATGCTCAAAAGTCGCAGTTTCAGAAACCATTTGGCAGCAGTAGCAATCAGAAGAGCTACGGATCTTCATCGTATCAAACGATTCCTACTAAGTCTTCAGAAAACGAGATGAAGGGTATGCTTGAACAGCTTCTTGAGGGGCAACAAACTCAGACAGTGAACTTCAATGGGAAGATTGACGGGCTTTACACTAATCTCAATGGGAAGATTGACGGGTTCTACACTGATCTTAATGGAAAAATAGAAGCCATCAACATTCACTTGAAGAAGCTTGATACTCAGGTTGCTTAGACTGCTGAAAATATAAGGAGACAAGAAGGTTATCTTTCAGGGAAAACAGACATGAACCCAAAGCATTTCTCCAATTCTATCACACTGAAGAGTGAAGGACAATTGTTTCCAACTATTGAGAAGTGCGAAGATGAAGCCTTGCTCGTGGTTCTTGAAAAACACCTTAATTTTAAGATTGCAGAGGGCCTGTCGATCGACAGGCCTCCTGCTGTCGATCGACACCAAGATCTGACGGCAATCGAAAAACAGACCCTGTCGATCGACAAACACAGTGAGTGTCGATCGACAGCCCCAGAAAATGCAGAAAATTTCGAATATCAGTCTGAAACCGCCATTGACCGTGTCTACAAGCCCAAGATTCCGTACCGAATGAGTCTGTACCCTTCATGCATCAACGAAGGCAGTGACAAAGCACCTCAGGAGAAAGGGAAACAAGCTCCAACATCGTTGAGGAAGATACCAAAATTATTGAATCCGGGGATGTTTGTGGTTCCGTGTTCGATCAATGGTGTAGAATTGAAAGATTCTCTATGCGACACAGGAGCTAATGTGAATGTTATGTGTGAGGCTGTTGCAAAGAAGCTAGGAATCTTTGAGTTACAACCTTCAAGGACTTATATCGAGCTCATAGATAGATCATGTATAATTTCTAAAGGCTTCATTCCTGACGTGCTGATTCAAATAGGAGATTGTCTTATTCCTACGGACTTCTACATCATTGAGAGAAATGATGATATCTGTAAACCGTTGGTTCTTGGTGCACAGTTCCTTGCAACAGTGGGAGCAATGGTGGATTTTCCTAATAAGCGAAACTCCTTCTCAAACATCAACAAGGATGTCTCATATCCTTCGGTTCTTGTCACATCAGCTTCCTGTATGAGTGTCAATGTTGGAGATACGCTGGGTTTTGAAAATGAGACGAAGAAGGTTCAAAACGTTCTCAAGTTGGCTCCTCCCACTCCACGTCATGACATCAACATTCCAGCAAGTCTCAAGTGCAAAGAGTCCCCCACAGTGAAGCGCAGAAAGACCTCTAAAACTTTTTCCAAGTTCAGAATTGTCATTCCTTTGGAGTTGAGGGAGAAGGGAGAGGTAGTTGTCCAAGAGATGCTAGACAATACTATGAAGCTCTTTCCTGGTATTGTTCCTTGCAAGTCTGGGGGAGTGCATTTCAGTGATCCACCTCCAGCCTGAACATCATTCGCAGTCAAGCTAATGACTAAAAACAAGCGCTTGGTGGGAGGCAACCCACTGGTAAGTCTAATTATTTAGGATTTTTCTTCAATTTTCGGATTTTAGCACAAAAAAAAAAAAAAAATTTCTATTTTTGGAGTCAAAAAATTGTTTTTATTGAGTCAAAATGTAGGGAATAATGATCTTTCTTAGGAATAAAGCTTAGTTTTTGAAACTTTTAGCTGTTGCGATGAAACCTTTGGATGAAACGAATTCGAAACCAGATGATAGTACAGGTTCCCCTCTTATCGCAATTTACAAAACGAAGTAGATCAAACTCCAGACTAGCACACTTGATCTCCATCACGCTATATTCTCTTTGGTGATATCACAACAGTAAAACATTCAGGACTCCTTATTCTCTTTACCACTCTTTGTTGATCCTGAATGGCCAGCTCATTTTTAGTTGGTACCCAACCCCTAACCTTAACCTTTTGTTCAAACCTCATGCAGTCTCTTTTCCTTTTGTTTTATGTGCAGGCATGTGTATAAACTCCGGAGAGAAAGAGGTCCGACGCAGTTTTTCATTCACAAAAATTGCACAGGAAAATGATTTGGTAGGAGTACTTGAAAGAGAGCGGAAATGCTGAGCATTCCTTGGGATTTAATACACAACAATGGTAATTTTCGAGACTAATATCTTTGTAAAATCATTTCCCCCCTTAGAGTTAAAAAAAAAAAAAAAAAAAAAAAAACTATTTACTTTTATTTCGAAAAATAAGTAAGGGAAAGGGAAATGATCATCTTTATAAGTCTCTAGCTTCAACAAAAGTCCCAAGGAATGAAGAGGTTGGATGTGGATAGTGGAACATGTTATATAATGGTGTTTGGTTCCTGATTTCGATTTGGAGGAGAGTGCAATGTGAATGAGAAACTGTGGACATCAACTGGACCCGACTCTCTCTTGTGATTATGCATCATGTCTGCATCCACCAAATAAAATCCGGTAACCCTAAACACTCTTAGCTCCACTTAAACACCAAAAGCCTTTTAACATCACACCTAGCCTTTTACTTGGTTGATATCATTGGAGGGAATTCCATCATCACTTTGATCAAGTGTGCGACAGTTAGGAGAATGTGAAACTGATGGGTTTGCAGGTTAAGATTTGAGGCCCAACCTATGATGGTTGAGATTCGTGACCGCCAAAGGTACTTTGTTTACATGCAGCGAAAGAGTCAAAAAAGCGAAAGCAATGTTCCAAAAGATAAGTAAGTTCTCGCGATTTTCAAACCTCGACTTCAGTTTTAGTCTCTAGTTTGCTTGAGGGCAAGCAAAAGCTAAGTCTGGGGGAGTTGATATATCATGGGTTTTACCCGTTTTTGACCATGATTTAACCCGGTTTTATCGAGTCTTTTCGGTGTTTTTCGAGTGTTTTAGAGTCTTTGCAGGTTTGTGTACGTGTGGAGCTTCATTGATGATTATGGAACGTTTTGGAGCATTGTGGAAATAGGAGCTGAAGTCGCTAGAACGGAAATTCAATTGCCGTCAGATTGGCGTGTCGATCGATCGACACAAAGGCACCGATCGATCGACAGCTACGTTACAGCCTGTCGATCGACAGACACATTGTTGATCGATCGACAGGTACTCGCAGAAGCCAACCTAATACGTTTTAAAGAAGGAAAATTGTTCCTTTTCGGGCCAGAAGTTACCAATAGACCGTCATAGAAGCCCACCACGAGTTTTACCTCTATAAATAGTTTATTTTAGGTTTTTAGATCATAACTTCAGATTCTATAACACAAAGTTTAGAGAGAGATTTTTAGGGTTTTTAGGGAGACAAGTTTACTTCATACTTTGAGATTCTTCGAACCCTATTGTAATTCTTCTTTTACTCTTTCTTTATATGCATTATTATTCAGCTATGATTTCCTTTGCTGCCATGTCTGAGTAATTTGCTTGTTAGGTTTAGGGTAGTTCGAATGGAATGATGATGAATTGTTAGGGTAAACTCACTTGTTAGGATTATCTGTTAGGTTCTTCACCTAGATTGCTTTAACTCTGGTTTAGGATTCGCGACCCTGAATTTGGATATCTTAGGTTGATAGATTGACACGAAAGTGTAATAGATTAGCCAGAACTAGATCTTAGGTGAGCAAAATTACTTATTCGCAAAGAAATTTGGTTTAGGGATTTTGTGAACAAATTGGACTTGAATTTAAAGCTTGTTTAAATTGATTGAATTCGCAAAGAAATTTGGTTTTCTAGGGTTTAGACATAGTTAGTTTTCGCAACGACAGTTGGTTAATTATATTTTAGTGTTCCAAGTTCTAGAACGGTTCTTAATTAAATCATGATTCTGTTTAACCTGCAATTCTGATTCATCCTGAGAATTACCCAAAAGCCTAACACTTTGTTTAATTGAATTTTAAATCAACAATCTTTCCTGTTACCAATTGCTTTTGTTATTTATTTTACATTATTTTACTTAGCCGAATTCGAAGTCAATAATCCTATTGTTTGATTTAACTCCCAGTGATTCGACCCCTACTACAATTGATCTCTTAATTTGAGAGAGTAGCTCAGGGTAAATTTGAGCACATCAGTTTTACTCCAATGTATTACTCTATTTTCTACTCCAAAAAGAATATTTTGAATATATTTATTGTTTCCATAATATTATTAATTGCAAATAATATACTTATATAAATTACAAATTGGCCCCATTAATTTTGTTAGTTTCAAAATTAAAGTCATAACATTATGTTTTGTTATATTAACTTGCATATACACACAAATTATACACACATATTAACTTAAGAAATGCACTTCTAAAAAAATTATATTCAGAATGACAAATATTAACTTAGATGTAGGTAATATTTTTAATAAAAAAAAACTTACACAAACATTACAATTTTAACGTTATAGTACAATATGATTGTTTTGTGAAATTTTATGTGATTTGATCAACTCTTAAATCTTGAATTAAAGGTCCTCGAATAGCAATTTTAGGCTTATGAGCATTCTTCAACCACTTATGTAAAAGAGTTATTGATGTGGAGCAGATTTCAGTAATGGAAACTGAAATTGCGAAAACTTTATGCTTGTTTGAAATATTTTTTCCTCCTAGCTTTTTTGATATCATGGCACAGTTGACAGTACATCTAGGAAGGGAAGCCCATCTTGGTGGACGGGTCCATTGTCGATGGATGTATCTATTTGAGAGGTATGACTTCTATTGAATCATTTTTTTAGAACATTTGTTCATATAAGGAATTCATTGTTTTGTTAATTTTCAGTACGTGCTCTGTTCAAATACATGAAAGTCTTGAAAGACTTTGTCAGAAACCCTGCAAGGCCAGAGGGTTGTATTTCTGAGTCCTATCTTGTAGAAGAATGTATGCAATTTCTTAAAGAAGACAACAAGTATGGAGGAAAAACTTTATAGGAATACTCAATATGAGAGTAGCTATATCCTAGAGGGTCGTCCAATATTTGCATCTACTTCAGTTACTCTTACTAAAAAGGAGAAGAAGATAGCCCATCTTGATGTCACTCAGAACATGGCTACTGTAGATCCTTATGTGGAGTAAGTTTCTGAATAGCATTCTGATTTTTTTTCAATATGATTCCATAATGAATAGCATTCTGATTCCTTTTTATTTCTCTTAAAGCATGCACTTACAACATCTACAAGACTCAAATTCAAGGTGTAGACGTGATGCAACATTGTTATGGAGCATGCATACTCCAAATTTCGCAGCTTGGCTAAAAGAGAATTTGAGTTAGTGAGGATTAGTTGTATTGATATGCTCAAATTTACCCTGAGCTACTCTCTCAAATTAAGAGATCAATTGTAGTAGGGGTCGAATCACTGGGAGTCAAATCAAACGATAGGAATATTGACTTCAAATTCGGCTAAGTAAAATAATATAAAATAAAGACAAAAGCAAATCGAAACAGAGAAAGATTGTTGATTTAAAATTCAATTAAACAAAGTGCTAGGCTTTTGGGTAATTCTCAGGATGAATCAAAATTGCACGTTTAAACAGAATCAGGATTTAATTAAGAACCGTTCTAGAACTTGGAACACTAAAATATAATTAACCAACTGTCGTTGCGAAAACTAACTATGTCTAAACCCTAGAAAACCAAATTTCTTTGCGAATTCAATCAATTTAAACAAGCATTAAATTCAAGTCCAATTTGTTCACAAAATCCCTAAACCAAATTTCTTTGCGAATAAGTAATTTTGCTCACCTAAGATCTAGTTCTGGCTAATCAATTACACTTTCGTGTCAATCTATCAACCTAAGATAGCTAATTTAGAGTGATCAATTCTAAATCAGAGTTCAAGCAATCTAGGTGAAGAACCTAACAGATAATCCTAACAAGTGAATTTACCCTAACAATTCATCATCATTCCATTCGAACTACCCTAAACCTAACAAGCAAACTACTCAGACATGGAGGCAAAGCAAATCATAGCTGAATAATGCTGCATAAAGAAAGAGTAAAAGAAGAATTACAATAGGGTTCGAAGAATCTCAAAGTAATGAAGTAAACTTGTCTCCCTAAAAACCCTGAAAAATCTCTCTCTTAAAGCTCTCTAAACTTTATTAAGTAAAAACTAAGTCTGATCTAAAAACCTAAAATAAACTATTTATAGAGGTAAAACTCGTGGTGGGCTTTTATGACGGTTTATTGGTAACTTCTGGCCCGAAAAGGAACAATTTTCCTTCTTTAGGTCGGTCTCTGCGAGCACCTGTCGATCGATCGTTCTTGTGTCTGTCGATCGACAGACTGTAGTGTAGCTGTCGATCGATCGTCCTTCTTTGGGCTGTCGATCGACAGACTGCTTCATATCAGCTTCTTTTCTTGCAAAATCCGGCTCCAACCTTGTTTACGTTCCAAAATGCACCGTATTCACCAAATAAGCTCCTCACGTGCAATAACCTATTAAGATACTAAAAAGACTCGACATACAACGAAAAGACTCGATAAAAGGACTTATATCATGGTCGAAAACCGGTAAAAACCATGATATATCATGTATATGTAATCAAATTTATCTCTAAGTGTCTAACTTTTCTTTAATATTTTGTTAGATAACTATACGTTCAAAAGAACATGAAGAAACATTGGAATGGATCTCATATGGTCCATGTAGTGTTACAAGGTCATACACTGGTTATATAGTGAATGGGAATCGGTTTCACACTAGCTCAGTTTAAATGAAAACTTAGAATAGTGGAGTGTTCTATGAGGCAACAACAATGTGTAGAGCCAGTGCAAAAGACACTGCTCAAGTAGTTGATTTGGTATCATATTACGGCAGATTCATCCATATTATATTGTTGGATTACAATGTGTTTTATGTGCCTTTGTTCCGACGTCCATGGGCTGTAAGAGGTAATGGAGTGAAGGTAGAAGAAGGTTTCACTCTTGTTAACCTGAAACAGAGCCAAGTTTCTTTTTTTAGAGATCCATACATACTAGCCTCTCAAGCCAAGCAAGTGTTTTATTATAGGGATGATGATTCTTCAAATTGGTATGTTGCAATGAGTGGTCCTTCAAGAAGATACAGTGAAGAAGATGTGGTAGCTGAAAATGCAGATACTGGTCTACTACCATCAACTGTCAACATGGAAGTTGACATGGATGAAGCTTAAAATGCCCGAACTGATTGTGAAGGCATAAGTGTGAAAATGTAGCTTCTTGATCATTTTATATGCTTTGTATGATGTTTGATTGATCATTTTGTGCATTTTGCTTGTTAATTATTTTATATGCTTTGTATGATGTTTGATTGATCACAGTGTGCATTTTGCTTGTTAAACATTTTATATGCTTTGTATGATGTTTGATTGATCACTATGCATTTTGCTTGTTAATCAATTTGTTTACCTCATTCAATTTACATTTGTTGCATGTGAATGAAGAGGACACGCAAAACAAAGGCTGCACGACAAAGGAATACAAATAATTCACAGGTTGTTGATGATATTGGACATGTGGAAGAAAGAGGGCCTGAAATGACAACTGCAAATGAATGGTTGAACGAGGGCATACTAAATGAGGAAGAGCCTCAACATGAGCATGAAGGTGAGCCCGAATGTGAGCTCGAAGGTGAAGGTGAACTTCAGTTTTCTGTAGAGCATGAGCGTCCTATCGAACCAAAGAGTAAGAAACAACGAGGACCAACATTGATGAAAAACATCTCCAAGGATCCAAATACTCGAGAACAAGTTGAATTCACTGACATGGGAGAACCTTATGGTCCAGGATAAGTGATATGCCCAAATTTACCCTGAGCTACTCTCTCAAATTAAGAGATCAATTGTAGTACTTAGGGGTGGAATCACTGAGAATCGTAATCACACAATATAATATATGACTTCGAATAAAGTTAAGCAACAATCTATGAATGCAGAAAAGCAATGTTAATAAACTTGAAACTGATTTGTGTTTTAAACTTCTAATAGACAAAGAGCTAGGCTTTCGGGAAATTCGCTGGAAACGACAAATTATAGATTATAAAACTGTCAGGATTTTAATAAAGATTCATTCTTGAACTTGAAACTCTAATGAAAAATTAAACGACTTCCGTTGAATTAATTATCTATACATAAACCCTAGAAAACCAAATTCCTTTGTGAGTTCTAACAATCTAAGAAACCATTAAAGTTCAGGTTTCAATTGTTCACAAAATCCCTAAACCAAATTCCTTTGAGAATAGGTCATTTTGCTCATCTAAGATTCTAGTCAGGTTATCAATTGATGCTTCCGCTTCTAATTAATCAACCAAGGATGTCTAATTCAGGGTGATCAATCCTAAAGCAGAGTTAATGCAATCTAGATGAAGAACCATATGATAATCCTAACATGAATTCAATTCTAACAATTCATCTCAAATCCTTTGAAAAACCTTATACCTAACAAGTAGATTACTCAGACATGGATGCAGAAAACATGATGACTGAATAATACTGCATTAAATAAAGATAGAGAAAGAGATACAGAAGGGTTCGAAGAAAGCTGAAACGTTTGAAAACTTATCTCCCTAACTCTCAAAATCTCTCAAAATCTCTCTAAGTCTCTAAGTCTTTAAATAAAATCTAAGATAATGAAAACTAAAAGAAAACTGAGTATTTATAGGTTAAGATTTGTGCTAGGCTTTATCTGTTAACTTATGGAACTTCTGGGGCGAAAAGAAAATCTTCAGAATTAGAAAATCTTTCTTTCTTCGCGACATAACATTCTTCGTCGATCGTTGCACAAGGCCTTGCGTCGATCGACGCGCCAATCTGACGGCAATTGAAAATACGTGCTCCCGACTTCAGCTCCTCTTTTCACAATGCTCCAAAATGCTTCATAATCACCAATTGAGCTCCACACGTACACGAACTTGCAAAGACACTTAAACACTAGAAAAACACCGAAAATACTCTATTAAACCGGGTTAAATCATGGTAAAAAACTAGTAAAAACCATAATAAATCAACTACCCCAGACTTAGCTTTTGCTTGCCCTCAAGCAAACTAGAGACTAAAAATGGACTAAAAATGAACTTAGTCTTCGCCTCCTTGACTCTTTCACTGCATATAAACAAAGTAACCTTAGTGGTCACAAATTCGCAACCATCATAGTTGGGCCTCAAATCTTAGCTTTCAAATCCATCAATTTCACATCTTCTTAAGTGTCGCACACTCAATCGATAGTAGATTGAATTCTCTCTAACAATGTCAACCAAGTATAAGGCTAGGTATGATGTAAAAAGGCTTTTAGTGTTTAGTGGAGCTTATAAGTGCTTAGGGTTACCAGATTTTATTTGGTGGATGCAGGCATTATGCAAAAACGCAAGAGAGAGAATGGTCCAGTTGATGCCCAGAGTTTTCCATTCACTTGCGCCCTCTCCTCCAAATAAGATTGTTTTTCACACACTCCACTTCATCCTTTGATTTCTTGGGAGTTCTTAGAACTAGAGACCTTTATAAAACTGATCATTCCCTTTCCTTCTCTAAGGTTTTTTTTTTTTTTTTTTTTTTGACTGAATAGAAGGGGGAATGAACAACAGAAGATATGTCTCGAAAATTACCATAACAAACTGTATTGGATCCCAAGGAATGCCCAGCTTGTTGTAATTCTTCATGTACTCCAACCCAGTGTCTGATCCCGCACAATCTTGTGAATTAAAAACTGTGTCGGTCCCTTTTCTCTCCGACGTTTTTACACATGCCTGCATATAAGTCAAAGGAAAAAGAAGATCGCATGAGGTTTGAACAAAGGTTAGGTTAGGGGTTGGGTACCAAATAAAGATGAGCTGGCCATTCAGGATCAACATAGAGTGGTAAAGTGGATAGGAAGTCCTTAATGTTATTACTATTGTGACATCATTAGAGAGAAAATAGCAAGATGGAGATCGAGTGTGGTACTCTAGAGTTTGATCTACTTTGTTCCGCAACCCGCGAAAAGAGGGGAACCTGTACTATCATTTGGCTTTGAATTCTGTCCATCCAAGGGCTTTGTCGCAACAACTAATAAGTCGCAGAAACCAAGCATTTGTTCCTAGAAAAGGTCATCATTCCCTACAAGTTTTGACTCAATAAAATGACTTTTGACTTTCAAAACAATAAACTATGTTAGCAAATACCTCCCCCAGACTTAAACAACACTGCCCCCAGTGTTAATCAAGCCTGAAGTTGGTGAAGGAAAAGAAAATTAAGAGTTAGAAATTGTGAAAATAGAAATCAAAACTTGTTGGTGTGCTGCGTCGATCAATACAAGGAGATGCGTCGATCGACACAGGTGTTGAAAAACGAATTGTATGCAGTCTGGTTTTCGAGCTCCGTCTCGTCACGTCATCCAATAATTAGTGATTGTTTAAAGAACTCAAAATAGAAACGATTAAAAGCACCAACATCATATCATCTAATCAAGTTCATAATTCAGAATAAAAATAAACTAACTCAATAAAAAGAAATAAAAAGACTCACAGGTGGGTTGCCTTCCACCAAGCGGTTGTTTTCCGTCATTAGCTTGACTGCGGATGATGTTTAGGTTGAAGGTGGATCTCCGAAGTGCACTCAAAATTACCCTGAGCTACTCTCTCAAATTAAGAGATCGATTGCAGTACTTAGGGTCGGATCACTGGGAATCGTAATCACACAATATAATATATGACTTCGAATAAAGTTAAGCAACAATGTATGAATGCAGAAAAACAATGTAAATAAACTTGAAAGGGATTTGTGTTTTCAACTTCTATTAGACAAAGAGCTAGGCTTTCGGGAAATTCGCAGGAAAAGATAAATTGTAGATTATAAAACTGTCAGGATTTTAATAAAGATTCGTTCTCGAACTTGAAACTCTAATGTAAAATTAAACGACTTCCGTGGAATTAATTATCTATGCATAAACCCTATAAAACCAAATTCCTTTGTGAGTTCTAACAATCTAAGCAAGCATTAAAGTTCAGGTTTCAATTGTTCACAAAATCCCTAAACCAAATTCCTTTGAGAATAGGTCATTTTGCTCATCTAAGATTATAGTCAAGTTATCAATTGATGCTTCCACTTCTAATTAATCAACCTAGGATGTCTAATTCAGGGTGATCAATCCTAAAGCAGAGTTAATGCAACCTAAATGAAGAACCATAAGATAATCCTAACATGAATTCAATTCTAACAATTCATCTCAAATCCTTTGAAAAACCCTAAACCTAACAAGTAGATTACTCATACATAGATGCAGAAAAAATGATGATTGAATAATACTGTATTAAAAAAATATAGAGAAAGAGATACAGAAGGGTTCGAAGAAATCTAAAACTTTTGAAAACTTGTCTCCCTAATTCTCAAAATATCTCAAAATCTCTTTAAGTCTCTAAGTCTTTGAATAAAATCTAAGATAATGAAAACTAAAAGAAAAATGAGTATTTATAGGTTAAGATTGGTGCTAGGTTTTATTTGTTAACTTCTGGAATTTCTGGGGCGAAAAGGAAATCTTCCGAATCGGAAAATCTTTCTTTCTTCGCGACATAACATTCTTCGTCGATCGTTGCACAAAGCCTTGCGTCGATCGACGCGCCAATCTGACGGCAATTGAAAATCCGTCCTCGCGACTTCAGTTTCTCTTTTCACAATCCTCCAAAATGCTTCATAATCACCAATTAAGCTCCACACGTATACAAACCTGCAAAGACTCTAAAACACTATAAAAACACCGAAAAGACTGGATAAAACCGGGTTAAATCATGGTTCAAAACTGGTAAAAACCATGATATATCAATCATTTAAGTTGTCATCATACCAAGGTTCTTTAGTGCGTGAACATGTTCAAGTGATAATTGATGATTGGAGAAAGATTAGCAAAGAAATCAAAACAGTTCTCTAGAAACCTGTGAAGGTGATCTCTTATTTACATATACATGTCTTTACAACTTAGATCAATGTTTATTTTAATTATGTGTTTATATTGATGAGTGTAGGCAAGGTTTGAAATTGATGAAGACTACCATAAAGCTGCTTTGATTATGCATATGGGATGTTTATGGAGGTCTTGGAAATCACACTTAGTCACATCCATTAGGAAACGTAGAAAAACTAACCAAGAGAGGATGAATATGCCACCACCAAATGTTTCTCCATCTGAATGGCGTAAATTTGTCAAACTCAAAACAAGCGCATCCTTTATGGTATTCAGTTAGAATTAAAAACTGTATATTCTATTGCATATTTATTAACATAGGTATATGCTAGGTCGTGAGTGATCAATATAGAGAAAGAAGGCGCTAAGGAATGGTTAGACTTGCAGAAGATATGGTAAGAAAAATAGCATCTAGTTTATATCTTTTGTTAAAAGTCTTTCGTAATACAATCTCTTTTGAATGTTGTCTTATTTTTCAACACAAAAAAGAAAGTGCAGACCCATCTAATGTAACAAGGCTACATGTTTGGGTGAAGTCGCGTACCGAAAAGGATGGTACGCTAGTGAATTTGAATGCCGCTGAAAATTTTGTAGGTTGTGAATCATATGTAAATGATTTTCAATTTGGTTTTCTGTTATATAGTTATCTGTGAAAAGTTTATGAACTGTGTATTTTATGCTTTGGAGAGAAAAGCAGTTGAGCTTGTTGATAGTGATTGGTGATACCGAATTGAGCAACAATTCGAGATCGGTCTAAAGAATAGATGAACTAGGTTTAAGCGTAAAATCACAAGGAAAAATAGACGTAAAGAGATGCGTATAGAATTCTCTATTGAAGACGATGTTCTCGCTTTGGAGGAATACATCATGTATTTATACAAGTACATAGTCGTCGAAATAACCTTAAAAGATAAATGGAAAATATCTTAAAAGATACAAGGAAGTTATACAAATTTCTTTGATCAGACCTAAGTCTTCCAATTTCCTTGTATTCGCCTAGGTCGCCTGGTGCTCTTTAACGGGCCGAGATGCTGCTAATGGATCCTCGCTGGCCCATCCTCTAAGCTGTCCGTCCAAATTATCTGTCAGGTCGGGTCTGAGTTATGTATGGTAATGGGTGCTAAACCAGGTACCACCAAATCGTCCCCCCTCCGATTTCGGCGAGCATTACTTTAGTAAGCTCGGCCGAAACGTAAGATTTTCCCAACTTAGATGTCAAGTCGATCTCAAAAACTTGTCATGACACGCGCCTTGATCCAGACCGTTCGCTCTCGAATTGACGTTCGACGCGCCAGTTGCACTTAGGAAGTTGTGATTTTTGGCACGATTTTCGCAAAATATTTACACCAAATCTTCACACTTGACATGTGGCACTTCAAAATTGGGTGCCCTTGCGGCGAGCGAGAACTCTTTCCAAGGCGTTTTGCTTTTGCCCTAATTTCTTCCCACTTTCTACTATAAATATGACGCCAAATCCTTCAGAATCTACACACCTCCAAACATGATTAATGTTCTCTTCTTCTTAAAGAAGGACCGAGGTGGTGGAATCGCTTTCCATCCATTATTCCAGAAGAGGAGTAGCAAATTTTCTTTAGCAGTTCCTTCGTTCGAGGAGGTCGATTTGGATTGTTCACATAATTTTTCAAAAGATGGTGACGATTCAAGGTTTTACTCATGTCAGAGATCATATTTCCAAGGAACCGTCATGTGAGGGATCATATTCCGATGGCAATAGTCAACTTCTGCTTGTTCAGTCGATCCGATACTCATTCAGGTATTACAACCGACCTGAAGTTGACTTTAAAGTGGTTGGTTGGAGGCTCTGGAATAGCGATCCCCGATTGAGGTGTTGTGGTCCCTAGAGGAGTATTGGAGTGGCTACTTCCAATCTATTGGAGCGGGTACTTCCAAAGCCTTGACAGACAAGGCACCTCGGCGCCCTTTTATTGCCGCAGTTGTTACTTCGAGAGCAAGGTCCATCCTTTCAATAAGGATCTCTACCATCACTATGTTGCTGACCAACGAGTTGGTTGGTGGTCGCATTGTTGCAAGATCTTGTACAAGATTTTAGCTTGCTTTGGAACTTTTGTAGTCCTTTTAAGGAATAAACAATTTTTTTTTAACATCCTGCACAAGATTTAGCTCGCTTTGAAACTTTTGTAATCCTTTTAAGGAATAAAAAATTTTGTTTAAGAGTTTGCTTTGGAACATTCGTAATTCTTTTTTAAGGAATAAACAAATTTGTTTGTGATCTTGCATAAGATTTAGCTCGCTTTGTAACTTTTGTAGACCTTTAAAGGAATGAACGATTGTGTTTTAGATCTTGCACAAAATTTAGCTCGCTTTGGAAATTTTGTAATTCTTTAAAGGAATGAACGATTTTGTTTTAGATTTTGCACAAGATTTAGCTCGCTTTGGAACTTTTGTAGTTTCTTCCAAGAAATATAAACATAAACAATTTTGTTTGGACACTAAGATTACTTTCAGAACACTCTTTAGTGGTTTGCGAATGATGTAGTTCGGCTTATTAGAAGTAAGATTCCGCCAAGACTTTCCTGCTTACCAGCTCGGTGTCGGTTCTTAGAATTTGTACATAGGTACGAGGCGGGCTCGGTTTAGGGTCTGAGAGTGCAAAGTACTAGGGCTTTGGCTTGCCTCAACTTTTGCCTTAGGACAAAACTTCAGAATGCGATTGAAAGTCGGCGTGTAAGTTACTTGGTTGTCTTAAGCGCCAGGTGCGGACCTGACTCCGGCTTATTAAAGGTTGTGGATTATTTCACCATGGCACTTATGAGAAGCGCGTTGATCAAATTCTTGGCCAAGGCTCCGATGTGTGACACTAGGCGAGCGAATCGTATACAAATTTTGTTTTGTTTTGTATGGCTACGTATTAAATTATCGAGCTGATCAGACTGAGTTTTTAATGAACAGTAAAATACTTTCAAAAGTAAACATTTGGTTTGAACCATAATCCTTAATAAAAAGTAAGCTGCCTACATACCCTTCTTAAAAAAGATAGGATCAAGTCACTTATAGTTCAATACGATGAGCTCGTTCAAACGAGGTAAATTGTTTCTTTATTTTAGTAATAATATCGCTTGAGGTTCCAAGCGTTTTAAGAATTTTGCGTTCCAAGCATTTCAGTTCCATCCATCTTGCAGCGTTCGTACACTCCAGGTTTTATAACCTTTGAGATCTGATATGGTCTTTCCTACTTGATTCCAAGATTTCCGGCATCGTTCTCCTTCTTGTTTTTATAAACTTTTCAGAGAACGAGGTCGCCTATATCGAAAAATCGATTTTGTACCTTCTTGTTGTAGTACTTTGTGGTGAGCTGTTTATAATTATGTATCTTGAGCAAGGCGTTATCTCTAATTTCTTTGAGGTCGTCGAGATGTTCGCAAATTGTTCGTCCGTTCATCTCGGCGTCTCGAATCGTCAAGACTCGGCGTGCGTTATCGATATGAACTTTGGGAGGTGCTAACGCTTCCATTCCATAGGCTAAAAAGAAACGGGTCTGCCATGTCGAGCGTTGACGTGTGGTTTGATGAGGGAGTTCTTATGCCCATGCTCCCTTCTTTTCACCTAGGCGTTTATTTAGCCCGGCTATCAGCGTCTTATTGGTCGATTCCGCCTATCCATTCCCTTGAGGGTAGTAGACGGTTGTCGTTGTCAGGCGGATATTCCATCGATCACAAAACTTTGTGAAGACTTCGCACACAAGTTTTGGACCATTGTCTATTACGATTTCATAAAGAACTTAATGTCGGCAGATAATGTTCTTCCAAACAAATCTTTCGACATCAGATCCGGTGATTTGAGGATAGGCCTCGACTTCCACCCACTTAGTGAAGTAATCCGTCATTACTAGGATATTCTTATTCTTCGCGTGACATCACCAGCAACCTGACCGCATCCATAGCCCATCGCGTGAACATGTATGCAACGGTAGCCAGAGAATAATCCTCTGGGGGAGGGCTAGCTTTCTTGGTGCGTGTTTCTGACACGTGAAGCACTTTTATGTGTATTTTTTGCATTCGGCGAGCATCGTCGGCCAGAAATAACCAAGTTTCTTAAGTTTGAGGGTGAGCGATCGTCCTCCAGAGTGATTACCTCCATCCTTCGCATGAGTATGTCGAAGGAGTTCGAGGATATGTTCCCCATAAATACATTTCATCATGTAATGAGATGCACTCCATCGGTAAAGCTTTCCTTCATATATAGTGTAATGAGCACTTCGGGTTCCCAACCTCCGAGATGCCCACTTATCGTCAGGTTGCTTTCCTTCGGATATGTATTCTATGATTTATGTCCGCCAGTCTGCATGGGGAATGGAATCGTTGTCCATTTCGATGGATTCATCATCCACGTCGGTGTCTACGATTTCGCAGACCATCCACTTTCGTTGACTTGTCTTAAATTTCATTTTTTACTTTCACTTATGCATTGCTTTTCTTTATTTTACTGCTTTAATTTACTTCAGCTATTGCATTTTACTTATTGCACCTTTCATTATTGTCATTTACACTTAGTAAAATCGAAATCACACTTTGAATTTGCATTCATCTAGCTTCCTTAGTTTCTTGCATTTCAATTGTTTAAGAATCACTAAATCCTTGTGGAAGAATAACCCTTGATTACTACATTGAATTCACCATGCGCTTGTGGTTAGTTTATTGAAGTTCTAGAACTCATAGCACAACTTTGAGCATTTCCATTATTCACCTTTTTGTAGCCTGTCAAGTTTTTGAGGCCGTTACCGGGGATTGAGTTGATTTTTTGTTTAAGCATTTGGATTTGGAATCTTTTGTAGACTAGATTTTAGTTTAGTTTGATATTCAATCTATCTTGTTTGTCTCTTGTTTTTGCTTGGTGTGTAGGTGCATGATAACAAGAAGCAAGAGTTTAGACAACTTTGATCTACACATTGATATTAGCCAAGTTGAGAAGCAAGCTAGATTAGCAAGAAAGGAAAGAGAACGTATAGCAATAGAAGCTAAAGTTGGTAATGGCGGTAATCGCCAAGTTAATGAAGTTGCTAGATATTTGGATGGTAATGGTAATAGAGTACCCGTTCATGCTCCTAGAGCCGAAAGGAGGATTGGAGATTTCGATGAACTGCTCACTAACAACAATTGGGAGATCAAATCGAGCTTGATCACTATGGTACAAAAAAACCCGTTTCTTCCCTTGGAGCACCCAATTGAGCATCTTGACAACTTTTATAGATTGGTGCGGAACAGTTAAGATGAATGGCATTTTCTTAGATGTTGTGAAGCTTACCTTGTTTCCATTCTCTTTGGGAGACAAAGCTAGTCAATGGGAGAAGAGCGTAGTTACATTTTCCATCACTACTTGGGAAGAGTGTACAAAGCGCTTTTTGGCCAAATTCTTCTCCAATCAACGCACCGCACGAATTAGGAATGATATCACGAGCTTCAAACAAGGCCCCAACGACGCTCTAAAATCTCAATGAAGCTTGGGAAAGATTGAAGTGTTACACTAGATCTTGTCCTCACCATGGAGTTCCTATGGAAGCTCTACATGGAATCTTTCATAGAGGGACTGAAGAAAAGTATTACTTAGCTTAACAATGATAAATCATACAAGGAACCTAAGAATGAGCTCAAGAGTGAAGATCAAAGGATCAAGGAGATGAGTGATAAGCTAGGCAAGCTTATCTTTGCTAGTATGAAGCAAGTCCACTATGTTGGAGATTTCGATGGAAATCAAGAGATGATTGTTGAAGGAGTCCAAGAAGGACAAGAAGAGATAAGCTACATTCAAGGTCAAGGGTATTATCAAAAGGGATTCAATCCTAACTATAGGTCTCATCCCAATTTGTCCTATAGAAGCACTAATGTGGAGAATCCCCAAGACCAAGTCTATCCATCTAAACAACAAGCTTTCATTCCCCAACAAGTTCAAGGATTTGTTCCTCAACAAGCTTTTGTTCGTAAACAACAATACTATTCCAATCAAGTTGCTCCTACCAATCAAACTACTAACTCTAATCAACCCACTTCTCAAGAGCAAGAGCTCAAGGCTGTTAGTTCAACTGGTTTTAGATGGACAAATCAAGAGTAATGCGGATATTGCAAAGAGATTCCAGGAGGTAAACACTAGGATTGATGGGATGTATCAATAATTGGATGGCAATATTACAAGCCTAGCTTCTCATGTGAAGACTATGGATATGCAACTAAGACAATTCACTTTTAGCTCAAAGGCACCAAGCGGTGTTCTACCGGGTAAACCCGAATCTAATCCTATAAGCAACATTTGCAATGTGGTGATCCTAGAAGAAGATAAAGGATGAAATTCAAGATATGGACCTTTAACTAAGGAAGATTATGAAGAAGATGAGCTCTACTTAGAGGAATTAGTTAAACTATTGAAGCCTCCACAAGAGATGAATGTTATTGTGAAGAAGGAGCACTCAAATAGGATTGAGCTAGTTAGAAAAAGAGCTATGGAAACTCTAACCTATGAAGAAAGGCACTACAAGCCTAAGCTAGACCTTCCAAAACCGGACTTTACTAAGGCGGTTAAGAAGATCTTAGCTAATTACAAGAACGAGATGGAGGATATAGGGATTAAGTTTCAAAAGGAAGATGACTACAAGAAAATAGCTAAAGAGCAATATCTCATTACGGAAGTGTTAGCTAACCAAAGAAAGGTTAGAGAGGTTATGATGAAGTATCAAGCTAAAGGGGAAAGGGATAAACCAAGAACCGTTGAGAAGAAGCTTAACCCTGGAAAATTTACGATCACTTGCACACTTGGAGACTTGGAGGTTGATGATGCGTTGTGTGACTCCAGGTCTAATGTTAACGTGATTTCTCGTGAAATGATGGAGCTTTTAGGAATTGGAAAGCTCAAGAAGAGCGCTTGCACTCTCATCTTCGGAGATGCAACATGTAAGCAACTACTTGGAGTCATTGAAGACTATCCTTTAAAGATCGGTAATTGCATTATGCAGACGGATTTTATGGTTATGGAAACAGAGACGTCTAAGTCGCTTCCGCTTATACTTGGTACGCCTTCCTTGGCTACCACCGAAGCTAGCTTGGATTTCCTCCACATGAAAGCTCTATTGATGAATGTGGACCCTTATACTTAATATGATGTTGAACCCATTGGAGTTAATGGAGAAATGATGAGTCTAGAGACTAGAGAAGAGGTCACTAAGTTTGAGAAAGAAGCTCCCAAAATAGATGATTACAAGGAGAGCTTGAATATGTTGGATGGGGGTGGCGGTATTGGTTCGATGTTTGAAGCTATTGATGAGATAATCATGGCCATAACTAATGAGCCTAAGGGAGCCAATGGTAAGAGCTCCGAGATGTCTAAAGGAGAGGTTAAGAACAAGCTCATACTAAAGCCTATTGAGAAGGTTGAAGAAAGACTTAAGTGTAGAGCCATTTAGAATGGCGGTGGTGGTACCAGGCTTAGCACCTGTAACCATACCCGACTTAAATCCGACTCGATACAGAGATCAAATGATCAGCCTAGTGAAATGGGCTAGCGAGGATCCATGTGGACGTCTCGGCCCGTTAAGGAGCGCTAGCCGACCTCGGTGAATACAAGGAAATTGGATGACTTAACTCGGATAAAAGGAAATACTTAGAATTAGTATAACTTCCTTTTTATCTCTTAGGAGATTTTCCATTTATCTTTTAGGGTTATTTCGACCGACTTTGTACTTGTATAAATTTTTGATGTATTCCTCCAAAACGAGGACATCTCCTTCAATAGAGAATTATATACACATCTTTTTACTTGATCTGTTCTTTGTGATTTTACGTTTAAACCTAGTTCATCTATTCTTTGGACCAATTTCATATTGTTCCTCAATCCTGTATCACCAAATTGGCGCCGAATAAGGGGACCTATTAGGTTTACTACGTAACTTTCATGAGAGAAATCCTAAAAAGATGTTCAGAAAAGAAACCCTAGCTCTAGTAACTGCAACGCCGGAGCTCGGGAAAGGAAGAACCTTCATGATCATGAAAGATCGTGAAAAAGGCATGCAACAAAGCCAGCCGTACGAGGAGCCAAAAGCAGAAACAGTCAACCGCTACGAAAATCTAGAGGTAACTATCTGTGAACAAGATACGGTGGGTTTAACCAAACCGCATAACGATTTGGTCGTGGTTAGACTATTGGTAGACGATTGCGAAGTCAATCACATATTAATAGAAATCGGAAGCTCTGTGAATCTGATTTACAAGGAAACCCTACAAAGGATGGGTACTCGCGAACATATTCACGAGCGGAACCAAACCCTAACGGGATTTACGGGTCGAATGATCCCTACAGTTGGAATAATCCAAGTAACGTTCGAAGTTGCCGAGATAAAGCATTACGTCGAATTCGAGTCGTGAATTCTCCCATCGCGTATAACGCTGTCATGGGAACGCAATGACTCCAATTGATGAAGGTTGTAGCATCGACCTACCATTAGTGTTTGGAAATCCCGACCTCGTCCGGGATTCATACCGAAAGAGGTAATCAAAGCGAAACTTGTATTTGTTTCAACCTCGAAAGGAAAAACAGGACCCGAGCCACTATGTCCGTACCGGCCTCGAAGGAGATAGCAGGGAATCAGAACAAGACACCCCATGCTGAAAAGAAGAAAGTGTCGTCGGAACGACAAATCACACAGATCATTGTGGATTTCCAACATCCCGATAAATGTGTGGGAATAGGGTCAGAACTAAGAGACCCTATTCGAGACAAACTCGTTGAAATTCTAAGAAAGAACACCTCGACCTTTGCGTGGTTCTTTAAGGACATGAAGGGGATCAACCCAAAGATAATTTCTCACGAGCTGAATGTGGATCCGTCTCATAGACTGGTGAAAGAGAAGCGGAGGAACCTTGGCCACGAGAGGTCCAAAGCGGTAGACGACAAAGTCGAGCGACTGCTCGATGTTGGATCTATCACCGAAGTAAAATACCCAGAGTGGTTAGCTAATATGGTGGTGGCGAAAAAGAAGAACAAGAAGTGGAGAGTATCTGTTGATTTCACAGACATCAACAAAGCTTGTCCCAAAGACAGCTTTCCGTTACCTCATATCAACAGACTTGTCGAAGCAACTGTCGGTAACAAACTCTTGTTGTTTATGGATGCCTTCTCCGGGTACAATCAGATCTTGATGCATACCGATGACCGCGAGAAGACTGCTTTCATAATCGATCGAGGAATCTACTGTTACAAGGTAATGCCCTTCGGCTTTAAGAACGCCGGGGCAACTTACCAACGGCTGTTAAACAAGATGTTAGCGGAACAGCTCGGAAAATCCATGGAGGTTTACATCGACGATATGTTGGTTAAATCGGTAAATACTGAGGATCATATTGATCATCTTAGTAAGTGTTTTTAAACACTCAATCTGTATGGGATGAAATTGAACCCTGCAAAGTGTACCTTCGTAGTAACTTCAGGAGAATTCATGGGTTATTTGGTAACAGAAAGGGGGATAGATGCGAACCCAAAGCAAATATCCGCGGTGTTAGATTTACCTTCTCCCCAAACGCGGAAAGAGGTCCAGAAATTAACCAGACGGATAGCCGCTTTGAATCGATTCATAAGTAGATTGACAGACAAGAGTCCTCCGTTCTATCAACTGCTGAGAAAGGCAAGCAAGACTTTAAAATGGTCTGAATAATGCGAAAAAAAAAATTCTGAGCTCAAAGCATACCTCACATCGCCGCCCATGCTGGCTAAACCCGAGGACGTAGAAACCCTGAACTTGTATCTCGCGGTTTTAGCATCGGCCGTCAGTGGAGTCCTGGTGAGAGAAGACCAAGGCGAACAACAGCCCATCATCTACATTAGTAAAGCCCTCAACGACGTAGATTAAAGATACTCAACAATGGAGAAATTGGCTGTGGCGCTCCTAACATCGGCAAGGAAACTCAGGCCATATTTCCAATCCCATACCATCGAGGTATTAACAAATCATCCACTTCAGTCGATCTTGCGCAGCTCGGACCAGTCAGGTTGTTTAACTCAGTGGGCCATCGAACTTAAAGAGTATGATATAATCTATAAAAATAGACCGACTATGAAGTCACAAGTACTAGCAGACTTTATAGCCGAAGTATCTAACGAGCCTTCTACGGAGATTTTAGAAGAAAGCTTGTGGTGGACGCTACACGCGGATGGGTCATCTTCGGGAAGAGGATCATGGATCGGAGTATGCCTCAAATCTCTGACCCGAGAGGTTATTGAACAATCATTCCGTCCTGACTTTGCGGCAACAAATAACGCTACCGAATATGAAGCTTTGACTGGCGGACTACGACTGGCAAAGGCGGTAGGAGCTAAGTGAGTTCGGGCTTGCTCGGACTCCCAGCTCGTTACCAGTCGGTTTAGCGGGTTATATGAAGCAAAGAATAACAAGATTGATGCTTACGTGAAGGTAGTACGCGAGATTACAAAACGGTTCGATGGATTCGAGCTCGTAAAAATTTCCCGCAACGAGAACTCGGCTGCGGACGCATTGGCCTCACCAGCCTCGAGCTCGGATATGAGACGAGTTATACCTGTGAATGTATAACAAGTCCCAGTATAGATCCAAAACCCATGGTCTGTGAGATTATGGATGGTGAAGTGGACAAAGAATCCATCGAAATGGAAGATGATTCCATTCCCTAGGATGACTGGAGGACGGAGGGTATAGGATATATAACTGAAGGAAAGCAACCCAAAGATAAACGGGTAGCTCGAAGATTGAGAACCAGAAGCACTTATTACACTATCTTGGAAGGACGCTTTACCGATGGAGTGCATCCCGCTACATGATGAGGTGCATTTTTGGGGAAGAAATCCTCAAAGTCTTGCGACATACTCATGGGAAGGATGGAGGTAACCATTCCAGAGGGTAATCACTCGCCCTAAAGCTCAAAAAGTTTGGTTATTACTGGCCAACAATGTTGGTTGATTGCAAAAAATACACACAAAAGTGCATAGCATGTCAAAAGCACGCACCAAGAAAGCTGGCCCCACCAGAAGAGTACACCCCGACAACCGTCGCATACCCATTCATGAGATGGGCCATGGTTGAGGTTGGACCGCTGGTAACGTCATGAGGAAAAAAGATTATTTTAGTGATGACAAATTACTTTACTAAGTGGGTGGAAGCCCAGGCATATCCTCAAATTACAGGACGAGATGTGGAAAGGTTTATTTGGAAAAACATCATCTGACAACATGGAGTTCCTTACGAAATCGTAAAGGACAATGGTCCGAACCTTGTTTGTGATGTTGTCACAAAATTTTACGACAGATGGAACATCCGTCTCTCCACAACAACTGTCTACTATCCGCAAGGGAATGGACATGCCGATAGCCGGGCTAAAGAAACGCCTTGGAGAAAAGAAGGGAGCATTGGCGGATGAACTCCCCGGAGTACTTTGGGCTCATCGAACAATGCCTCGATGATCGACAAGTCATACCCTTTTCTTTTTAGCTAATGAAATGGAAGCACTAGCACCCGCCGAAGCCCATATCGACAGCGCTCGAAGGGTGTTGATGACTCAAGATGCCGAGATAAACGGACAAAAAATTGGTGACCATCTTGATGACCTCGAAGAAATTTAGAGACAGTGCCTTGCTGAGGATACAAAATTATCAACAGCTCGCTGCGAAGTATTACAACAAAATAGTACAATATCGATCTTTTGCCGTAGGCGATCTCGTCCTCTGCAAAGTTTATAAAAACATTAAAGAGGACGAAGCCGGGAAGCTTGGAATCAAGTGAGAAGGACCATATCATGTCTCAAAGGTTGTGAAACCTAGAGTGTACGAACTCCTCGAGATTAATGGAACCGAAATCCAAATTTTTTGGAATGCTTGGAACCTCAAGCGATATTATTAATGAAATAATAATAAAAAAGAAAATATATATATATATACTCGTTCGAACGAGTCTCTTTGTATTGAACTACGAGTGACTTGATACTTTTTGTTGAAATAAAGATTCTGGTTGAAACCAAAGACTTGCTTTTGAAAGTATGTTACTGTTCATTAAAAAATCATTCTGATCAACTCGGGAATTTAATCTACAGCTTCTTAAAAATAACTTTATACGATCAGTTTGTCTATTGTCACACATCGGAACCTTGGCTAGGTATCTGATCAACGCGCTTCTCATAAGTGCCGTGGTGAAATAATCCACAAGCTTTTTAAGCCAGAGCCAGGTCCACACCTTGCGCTTAGGATAACCAAGTAAATTACACGCCGGCTCTCGATCGTGTACTGAAGTTTCGACCTAAGGTAAAAGTTTAGCTAAGCCAAAGCACTAGTTCTTTGCACTCTCAAACACCAAACCGAGCCTGCCTAGTACTTAAGTGCAGATTCTAAGAACCATTACCGAGCTGGTAAGCAGCAGAGTCTTGGAGGAATCTTACTTCCAATAAGTGAAATTACATAGTTCGCAAACACTGAAGAGTCTTCTGAAAGTAATCTTAGTGACTGAACGCCAAGCTCCATAGCTCGCAACCATTTAAGGATCCTTATGAAAGTAATCCTTGGGTGTTCTAATAAGCCGATTTCCCATGAGCTCGTGATTATCCAAGTTTCTTATGAAACGTTAAGGTGTTAACAAGGTCGAGTTCATACGTCGCAAAAAGTCCAAAATTAAGAATTCGCACCGGATTCAGAGCTCGGAGCTCAAAATTGTTTATTACAAAAGTTCCGAAGTGAGGTAGGTCTTACAAAATATCTTATTATTCCTTAAATGGATTACAAAAGATCAATTCGAGCTAAAATCTTTCATAAGATCTTAAACATAAAATTGTTTATTACAAAAGTTCCGAAGCAAGTTAGGTCTTACAAAAGATCTTATTATTCTTTAAAAGGATTACAAACGTTCAAAGCGAGCTAAAATCGTTCATAAGATCTTAAACATAAAATTGTTTATTACAAAATTTATCGAGCAAGCTAGATCTTTTGAAATATTTATAAAAAGACCTAAAGGCTTCGAGGCGAGCTGAAGTTTTGTATGACATCCAGCAGCGATGGCGCTGTCAACCTGGTTGTTGGTAACATAGTGACGTTAGAGATCCTTGCGGACCTCGCTGTCGAAGTAACAACTGAACCAATAGAAGGGTGCCGCGGTGTTGAACCCACCTCAGGCTTTGGAAATAACCGTTCCAATAGATTGGAAATACCCACTCCAATACTCCTCTGGGGGCCACAACACCTCAATCAGTGATCGTTATTCCCGAGCCTCCGACCAACCACTTCAAAGTCAAGATTCAATTCGGTTCCGATATCCGAAAGGGTATCGGATCGGCAAAACAAGCAGAAGGTGGCCGTCGGTATGGGAATATGATCCCTGACATGACGGTTTTTTGGGATTATGATCTCTGACATGAGTGAAAACCATGAGTTGTCGTTTCTTGAGAGTTCCGCAATCGATATAAATCGATTGCGGAATGATCAATGGAAAGCGATTCCACTGCTTCATATTTATAGTAAATGGAAAATCTAGGCTAAAAAGGAAACGCCTTTAAGAGATTCTCACACGACGCAAGAGCACCCAATCGTGAAGTGCCGCGTGTCAAGTAAGAAGACTTGGTGTAAATATTCCGCAAAAATCGAGCCGGGAATTACAACTTCCTAATCGCAACAGGCGTGTCGAACGCCACCTCAAAGAGTAAACGGATCTAATCGAGCCACGTGTCATGGCAAGCTTTTTGAGATCGACTCGAGATCTGACTTAGGCAAATCTTCTTCGGTACGTCTCGGCCAAGCTTATTAAAATAATACTCGCCGAGCTCGGGGAAGGGGACTAGTTGGTGGTACTAGGTATAGCATCCGTAACCATACCCGACTCAAATCCGACTCGATACGGATATCAAAAGATCAGCTCGGGGAAATGGGCCAGCGAGGATCCATGTGGATGTCTCGGCCCGTTAAGGAGCGCTAGCCGACCTCGGTGAATACAAGCAAATTGGAAGACTTAGCTCGGATAAAAGGAAATACTTAGAATTAGTATAACTTCCTGTTATCTTTTAGGAGATTTTCCATTTATCTTTTAGGGTTATTTCGACCGACTTTGTACATGTATAAATACTTGATGTATTCCTCGATGCAACCCGGTCTCTTCGCCAATCCATAGGAGACTCTAAACGCCAAAAGTCACTGCCAAAACAATTGCAGCTAGACCAGCTCTGCTGGTCGATCCGTGGGAGCCCTCCAACTGCCATGTTTGACTTTTTCTCTTCGCGCTGACTTGGTCCAATTTTGGTCTAAACCGGCTTATTTCAAGTGTTTTCAATCAATTTTGACCGGTTTAGCTTCTAAAAATCAGATTTCAAAGACCCTTCTCCTTCAAATTCAAATTATTTTGAATTCTTTAAAGAATCTTTAGCAACTCTCTCTCTCTTACTTTACTCTTTCTCTAAAGAATTTCTCTACTTTTAAAAATCAAGATCTTCCTTTTCTCTAAAAACTTTGCAAGAACTCTAGATTCACCATTTCTCTTGGATCTCTTCTACCATAATCTTTGATTATCACAAGATATGCTCTCTTTCTTTTACCCATTTCATTTATTCTTGAAACTCATGGATGCATACATGGGAACATTGTGGAACTCACTATCGTTGGGTTATGAATTGAGTTGCTTTGTGGTTGATATGAGTTATAATTGCTTGGGTAGTTGATTTCATTTGCAAATTTGGAATATTGTTGGTTGAATTTGAGTTTATATCCTTTTAAAAGTTCTTGATTGTTGGAATTGCTTTAAATTTGTAATCTTTAGATGAAATTAAGCTTTGTTGTTAACTAGTGTTTATTAGAATTCTAAGGATTATCAAGTTCAAGTTTAGAACTTTGATAAGTGAGCTTATTAGAGAATGGAAAGTTGGAATATGTTTAAAAATGAGTAGAATGTCCATTGATTGTTGCTTGTTGCATTGACTGATCCCTTGTCTAGCCTTATATGATACCAATTGTTGATGAATCTTTGACAATTGGCTAGACAAATTGTGTTTTGATTGGAAAATGGTTCTTATTTGGAAACATTTCTTTTTAGGATCAATCTAGCAACTATGACCACCCGAATTGACAAGCTCGTGTGACGCATTGATGAGATTCGACTTGGTATCTTGAATCAAGCGACATATGAAGCCACGAGGTTCGCGTGTCCGTTATTTTTGGCTAGGAGTGGGCTCAAGGACAAGGCTAATGAGCTTTTGGGAAGGATGCATTTGGATGGCTTATCATGAATGAGCTATGCTACTTATCCGGAGCTCACCAAGCAATTTTTAGCCACGTTGGAATGCAAGTTTGATGATCGTCTTGGAACTTATCTCATTTGCTTTGAGATAGACGGATTGAAGTATATGGTTCCATTTAGGGATTTTTGCGATATCTATGGGTTTCCACCGGGAAAGTTCGTAGATAACACAAAGTTCAACATGGAAACTCTATTATGGCGTAACATAGCACTTGAGGAGAACTACACGGCCGCCTCCAATCGCATTACAAGAGTCAAGAATCCCATAATTCGATATGTTCTCCATCTATTGGCTAATACATTCAATGCAAAAGGAAACGACGGTTTTCCAACAAACGACGACGTCAAGCTACTCTACTTTGGTATCCATTCCTCTAAGCAAGATTTCGATGGTCAACCTATGGAGATGAATCATGATTACTGTGGATGTGAGCTTGGCGCGATGTTCTGCGCCAAATTGAAGAAGTTTCGGTTTTGCTTGATAACTACGGCTACACTGCGGATATGCTTTGGCGTCATGCTCACTCCTTTGTTCTTACATATGAGGATCGATCTCGATGTTTTCACGCCTTTACAAGAAAGGCCATTGATTGATGTTCATTACTTCGTAAAGAAGGAGACTTTGGGAGAACCATTTGGCTAAGACACTATATTTAGCGGTTCTTCATTGACGATGGCGAGCCACTTTGTTGCTACCTTCCATTACCACTAAAGATTGGAAGCAGTTCAAGCAACCGCGCCCTCTGATTCAATCTACCTCGTCGCCTAACCTTCACTCCACCACCACTTGTTCACTATTGATTCCAAGGTTCCACTCTATCCATTGTATATACCATTTCATTTTCATTTATGCATTTTTAGTTTCATTTTCTATTTCTTCCTTCTTCGATTTGGCTTCCTCATCGAGACGATGAGAAGTAAGTCCGGGAGAGATGTTGCTAATGATTATTTTAGTTATTTTGTTTTCCTTTTATCTTCTTTTGAGTCTCATTGCATAGATTGTATTGTATATATGAGAAAAGATTGAAAAATCCTAAAAAATTTAATTTTTTTTGAAAAAAGCAAAAAGATTTTCCCTTGACATATAGTTGCATTTCATACATTTGTATGATCATTTAGGTTGCATTGAGCATATTTTAAAATGTTTTTGAGATATGTGGCTTAACATTCAATAAGATCCTTAGGATAATGCTAGATATTGCTAAATGAATTATAGAAATCTCTTCTTTGCATCTTGATCTCTTCGCTCGAAACTCGTGATTAGGTTGAAGCATGTTAGTCTTGATATCAATTATATCAATTTGAACCTAATATTGACTTTAATTTCTTGCTTAGAGACTTGATATGCTTGTTCAAGTAACCTTATCCACATTTGGACTTTCTTTATTCCTTTTTACTAGTCCAAATGGCCTTTCCGATTCAAGACATCTAATGTGAATGAGGATGGTTTCCCTTACCTTCCATAACCTTGACCCTTCTTTGAAACCTCCATGTATTTTCTTGAGTGAGGCCTCCTTTTTGAAAATGCATACGCAAGTAAAATCTTGAAATATGGAAACGACAAAGAAGTGCTTTCATTAAGAGCTAGTCTCGTTTTAAGACTAGCAATAGGTTAGGATTTGTTGTTCTTATGGGTTTGGTTTGGTGAGTGTTCTGGTGAGCAAAAGAAAGAGTGTTTGAGTTGAAATGAAAAGAAAGCCAAATAAAGGAAATAAGTGGAGCTGCTCTAGGAAAAGGGAGTGTTTTGTTAAAGTTTAAGAAAGATTCTATAAGCTAGAACCAAAAGGGCTAGTAAGAAAGTATAAAAAGAAATCATAGAGGAAAGGATAGAAGTAAATGAAAGAGTCTAGCAAGTAAAGAACCCCCAAGAGTAAGCTAAAAAGTTAAAAGGAAGATTCAAAAGGCTTAGATCGCCAAAGGAAAGAAGAGTTTGCAAACTCATGGGTAAAACTTATGAGTTTGAAATTAATTTGGGTTGGGTAGAATGGAAGCACCTATTTGTATGCATCCATTATTCCATTTCTTCCTTGCTTTTACATGATGTTTTGCATTACTCTTTCTTGAGTGTGAGTCACCTAAAAATGTTTAATAGCCGCCTTGTCTTTCGCATTTTAACCTTCTTTTACCTAGCCTTGAACATGGTTTGATAGGGTGTAAGTAAGATCACGCATTAAATCCTTAGTGAATGTTAAAGAATTGGTGGATACAATGATATGTGAATGCTTGATCATTGAGTCTAGAGGGAAAAGACTGAAGTAGCAGTGGTAGATTGCGAGAAGATTGATTGAGCGTTAAAGCGCTTAGCGATAGCGCTTAGCGATAGCTTTGTATTATCTTAGGTGATGGGGTTAAATGCTTTGTTTGAATCTCTTTGTTTTATTTTCTTGTTTTCAAACCTCTCCATCGGTTTGCTCTCTTTGTTTGCTCGAGGGCGAGCAAAAGGCAAGTCCGGGGGAGTTGATAAATTGCCCTTTCTTAGCATGCATTTTAGTTATTTTTAGAGACATTTAGCTTAGGTTTTTACATGTTTTGATGCATTTTTTGTTCATTTAGCTTAGATTGAGTTTTCGAGACCAAGTTCTTGTTTTCTTGCATTTGCATGCATATTTCGTCTATTTTAGGTGCAAATGGAATCTTTGAACAATCATGGAATAAGTGAAGAGAAGAATCCTCTGGCCGATCCATAGGGCCTCTCCAACTTCAAGTTTACAGTTTGACCCGGGTACACTTATGTTTTTTCTATAAATACTATTATTATCATCAAAACCCTAAGCTTTTTGCCTCTTATCTTTATCATTTGTGTAAACATGAAACCTACCGTGTTCTTGAATGATTTGAGGTGAAAAGACTTCACTTTATGTTTTAGCAAAGTTTTCTTGTTTATTTCTTTAAGTCTTTTCATTATTCATCTTATTAATCATGATTTATGTGTTTTAGATATGATTAGTGAGTAGTTTCATTAATGGATCTTGGGTGGGGAAGATTAAGGTTGATTCAAGCTATATCAGTGATGCTAGGTTGGTAGTCTTTTATATTTCATTGATTAAAGAGCTCTTAATGCTAGATTAGAAAGTAATTACCCCAAATCTAGATCAAGGTCTTTTCATGTCAAAAGGTGTTTGTGAAAATGTCTTGAAGAACTTTAATCATGATTTACTCATCTTAGCAAATGGAAGTTGATGTCTAAGGGGTTTAGTAAGCTTTTACGAACATGTTCATTAATGATTCTTGATTAATCTTTAACAAGATGGAAATTTGTGTTAGATTTTGATTAAGGAACGTATTAGTACCATGGAAGTGGGTTAATCTAGATTAAATGGATTCATGCTTTAAAATTAGGTATCTTTAGTTGTTGTGCATCACTATCTTAGCTTGTTTCAACATAAATCAATCACCTTTACTCAAGATCCATGCTTTAATCTTATTGATCATCAAGTTTGAATTATGTTGACGTTTTTTGACTTTTTGTTGACTTTCGTTGGCTTTTGTTGACTTGTCTTAAATTGCATTTTTAGCTAGTTTTACTTTCATTTATGCATTGATTTTCTTTATTTTAGTGTTTTACATTACTTAAGCTATTGCATTTTACTTATTGCACCTTTCATTATTGTCAATTACATTGACTTTTATCATAAAAGGAAATACTTAGGATTAATATAACTTCCTATTGCATTTTCTTTATTTTAGTGCTTTACAATTCTAAGATAAAAGGAAATACTTAGAATTAGGATAACTTCCTTTTATCTTTCAAGAAATTTTCCATTATCTTTTAGGGTTATTTCGACCGACTTTGTATTTGTATAAATACTTGATGTATCCGTCCAAATCGAGGACATCGCCTTCAATAGAGAACTCTATATACATCTTTTTACTCCTATTTTTCCTTGTGATTTTATGCTTAAACCTAGTTCCTCTATTCTTTGGACCGATCTCGGATTGTTGCTCAATCCGGTATCACCACTGTTGCTGAGGGATATATTCTTTCTTCTAATCTTGATGATGTTGTGAATGATATTCCGTTAGGGCCTAATGATGTTAAAGTCTTGGGCGAAGCTACTACCAAACCAGATGTTTATAATTGTCGAAGTTGTTGGTGAAATGATTGCATTGCCTGCCAATAAGTGTATTCTTTCAGACAATGGTCTCCAAGGAGAAGATACTGCACCTCATGTAATCAACTTGTATGAAATAATTAGTTAGTTCAATTGAACCTAATTACAAAGTTTGAATTTGTTTAGAATATTATTTAGCTTAACATAAACCTATTGTTTTGTGGATGTGTTTGATAGAGCCCAAGTACAGTTTCTTTGAACAAAATTTAACTACTGCGTTTGTCTAGAAATGATTAAATTGTTGCTAAAGGTCGTTGAAAGTCTCAAGATCCAAACACATTGGTTAATGGACTTCCTCTTGGACCAAACGTAGTTAAATTTTTGTGGATGTCGTACATGAACCTCTGACATTTCTATGGAGACCTACAACAGAAATCAAATACGTTAAAGACTCTTTGTTGTCTACTGTAGCATGGTCGGTTATTCGAGTTGTCTTCGACAAACCCACTGATGCAACTGATTCAAAATATCCTCATTCAACAAGTACAAAATCTAAGAACAGTTTTTAAGTCTCCGATTGAGAAATCTCCACCAATTGCAATAGGTCCAAATTCTCCTAGCAATAAACATAAACCACCTGTATAGTCCCCTATTCGAAGATCTCAGGTAATTTAATTTATATATGTTTTTAAGCCTTCGTTGGTAATTGTTTTTATTGCAATAAGGGTTCTATATTGTAATCATGGCAGCATAACCATCCAGCTGAAGTTGTCAAGGAAAATAAGAAATGCAAGTTGATGGATATTACAGGAAAGAAGCAGGTCGTTGTTCAAGGACTTTGGGCTTCGAAAACCAAGACGAATTTGTCCATCATGTTGTCTTGGGACATAATGCTGTTAAAGTTTGGTTAGATGTTTTGAAAGTTAATAATGCAGCAGTGTGGAGGGCCTCTGATGAGATAGAGAGTATGGGTGATGCATTTGGTACAACTATTGCATGGCCCGAGGACAAAATGATAATGTGATATGGATTTTTGGTTTAAGACCTTGTTTGATGATTTATGAACTTTTGATAAACTAGGGTTTTTGTATATATATTCTACAAAATAGGTTCGATTTATGTCAATGCGAACATATCTATAGATCGACGTCATAATAATATATATTATCACACCTAGAAAACTGCTACAAAACCATAGATCATAGGCTTTATCGTGAGCTTTAAGTTATTGTATTATAACATATAAAGATACTATGATAACATAAATTACAGCATATGAGAAATGCTATTGTACAATAACATATAATAGCATGTGCCAAAGTGCTATTGTATCCGGCTGAACGTACCATAGATGTCAATGTCATACCATTTGTGAAAACTCTATAAAAGATATATGATAGCGTTTATCGTGAGGTACAAATGTGTGTTTTTCTTGTAGTGATTTATAGTACCCTAAGTTGGCTAGGTTTTTTCCTAAAGGATAAAAACAATTTTCTAAGTATTCGTGGATTTCGTTTCTTCTTGGGATCTTCTAAGTCGGTCACACACTAATGCGCACTAAATGATCAATGCAAATGCAAATTCTTAAAAGTGCTTGACCATCTAGGATGCGAGAGAACATAGATGCAATTGAGTCATCTAGTGGCGGAGAGATTCGTGTAGAGAACGAGTGATGGTGCGTGTTAGGTTGACACTCTCTTGGTTGGTAGTTGAGTCCTGGATCATACCCTTGTAGAAAGCATGCTTCCTCTAGACCAACACCCATATCATTCTTGTGTCCACTGTCTTGGTTTCTAACCAATTTCACAATTACTTTGGTTCATGTGAATGAGCTTATCTAACTTCTCCTCCATTCTCTTGACGTCATTACTCTTCTCGGTTTCCTTATTCGGCTCATGAGTTCTACCATACCTTCCTTCACTTTGAGCTAGGTTCTCAATTAGTTCTTCTCCTTGCTCGGTTAGTAGATTGGTGAAATCGCCCATACTTGCAACATTCAAAGCCGTATAGTCCTTTCATATGTTCCCATGCATCATACAAACTCTCTTCTTCGCCTTGCTAAAATCCAGCAATCTCATTCCTTATTCTAGCGGGTCTTTTGAGGCGAGAAAAACTTTAAGAGAAAGGTCTTCTTACATTCTTCCCATGTGGTTATCGAAGAAGACTTGATACTTCTTTCTGATTCACTAGCTTTATCACCCAATGAGAAAGAAAATAGAGTAAGCTTCACCAAATCTTCGGATTCACCACTTCTACTAATGGTTGACCTCAGCCTATCAAAGATGTCAAGATGTTCAATGGGATTCTCCTCCGGTATACCCAAGAATCGGTGATTCAATACCATAGTGATCAAATTTGGCTTTATATCTCGTTTAACTCCATTTGTAAGCGGTTCTCTAATCCCCATCTTTTTAATCTTAGTAGATGGCTAATGATAATCTTTAATCCTTACCTCCATGATAGGAAAATTAGTACCTACTTAATCAAAGAGGGAAAACACACAAACAAAACGAAATAGATAGATAGTAAATGATTTAGTCTTTCAAAGATTTTAAATCCTAATGCTTAATGCAAAAATCCTTGGCAATGGAGCCAAAAACTTGATGCGCACTAACTGATCAATGCAAATCAAAATTTTCAAAAGTGCTACGAGTTTCAAAACCTCAATTACTCAACCACAAGTGCATGGCAATATGTCATTGTGTAAGCAAGGGTCGTTCTTCCACAAAGATTATGATCAAGGCAATAAGAATGCAAAGAACTAAGCAAGTTAAATCTAACATTGTGTAAGCAAGGGTTTTCTAATAATTCCTAATGACAATTATGAAACTAAATGCAATAAAGAAAGAGCAATAAGTCAAGAGCAAGGTGGAAAGATGATATGCAAAGACTAAACAAAGAAACAAGGCTAAAGTTACAAGAACAAGAAAACTTAAGCAAGATTAAGTGATACTAAGCAAATTTTGAAATCGAGATATAAAAGATATGGATCATAGGTCTAAGCAATTGATTCAATGTCATTATATATTAGGAACCATTGCAAAGCTCTAATCAAGCTTAATCCTAGAGCAAAGATCATTAATCTAAGACTAATCCACTTCCATGGCACTAATCCCTTTCTAAATTCTTTAATTACACAAACTTCCATTGGCTAAGATGAGAAAATCTCATTTGAATTTCATCTAGACATTTTCATGAACACCTTCCGGGCGTAAAAGACAATTTTCTAAAAATGGAGTGATCAAGTCAATTATAGCCTTAATTCCAATTCAAATGAAGGATTTTTCAATATCTAAGCATAAGCAGCAAAACGCAATATCTAAATCACTTTAATCTACTCAACCCATAATCCATAAGATAACTACTCACACATATTGAAACAAGACATGAAAGCTAAAGAAATAAACATGATTAAGAAAACTTTAAAATCCATAAAAGATTCAAAATTGAAACAAGAACATTCAAATCTCAAGATCTAATCTCATAAACATTGCATAAGAACATAAATGATAAAAAGCTTAAGGTTTTAATGTGGTTACAAGTATTTATAGGAAAATGCTAAATGAACCCGAGTCAACCCGAAACAATTGGGTCAAACTGGGAAACTAACGCAGGAGGCATCGTATGGATCGGGCAATGGATTGACGTACCAAGTCGGTTTGATGGAGCGATTCTCAGCAGTGTAGTTTTGACTTTCTAGCGCCCTAATTGATCGGCATGGGCATCGGCCACCCAGTCCGATCCATTGGGTGTCTGATCTCACCCTGATAGGGATCATTAAGAAAATGATTAAGTTCTAGACGTGAGTTCAATTACCTGGGAAGAACTCCACTTGTTCCTAAGAATAGCTCTATTTCTAGGATGAGCTCTGCAGCTCTCCTGGGACAAGCTCTCTCTTTGGGATAAACTCTCCAAGTACGAGTTCTGCATCCTTCCAAGAAAACGTCTATAACTGTGCACTAAATTCCAAGAAACCACTATGTTCATTTCAGTCCAAGACAAAGTAGTGGGCTAAATCTTAGAAGGCCCACGCTAGAGAGATAACAAGTTGGAAGCCCAAAAGTAACAAGGCGTACCGACCTCTCCTACAAACCGAGCCTAGATGGTGAGCTCTCAAACTTAGGCCCATGACGATTGCAAGACCAAGATCTAAGATGGCCGCCGACTATGCTAAAAGGAAATCCCGAAGATTTATGGATCTTTCCTTATCTCTTTAGACGTAAAACTAGGCAGACTTAGAAGGGTATAAATAGACCTTCTACACCTCTGAGAAGCTGATCCGCATTTTGACACATAAACCATTTGGTAGTCACTTTACAAACAACTTAATAACAAACTCTTTTGAGATCTTTCCTTAGTGTTTCGACCATTTCAACTATGCAGGTTTTCACCATCACATGTTGGCACTAAAAGGAGGGTCCCAAAAACTTTCATACTCCAAAGAAACACGGCGAAGAGATCCAGATATGATGATTGACGAACAACGCATTACCGACCCAAAGAACGGCGCGCTAAGAGATCTGGGGGACGGGGATATCCAGACTGACAGAAGTACCAACAAAGGCTGCATCGTCTGCGATGATCCGCCACAAACACGTCTGGCTGGCGCCAATCTGTCTGAAGAAAAGCCAAAGGAAGCCCCATCAGTAGCCGCGCTTAGTCCTGAATTGCTGCAGAAAATGAACGCTAAGTGGGAAACCTTGCTGGATAGCGCCGAGCAGCAGAACAAAGCCAACGAGAGATAACTTACGAGCGTAAGTCCTTAGCAGCGGAATCTAGCGCAGGGGTGCTCAATTTCTCGACACTAGTGGGACCATCGAAAACCGCATAGATCCGAGCTCACCTACAACACGTGTCGGCCGCTGCAGAGCTTGGACCTTCCGTTATCCTAGCTCAGGCCCGGGGAGATCAAAGATGACGACACGACTTTGCTAAACGAGTTGCGCATGACAATGAACTCACAAAGCCAGAAAGAACACGGCGAGTACCAACTAGAATAAGGCATGTTAATCCTCGATAGGCAATCTCACAGCAGTTCTCCACCTTTAATGACGAGGGCGTCGTTGGACAAGTCGTGTCTGACACCGAACTCCCAAAGTCAGAAGTAGCACGGCAAGCCGCTACGAGGACAGGTTGTGCCGAACCCTAGAAGGCGATCCCACAACAAATTTCCACTTTCGACAACGACACCGACCTTGAATATGGCAGACACATTTCCACAGTAGAAGAGAACGTCGAATGGGTTGAGTAGGTGGAAGCCGCCCAAGCAAAGCAAGTTGCAGTGATATACATCACATTTTACTACTTTTCACTATATATTTTACCTATATTTATTAATAATAATACAAGTTTTAGAGATAAAAGTGTGCTTTTAGTGTTTTTCGTGGATTTTGAGTCTTTATAGGGAAAGTGGCAAAACAAGATTAAAATGGAGAAAAGAAACCTCTTTTGAAGAAGGACAATTCTGACCGTCAGATTTCTCCGCCCGTTGGATCAAGCCCAAACCTTGACACAAGATAGAGCTGAGTCTTCGATTCCATTATCATATCAGATCGTCCCAATCCAACGGTTAGATCTCAAGATATTTGCAAATTACTAAAGACCGATCTTGTTGTCTGAAATCTAAAGCTGCACAGAACATCAAGTAGGTAAACAACCGAACACCATCAATGTTCGATCGAACAGCAACTCTCTGTAAAATTAACAGATTCACGTATTCAAGGTGTTTGATCGAACACCAACCATGTCCGATCGTACACCCAGCCCGAGAAAAGCCCAAATCTTTTTTTTTTGGAGTATATGCCCTAATTATATTGGGATTTGACCTAGCCTACTTCTACACCTATAAAAACAGAAGGGATGTCACGTTTTTCATCATGCTATCTCAACCTCCACCTCTCAAGACTCTCGCCACAATTCTCATAAACACTTTGTTTCTCATCAAATGTTCATTGCTTTGTAAAGGGAGAAGACAATCTCACCTCTTATTATCCACTTGAGAAGTTTTCTAAACCCTATTCTCTTTTATTGATAATGAATTCTTTTGATGTGGCTTTGAATCCTCTTATCATGATTGAGTAGTTGATTGTTGGGTAAAGGTGATATGATCATGGGCAGTAGCAGAGAAATTTTGATAGGTTCCTCAAACATGTCGATGAATCAAAGCTCAATCAAACCGCATGCACATTTTCAATCTGAGAAGAAAAAACATATGTTCATTGTTGGAAGCGTATCTTGTAAAACACGAAGCTTCAATGCATTAAATTACTAGGAGAAGATGCTCAGCTCCTTTACAGAACACCTCGAAGAAGAATCAGATCAAACGAAGTTCAATCAAAGGAGTTATTCAATTTACAAATTAGGTTATTCTAGTTTTTCAGATTCAGACGTGTGCGCATTCAACGAAGGATTCCGACCAAACCAGAATGAATTAAGCTACAAACTTTCTTGTTCTACAATCTTGATCCATCAAGGAAGCCCATGATATTAGATTCAGTCCAAAAACAACAAGAGAAGAAAGAGTTTCGTGCAGCTTCAAATTAGCATTTATTTAAGTGCTTATCTCTCTTTTACATGCAAATTATGGTGGATTTTTGTTTACCTAGATGATGTGCATGTTGAGCTTTAATTACGCATGTTTTTGATGTATTTCCTCTATATAATTAAGCTCCTTTGATGAATAAAAAGATAAGCCTTTGAGTATAATTTTTGGAAACATTTTGAGAGTGATTTTCATTTCTTTCGATGGTGTATAATGGTGTGTAATATCCATTAATCAAATGTCAATTACAATCAGAGAACCTGATCCGTCTTGGTGCATCATATATGCGGGATCAGCCGGTATATCAAGAGCCTTCCGCAACTCTGGTGTGACCATTCGTTCCACATCTTAGGATCATTGTGATTTTACGGTTTCTTTGATGCAAAGCATGTCCCTTGCCGACTCTAGAGTGCCTATCTTTGGAAGGATCTCATCAAAAGCGTTTTCAAAGGGGTTATTCACATGGCTTGACAAATAGGACTAAATCTAGATTTGGAACTTATCTTTGCTTTGATCCATCATTAAACACTTTGTTGATCTATTATTGGTTTATCCTTGTTGACGATTATTACCGAATTAATACCAATTAGCATTACATATGTTGTATCAACTTCTGCAGCATAGTCTCCCTCTTTCATCCTCATAACCTTAGTGAACTAGGTTGTTAGACTTGTTTAATCATACGAGAGTACTCGATTAATTTACTACTGGTTTGCATACTTTACTAAATCTATGTTCGTTGTTCCTGAATTGTTTAATCCAAGAACCCTAGAGAATCCCCTTAAACCCAATGCTTGTTTTAAATTGATTTCAAACCTTTATTTACATTCTGATTTTCATGACACAAAACAGAAACCAAAACCCCCACATTTCATCTCAGAGTGCACCCTTCGGACTCTGTGGATTCGATCCCTAGGTACTACAATTGATTAGTTGTGCACTTGCAGTTTTAGATAGATTTTATTAGGGTCAAACTTACACCCCATCATGCAGCCCCAAGCCCAGCAGAACGAGATGGCCGAGTTCTGAGCCTATTTGAGCAAGACCACTACTGACTTGAAAGTCATATGCTTTCAGATGCATTGTGCCACTAGCAAGGCAACATAGATCGACTTGATCATCGAGCAAGCGCAGCATACGCCGTTTACGATAAACATTACTAAGGCAAGGGTGTCATACCCATGAAAGATCCGGGTACCAAGCTACGATGGGACAAAAGATCCAACCAACCACCTCACTGAATTTGTTGTGGCAAATACCCGAGCCAGCTTCAGAGAGCAAGAGGTGGATGTCGAACAATGAATGTTGTTCGTGGAGAGCAACAAGGGCCTAGTTCTCCAGTGGTTTAAGGGACTCCAAAGAGACTTGACTAATAGTTTTGACCAACTGTTAGAAGCATTCCTTAAGCATTACTCCATCTTTATCGAATCTAGGACTTCCAATGCCGATATGTGGACTCTGAACCGTGGGCAAATCCAATCCGTCAAGCTCTTCATCAAACGTTTCAAGTTGGTATTGTCAAAAGTGAAGGGTACAAATGAATCAGATGCACTATGCGCACTAAAGAAGGCCACATGGCATGAATCCAATTTCTGGAAAGAGATGTCCCTTAACCAGCCCCATACGGAAAAAGCTAAGATTCTTTCCAAAAAGTACGGGAAGTCCAAACAGAATAACAATAGAGACCGGAAATTAAGCCAGTCGCGGAAAATGCATACCGAATATTTCGTTCAACACGAAGGGGGTTTCAAAGGAGACCATAACTTTCAAGTGGAATCACTCGGCTATGGCGTAGGCAGAGGCTGATGTCGCGGTTCAACTTACGACTTGTCGCTATACTGCGTTATTCACACACTCACATGCAGTTGACATTGAAATGCCGATCCCTCAACTCCACACTCGCCACAAAACTGCTAGATGGTGAACTCGGAGAAAACTTTAACCTCAAAGACTTTGAGGTAGAGAAAAACAACGCCCAAGCAGCAATGAAAAACTTTAACCTAAATGATGAACGAGCCGCCTAAACGCTGCATGGAAAACGACGACTCAACACAAAGATGACCAAGACGGAAATGCGCCATGATTATGGGAGGATCACGTTACTTTTCAAACACCATATCATTGATCAAAGCGTTCCAGCGATGAACTAAAGATGGCATCAATTGGTCAACCCCTTCCAAATTCCCTAACAATACGATTACCTTTGAAGAAAGGGAGAACCCGGAATCGACAAACCGCACGTTGACCAAATTGTCATTGAAATCATCATCAGCAACATCGATGTGTCTCGAGTCTTAGTCGACATAAGAAGCATGTAATTTTCAAGGACACTCTGAAATGATTGGATATCGACTTCCTCAAATCCAGCCACTACCAAACCCCCTAACCGGTTTTTCAGGGGAAACAACGATGACACTTATGATAATCAGACTACTCGTCGAAGCTGGAGGTGTAGTCAAAGTAGTAGAATTCTCAGTGGCTGATTACCAAGCAATTTACAACGTTATCCTTGGAACTTCATGGTTGAACACAATGTGTGCCGTGGCGTACACAGACCACTTATGCGTGAAATTCCCTACCTCAAAAGGTATCAAAACAATTTGGGGAAATAAGAAGGAGTCTCGCGTATGCACTCTCACTAAGCACAAGATTTGGAATCCGATTACTCAACCCTGGTGGTACCCAGTTTACCATTCCCGACTCAGACCCGACTCAATACGATGTTTGAGAAGACAACTCGGGGGATGGGCCAACGAGGATCCATTAGTAACGTCTCAGCCCGTTAAGGAACACCAGCAAACCTAGGCAAATATAAGCAATTTGGAAGACTTAGCTCGGATAAAAGGAAATACTTAAAATTAGTATAACTTCCTTTTATCTTTTGGGAGGTTTTCCATTTATCTTTTAGGGTTATTTTTACCGACTTTGTACTTGTATAAATACTTGATGTATTCTTCCAAAACAAGGACATTGCCTTCAATAGAGAATTTTATTTACATCTTTTCGCTTGACTAAGGGGACTGATTAGGTTTACTACGTAACCTTCACGAGAGAAGATCTTCGAATATGTTCGAAGACGAAACCCTAGCTCTAGTTATATCGAAAGTAGCTGGAACGGCGGAACCCGCAAGAAGAAGGATCCTCATGATCACGAAGGACCATGAGGAAGGCATACAACAAAGCCAACCGTACGAAGAAATCAAAGCAGAAGCAATCAACTACTCCGAAAACATAGAGGAAACTTTCTGCGACCAAGATACAAAAGGTTTAACCCAACAACATAATGATCCGCTCGTGGTCTGTCTGTTGATAGACGATTGTGAAGCCAATCGTATATTAATAGACACCGGAAGTTTCACAAATTTGATTTACAAAGAAACCCTACGATGAATGGGTACGTACGAACGCATGCATGAACAAAACCGAACACTAACGAGATTTGCAGGTCGAACAATCCCAAAAATTGGAATAATCCAACGGTCAAAGTCGCCGAGCTGAAACATTACGTTGAATTCGACGTCGTAGATTCACCTACTGTGTACAATGCTGTCTTAGGGACGTCATGGCTTCATCTAATGAAGGTCGTCGTGTCGACCTATCATCAGTGATTGAAATCCCGACCCCTTTCGGGATTCACACCAAAATAGGTAATCAAAGTGAAACTCGCAACTGCTTTATTCTTGAAAGGAAAAATAGGGCTCGAGCTGCTATGGTTGTATAGGCTTGGGATGAAATAGCAGGGATCCAAAATTAAGCTCCTCATGTTGAGAAGAAGAAAGTGTCGTCAGAACGACAAATTACACAAATCATCGTGGATTTCCATACTTCCGATCAATGTGTGGGAATATGATCAGAACTAAGCGACCCTATACGAGATAAACTCGTGGAACTTCTAAGGAAGAATGCGTCGACCTTTGCATGGTCCATCAAGGACATCAAGTTGATCCGTCTCAGTGACCGGTCAAGAAGAAGCGGAGAAAACTTAGCCCAAAGAGGTCCAGAGCAGTAGGTGACGAGGTCGAGCGACTGCTCGATGCTGGATCTATTCCTGAGGTAAAATACCTCTAGTGGTTAGCCAATCCGGTAGTAGTGAAAAAGAAGAACGGGAAGTGGAGAATCTGTGTTGATGTCTGTGTCTTGATTTCACAGACATCAACAAGGCTTATTCCAAAGACATCTTTCCATTACCTCATATCGACATACTTGTTGAAGCAACTACTGGTAACAAAATCTTATCGTTTATGGATACCTTCTCTGGTTACAATCAGATCTTGATGCATCATGATGATCGCGAGAAGATTGCCTTCATAACCGATCGAGGAATGTACAGTTATAAGGTAATGCCTTTTCGCTTAAAGAACACCGGGGCAACTTACCAACGGTTGTATACAAGATGTTTGCGGATCAGCTCGGCAAATCCATGGAGGTTTACATCGACGATATGTTGGTTAAATCGGCGAACGCCGAAGATTATATCGATCATCTCAGCAGGTGTTTCGAAACTCTCAATTTGTATGGGATGAAATTAAATCCTACCAAGTGCACCTTTACGGTACCCTTGGGAGAATTCTTGGGTTATTTGGTGACAAAAAGGGGGATAGAAGCAAACCAAAGCAAATATCCGCCGTGCTAGATTTGCCTTCTCCCCAAACACCGAAATAAGTTCAAAAATTGACCGGACAAATAGTAGCTTTAAACTGCTTCATAAGTAGATCGACGGACAAGAGTCTCCCGTTTTACCAATTGCTGAGAAAGGCAAGCAAGACCATTGAATGGTCCGAACTGTGTGAAAAAGCTTTCTCGGAGCTCAAGGCGTATCTCATCTCACCACCCGTGTTGGCTAAACCCGAGGTAGGAGTAATCCTATATCTATATCTTGCGGTCTCAGCATCGGCAGTCAGCGAAGTTATGGTAAGGGAGGATTGGGGTGAACAACAACCCATCTTCTACGTCAGCAAGGCTCTCAATGACGCAAAAGTGAGGTACTCAAACGGTGGAAAAGTTGGCCTTGGCACTTCGGACGTCAGCGAGGAAGCTAAGGCCATACTTCCATTCTCATACCATCGAGGTACTAACAAATCATTCACTTCGTTCGATGCTACATAGCCCGAATCAATTGGGCCGATTAACTCGATGGGCGATCGAACTTAGCGAATATGATATAGTCTATAAAAATAGACCAACTACGAAGTCATAAGTGTTAGCAGACTTTATCACCCAAGTACTGATAAGTGCAAAAATTTCCCTTTTTTAACATGCATTTTAGTTATATTTTGAGACATTTAGCTTAGGTTTCTACATGTTTTAATGCATAATTCGTTCTTTTTAGATTTTATCGAGTCTAGAGTCCAAGTTCTTGTTTCCTTGCATTTGCATGCATATTTCTTGCATTTTAGGTAAAAAAGGAGTCTTGAATCAATGGTTGAACCAAATGAAGAAGGAATCAAGCAAGTAGATGAAGAACAAGAAGTTGAAGATGGAGAAGGCCTATGGATCGGCTAGAACTCAGTGTCTTGGTCGATCCATAGGATGCCCCGAACGTCAAAAAGTCCCTGCCCAAAAATCAGCCTCTAGACTACTAGTCGGTCTCTTGAATATCATGTCGGATGGAAGATTTATACTACTCCAATGGATCTGAAATTTTGGGGTCGAATAGGAAATTGAGTTAGCTTAACAATGGCGGTTCTTTCAACTCAATCGGAGCTATATTGAAGAAGTTAGGGTCGATTTACTGAGCGCATATCAAATCTGACGGAAATGAAGAAAAAGTATTGACCAAATAATTAGGGTTCACCCGAGTTCCCTTGCTTCCTCTACTATAAATAGCTTGGAAAAACATATATTTTTTTAAGTTTCCTTTTCTCTAAAGATGGCTTAGATCTAAACTTTTTTCTTGATGATTTGGATATGATCTTTATGTTCATTCCATCCTAAAGAGGGATTCTTCAACTTTTATATGTATCTTTATGTTTATGCATTTAGTTTTATCTAGATCTTGTTATTTCTCTTATCTTGATTTACTTTTGTTTCTTGTTTAAAGCTTGAATCTTTATATGTTTATTGAAGTTTCTTAATCATTTCATATCTATAATCATGCTTATCTCTTTACTTGTAATTGTTTTCATGTTTAGCATTCATATGTGTTAGTTGATCTTCTCTTCTTCTTATGTGTTATGATTAAGGAACATTGATGGTTGATTAATAATGTTGGGTTTATCATCTTGTGATTTCTATTGATTAAAGTGTGTTTAATGCTAGATTTAGGAGTAGCTAACCAAAATCTAGATCATGGTCTTTTCACGCCCGGAAGGTGTTTGTGAAAATGTCTAGGAGAACTTTAATCATGCATTTCTCATCTTAGCCAATGAAAGTTGAGGTCTAAGGGGATTTGCAAGTTAATATGAACATTTGCTTAATGATTCTTGATTAGTGATTAGCAAAATGGAAGTTTGTGTTAATTGTTGGTTAAGAAATTGATTAGCACCATGGAAGTGGGTTACTCTAGATTAAACGGATTCATGCTTTGGAATTGAATTTGATTGATATCTCTAGTTACTTGTTAACCATCCTTGGTCAATAACCTTCATCTTTAATTCATGTTTTCTTGTTTGTTGGACTTTGAGTTATATTGATTAGGATGCTTTGATAGTTAGATGATGATTGTTATGATTGAACCTTGTTGGATCCTTCACTTGGGTTGTTCTCTATGCTTGTTTTGAATTGATCACTCAAAATCTATATCTTAAACGATTTCCACCCGGAAGGTGTTTGTGAAATTGTTTGAACCAAACCTTTGTGAGCTTGACTTATCCTAGCCATCTAACAATTGGAGATTATGGTGTTTAGTAAAATTATTGAACTTGTTTTTAAAGCTCATTTGATTTATCTAGTTACCAACGGAAGTTGCAATGATCAGATGATTACATGAAGTAATTAGGGCCACGGAAGTGGAGTAGTCTTATATTCGAGTTTCATGTTCTAGGACGATTCTTAATTCAATCTTTGATATCATTGTTTGATTGTTAGCTTGCTCTAATGATATATTAGCTTATGGTCCAATGTCTTTTCCTTGTTTTACATTTTCTTTGCATCTTAGTTTCTTGCATTTCTTATCATATTAAAGTAAATGAAAACACCAAAAACATGAATGCTATAGATTAGTTTGTTTCTTGCATCTTTAGTGTCTTGCAATCTTTATTCCTCGTGGGATCGACCCTTAAATAATACCTCGGTGTAACCATGCACTTGTGGTTTTGTTTAAGGCTTTATAAATATTAAAGCTTTGAGCGCCTAGTTGGATCTTTGGTCTTTAGCAAATATTGACCTAGTTGAAAAATAGCACATCAAGTACCTACCGAGCCTTCTAAAGACTGTATAGAAGAAAGCTTGTGGTGGACACTGCACGCAGATGGGTCGTCATCCCGAGAAGGATCATGGGTTGGAGTATGCCTCAAGTCTCCGACCAAAGAAGTGATTGAACAATCATTCCATCTTGATTTTGTGGCCACAAATAATGCCGCCGAATACGAAGCCTTGATAGTTGGACTTCGACTGGCGAAAGCGTTAGAGGCAAAACGAGTTTGAGCTTGCTCAGATTCCCAACTCGTCACCAATCAGTTCAGTGGGTCGTATGAAGCTAAAGACGACAAGATGGACGCTTACATGAAGGTAGTATGATAAATTACCAACGAGTTCGATGGATTCAAGCTCATAAAGATTCCTCGTAGTGAGAATTCGACATCAAACACATTGGTCGCAGTGGCCTCAAGAACGAATACGAGGCGAGTTATACCCATAGTTAGTATAGAGAGTTCAAGCATAGATCCGAAACCTATGGTATGCGAGATTGTTGATGCAGAAGTGGATGAAGAATCCACCGAAATAGACGACGACTCCATTGCCGATGATAAGTGCATAAATTGCCCTTTCTTAGCATACATTTTAGTTAGATTTTGAGGCATTTAGCTTAGGGTTTTACTTGTTTTGATGCATATCTTGTTCCTTTTAGATTAGATTGAGTTTATGGTCCAACTTCTTGTTTTTTCGCATTTGCATGCATATTTTTGTCCATTTTAGGTACAAATGGAGCCTTGGAACAATTGTGGAACAAGTTAAGAGAAGAATCAAGATGGAAGAATGAAGACCAAGGAAGTGAGGATCGAGAAGACATATGGATCGGCCAACAACTCGGTCTCTTGGTCAATCCATAGGTTGCCCCGAGCTATAAAAGCCACTGCCCCATTTTCAGCCTGTGGACCGACCTGCAACCCGGTCCACAATCTTGCTCATTTGTTGATTTCACATTTTGACCGGGTTTGACCCGGGTTGACTGAGGTACACTTATATGTCTCTATAAATACTCTTCTTATGATTAAAAACCCTAAGCTTTAGCCTCTCTTCTATTATCCTTTGTGTAAAACCTAAAACCTATGCGTTTTTGATGATTTGAGGTTAAAGTCTTCACCTTTTTATGTTTTAACAAAGTTTTCTTGTTTATTTACTTTAAAGCTTTTCATTATGCATCATTTAATCATGCTTTATGTGTTTTAGATATGATTAGTGAGTAGTTTCCTTAATGGATCTTGAGTATGGAAGATTAAGGTTGATTAATGTTAGATTAGTGATGCTAGGTTGTTAGTCTTTAATATTTCATTGATTAAAAAGCTCTTAATGCTATATTAAGAAGTAATTACCCCAAATCTAGATCATGGTCTTTTCATACCCGGAAAGAGTTTGTGAAAATGTCTAGAAGAACTTTAATCATGTTTTACTCATCTTAGAACTGGTAAGAAGCCAAGTCTTGGAGGAATCTTACTTATAATAAGCCGAATTTCATAGTTCGCAAATCACTAAAGAGTCTTTTGAAAGTAATATTAGTGCCCCAAAGCCAAGCTCCATAGTTAGCGACTACTTAAGGATTCTTACGAAAGCAATCCTAGGGTGTTTCAATAAGTCGCTTTTCCATGAGCTCATGATCATTCAAGTTTCTTATGAAACGATAAGGTGTTAATAAGGTCGAGTTCATGCATTGCAAAACTAAAAATACAAAATTCGGATAATTAAGAATTCGTAGTGGATTCTGAGCTCGGAGCTCGATGAAAATATATGACAAAAATTTCTGAAGCTAGCTAAATCTTACAAAGGATTTCGAACAAAACTGTTTATTTTATTCCTTAAAAGGGATTACACGAAAGTTCCGAAGCAAGCTAAGTCTTACGAAAGAAAGACCTTAAACAAAGTTATTTATCGTTATTACAAAAACTTCCAAAGCGAACTGAATCTTATGCGAAACGAGCTAAATCTCCTACAAAGGTCTAAAACATATTTATTCATATTCCTTGAAAGGATTACAAAAGTTTCAGAGCAAACTCAAATCTTGTGCGAGATCTTGTAATAATGCAACAAAAATGATGGTTGAGATCCTTGCGGACCTCGCTGTCGAAGTAACATAATGACGGTAGAGAACCTTGCAGACCTCCCCAACGAAGCAACAATCGCGGCAATACAAGGGTGCCGGATCTACCCGAGGTCTTGAAAGTGATCGCTCCAATAAATTGAAAATATCCACTCCAATACTCCTCTGGGGACCACAACACCTCAATCAGAGATTATTATTCCCAAACCTCCGACCTACCACTTCAAAGTCAAGCTTCGGTTCGGTTGTGATATGCGAACGGATATCGGATCAACCAAACAAACAGAAGCTGGTTATTGGCGTGGGAATTATATCCTTGACATGACGGTTTCTTGGGAATATGATCTCTGACACGAGTGAAACCTTGAATCGTCTTCTCTTGAAATTTCTGTAATCGATTCGAATCGATCTCCTTATATGAAGGAACAGCTAAAGAAAATTCGCCATTTGTCTTCTAGAATAACAAAAGGAAAGTGATTCCACCACCTCGATCTTTCTTATAAGAAGGAGAGAATATTAATCATGTTTAGAAGTGTGTAGATTCTGAAGGATTTGGTGTCAGCGAGGATCCATTAGCAGGGTCTCGACCCGTTAAGAAACACCGGCCAACCTAGGCAAATATAAGCAATTTGAAGACTTAGCTCAGATAAAAGGAAATACTTAGAATTAGTATAACTTCCTTTTATCTTTTAGGAGATTTTTCCATTTATCTTTTAGGGTTATTTGGATCGACTATGTACTTGTATAAATACTTGATGTATTCCTCCAAAACGAGGACATCGCCTTCAATAGAGAATTCTATACACATATTTTCGCTTGATATTTTCTTTGTGATATTACGTTTAAACCTAGTTCCTCTATTCTTTAGACTGATCTCGGATTGTTGCTCAATCCAGTATCACCATCAACCCAATCTCGAGAGCTGAACGAAAAAAGATGCAGAGAACCTATCAAAGAGATACTGATATGCTCAAATTTAGCCTGAGATACTCTCTCAAATTAAGAGATCAATTGTAGTACTTAGTGGTCTAATCACAATCACACGATAAAATTTTAACTTCGAATTAAGCTAAACAAGAATGTATGAATGCAGAAAATCAATGTAAATAAACTAAAAAGTGATTTGTGTTTTAAACTTATATTAAACAAAGAGGTATGCTTTCGGGAAATTCGCAGGAAAAGATAAATTGCAGATTTGTAAAACTGTGGGTCTTAATGAAGATTCTTTCTCGAACTTGAAACTCTAATGTAAAATTAAACGACTTCCAATAAATTAATTATCTATGCATAAACCCTAGAAACCCAAATTCCTTTGTGAGTTCTAACAATCTAAGCAAGCATTAAAGTTCAGGTTTCAATTGTTCACAAAATCCCTAAACCAAATTCCTTTGAGAATAGGTGATTTTGCTCATCTAAAATTCTAGTCAGGTTATCAATGAATGCTTCCGCTTCTAGATGAAGAACCATAAGATAATCCTAACATGAATTTCATTCTAACAATTCATCTCGGCTCCTTCGAAAAACCCTAAACCTAACAAGTAGATTACTGAGACATGGATGCATAAAACATGATGACTGAATAATACTACATTGAATAAAGATAGAGAAAGAGATACAGAAGGGTTCGAAAAAATCTAAAACGTCTGAAAACTTGTCTCCCTAACTCTCAAAATCTCTCTGAATCTCTAAGTCTTTGAATAATAGAAATCATAATGAAAACTAAAAGAAACCTGAGTATATAATGGTTAAGATTCGTGCTAGGCTTGATTTGTAAACTTCTGAAATTTAGGGGCGAAAACGAAATTTTCAGAATCGTAAAATCTTTCTTTCTTCGCGACACAACATCTTCCGTCGATCGACGCACAAATATTTGCGTTGATCGACGCTCTTTATAATTTTTTGCTCGCGCTTGTGACTTCGACTGCTTTTTCATTGATGTTCTAAAAAGCTCCATAACTTATCATCCTTTGATTCCTTATAACTACTTAGAATTCGAGACCTTTTAAAAACTGATCATTCCCTTTCCTTCTCTAAAATTTTAGTCTATTTTTTCTTTTCTTTTTTTTTGTTTTTTTCTGAAGGGGGAATGATCTACACATAATAGATGTTTCGAAAATTACCATGTAAAGCTGTATAAATCCCAAGGAATGCCAAGCTTGTTGTAATTCTGCATGTAGTCCAACCAAATGTCTCTTCCCGCACAATCTTGTGAATGGAAAACTGTGTCCTTCTCTTTTCACTCCGACATTTTTACACATGCCTGCTTATAAGTCAAAGGGAAAAGAAGATTGCATGAGGCTTGAATAAAGGTTAAGGTTAGGGGTTGGTTACCAACTAAAGATGAGTTGGCCATTCAGGATCAACAAAGAGTGGTAAAAAGGATAAGAATTCCTGCATGTTATTACTATCGTGACATCATCAGATATAATATAGCGAGATGGAGATCGAGTGTGGTAGTCTAGAGTTTGATCTACTTCATTTTGTAAACTGCGATTAGAGGGGAACCTGTACTATCATTTGGCTTTGAATTCGCTCCTTCCAAGGGCTTTGTCGCAACAACTATTGAGTCATAGAGACTAAGCATTTGTTCCTAGAAAGGTCATCAATCCCTGCACGTCCCACTTCACCAACGCAAGATGATGATGTTGAAGATGAAGCTTAGTTCTTCATCCCTCTAAACCGGTTTCGTTGCTTTCTGTCTTTTCAGTCATTTTCTATTTTTTATTGAGTCAGTTTGTCTTTAGATTTCTCCATATTGTGAACTTACTTGGATAATATTATGTTAGTGCTTTTGATCGTTTGTGAATTGAGTGTTTCAAACAGTTACTAAGCTTTGGATGACATGACAAGACGAAGCTTGAAAAATAGAAAGCATACGGCCCGTTTTCAAACAGATACGTCGATCGACGCAGGGCTTTCCAACCATCGAAGCAGACTGTTGGCGTCAATCGACCAGTGCCTTGCAACGATCGAAGTGCACACCAGTAGGTCCAACTTTTCTTTTTCACAATTTCTAACTTTTTCTTTTTCTTTTCTGTCACTAATTTAGGACTTAGTTAACACTGGGGACAGTGCTGGTTAAGTCTGGGGGAGGTAGTTACTAACATAGTTTATTGTTTTGAGTACCAAAACTCAAATACTCTGAAATCCATTAACCATAAACTCCTGGAAATCATCTTGAGAGATGGGTCGCGCAGGAATGTCTATGAAACGAAGTGGCTCAGGTGTAGGCTCTCCTGCTGCGTGTGAAGTACTAGCTCTTGTATAAGCACATGTAGGCACACTCGCTCTCTTTCGAGAAGTAGAACGTCGCTCAACTGGCCTAAGCAAGGCTGGATCAGGCTGAAAAGCAAGTGAAGGATAACCAGCTTTGATGGTAAGCAACTCGCGAATAGGCCAAAGAACCATATGTGGTCCTGAAGCATCACAAAAAATCTAGTAAGGACCATCCAGAACCCAAGTACCTTTCTTTAGGAAAGCGAAATCCAAAGTCCAACTCTCTGTCACAGTAATGTTGAAAGGGTCAATCCTGCAGAACTCAAAAATAGGAGTGAGAAGACTACCAGCTGTGAACAATTTGGAGCTGCTCAGAGAGATTGGAGTGTTCTTCACAGAAAGCATCTGATGTGCAAATACAGCTCCCATGTTGGTATCAACTCTCAAACCAGGCATTCCAGTCGGCCGCCCTATATCATATTGGAGACACCTGAACAGCAAGACAAGTTCATCGATACGCATCTTCCCTGGCTTGTTTTTGTACAAAATGGTGTTTAGCAAACAGACGAGCCAAATATCGAACGGTTGGGTGCTTAATCTTTGTATGTGGAGTGCCCGTAGTATCATAGTAACCATTTGCAAAGAGGTTCCAGAAATCCCTCATCTCAGCAAATGTGGTGGGAAGTGAGGTAGCAGTTTGATGAGATTGAAAACCATAAATCCTGCAAAGGTCAGTGAAGGAAACCCTGTACCGAATTCCCTTAGCCATGAATGTCAAAGTACACTTATGTGCAGTCTCATCAACACCCTCCTCATAGTAGACTCGAACTGAAGCAAAGAACTGTTTCACCAAGTCTAGATACAGCTTATGCTGCTTGGTTGCAATCTTTCCAAGTCCTGCTCGATCCAGAAAATGCAACACATCTTCTTTGATTCCCAAATCTTTCATAGTCTTATCATCATCAACCCTTGTAGGCCTCAAATTCACTCCCAACCATTCATTGTAAAGTAAAGAATCATACTCATCCCAAGTGTCACTATTAGGCATATTCACTACCGCTGGGTCAACAAACACATCCTTAAGATTTCCATATCGCCTCCTAAGTTGAAACTTCGATCCCTCGAGTCTTGGCCAAGGAGCAGCAAATTGTGGTGGAGCGGGATTAGAACTCGAAGCATCAGCAGTGTTAGGACGTGCCCTCTTGCTTCGATTCATCTGCAAAACAACCACAAGACAAAACAATCAAAAATCGAATTTCGGCAAAAATCCGTGTTCTGTCGAGACTGCGTCGATCGTTCCAAGGACCTGCGTCGATCGACGCAGCTGGTAAAATCGTACATCGACGAGCAAAATTGAATCCGTTGCAAACATGTTATAATGGATCATAATGACTTCCCACATCATTAATCAAACGTCCTATACCAATCTATGACCATTCCAAGTTTCGATTCCATCAATTTCGTCATCAATTTTGAACTATAAAAATGGAACCAAAGGGGGGGGGGGGGGGTTTGAATATTATACCTTGGTAGATCGAGAATGTGAGTATGAAAAACGGATAGAGGATGAAAAACGGATAAATCTAGACCCAAAAATCACTTGATTTGATGAAAAATCGAAAGAAATGGAGATTTGAGAGGTTATGTGTTTTTAGGTTTATGAGGAGAAAAAGAAGAGTTTGGTTAAATACTTACCTCATAGAGTCCGCTAGTGCATCGATCGTTGCACCGCCTGTACGTCGATCGACGCGACCAAATTTCGTGTTTCCCCTTTTTTTTATATATATAAAAGAAAAAGTTAGAGTATGTACACTTACAAGTGAGTTGCCTCCCACTAAGCACTTGTTTACAGTCATTAGCTTGACTTTGTCAGATTTAGGCAGTGGGTGCAATTGGCAAGGACACTTTGTTTCCTTTTGGAACCTCACCTTTTGGAACCTCGGCATCCGCCCAATAGTGCTTGACTCGTTGTCCATTGACTATGAATTCTCTACTTCCATCTGGAGTAAGAAGGACAACAGCCCCATGTGGTTTGACCTCTTTGATAGTGAAGGGTCCGGACCAACAAGAACGCAACTTTCCTCGAAACAAAGACAAACGAGATTATAAAAGAGTACCTGATCATTCAGCTTGAATGTCCTTGAGATGATTCGCTTGTCATGATATGCCTTTGTCCTCTCCTTATACAACTTAGAATTCTCATAGGCATGATATCTGATTTCATCCAACTCATTAAGCTGCATCATACGCCTCTTCGCAGCAGGTTTGATGTCAAAGTTGTACTTCTTTACTGCCCATGCTGCTTTGTGTTCAAGTTCCACTGGAAGATGACATGCTTTCCCATAAAGCAGATGAAACGGAGTAGTTCCCAATTGTGTCTTGAAAGCTGTCCTGTAAGCCCAAAGTGCATCATCCAACTTAGTAGACCAATCTTTCCTTGTAGTACTGACAGTCTTCTCGAGGATTTCCTTGATCTGTCTTTTCGAAACCTCAACTTGTCCACTCGTCTGAGGATGGTAAGGACTAGCCACACGATGATGGACTCCATACTTAGCTTATTGATGAAGTGTGTACCTCCATCACTAATAACAACCCGAGGCAGTCCAAAACGAGGAAAGATGATGGTTTTAAACAACTTAACAACCACTCCAACATTATTCTTATGACTTACAATTGTTTCCACCCACTTGGAGACATAATGTATAGCGACAAGTATGTAGTTATTCCCATAAGATGATGGGAAATCTCCCATGAAATCAAAACCGCAACAATCAAATACTTCAACTTCAACTATAAAGTTTTGTGGCATCTCATGTCTTCTGCTGATTTTTCCTCTTCTCTGACAAGCATCACATTGAGAAACGAAGTTATGAGCATCCTTAAACATTGTAGACCACCAAAACCCTGCTTGAAGAACTTTGGAAACTGTCTTGAATGTAGTAAAGTGTCCAACATATTCAGAACCATGACAATTATACAGCACTCTCCGAGTCTCATCTTCACCTATGCATCTTCTGTATATATCATCTAAACAAAACTTATAGAGATAAGGCTCATCCCAATAGTATCTCCTAAGTTCCCTCATGAACTTCTTCTTCTCATAGCCTTTAAGATCTGTAGGAGGATCATCTGCATCAAGGTAATTAGCAATATCTGCATACCATAGTCGTTTGGACGTGGAGATAGTAAAAATTGGATCACTAAATGCTCTGCTGAGGACCTTGGAAAGATCGAATTCTGGGTTCTGTAGACAGTATCGATCGTTGCACTCCATTGCGTCGATCGACACACTACTCGACAAAAATTCTACTTGACGCGTGTTGGAAGGCAGCTTCGATCATTGCACCTCCCGTGCGTCGATCGACGTAGAGTCTAGAGTTCGAGAAATTTGAAGAATTTTGTTGTGTAGCTCATTCAGCTCACTCTCTATGAAGTTCACACCATCTTCAGGGAAGAAATTATCGATGGGAACATTATCCTAGACTTGAATGCGCGAAAGATGATCCGCTACTACATTCTCAACATTTTTCTTGTCCTTTACCTCAATATCAAACTCTTGGGGAAGTAGAATCCATCTTAACAACCTTGGTTTTGCATCCTTCTTATGCATCAAATATTTCTGCGCCGAATGGTCTCTGTGCACTACCACCTTTGACCTAATCAAGTAAGGACGAAACTTCTCAAAAGCAAACACCACAACCAACAACTCTTTCTCTATAATAGCATAGTTTCTTTGTGCTTCATCAAGAGTTCGACTTGCATAATAGATAGCATGGAGTTTCTTGTCCTTCTTCTGTCCTAACACAACTCCAACAGCAAAATCACTAGCATTACACATCACTTCAGAAGGAAAATCCTAATCCGGAGGTTGCACAATATGAGCACTCACTAAGGCCAGTTTAATCTACTCAAAATAAGATAAACAATTAGCCTCAAAAGCAAATTTAACATCCTTACAGAGTATGGTGGTGAGTGGGCGGGCTATTTTGGAGAAGTCCTTGATGAATATTTTGTAGAAACCAGCATGTCCAAGGAAACTCTTAACCTCCTTCACATTATCCGGTGGTCGCAGGCTTGTCATAACCTCAATCTTAGCGCGATCTACCTCAATTCCAGCGTTTGAAACTTTGTGTCCTAGTACAATGCCATCTTTCACCATACAGTGGCACTTTTCTCAATTCAGAACCAAGTGCTTCTCCACACATCTAGCAAGTACCTTCTCCAGATTATCCAAGCAACCTTTGAAAGAATCTCCAAAGACAGAGAAATCATCCATGAAGAACTCCATGTAATCCTCAATCATGTCTGTAAAGATAGACATCATACACCACTGAAATGTCACATGAGCATTACAAAGTCCAAATGGCATTCTCCAATATGCAAAAGTGCCATAAGGACAAGTAAAAGTAGTCTTCTCCTGGTCGTCCGGATGGATGGGAATTTGGAAGAAGCCAAAATAACCATCAAGAAAGCAGTAGTAGGGATGATTCACTAACCTCTCCAACATCTGATCAATGAAAGGCAAAGGGAAGTGGTCTTTCCTTGTTGCTGCATTGAGCTTCCTTTAATCGATGCACATTCTTGTAGGAATCAACTCATTCTTCTCGTTGTTAACCACAATAACTCCTCCTTTCTTAGGCACCACGTCATCAGGACTAATCCAAGGACTGTGTGAAATTGGATAGATGATCCTAGCCACTAGAAGTTTCATGATCTCCTTCTTGACAACTTCTTAAAATTTTGATTCAATCTCCTATGATGCTCAATTGAAGATTTCGCGTCATCTTCAAGATGAATTCTATGCATGCACAAATCTTGAGATATCCCTGCAATATCATGAAGAGAATAGCCAAGAGCTTTGCGAAATTTGCGCAGCTTGGTTAGCAGTAAAGTGAGCTCTGCGTTGTTTAAGGAAGCATTAACAATAACATGATAAGTGGATTTGGAACCAAGAAAAGCATACATTAATCCTGCTGGAAGTTGTTTGAGTTCGATCTTTGGAGGCTTTTCTTCACTCCAATCGCTATCGCTTGCACTTTTCTTAGAAACTCCACCCAATTCCATATTAGTTACCAATTTCGTTACCCTCTAATTGTTATCCATCAACCTTGCATATCCCATTGGAGCTTCATCTAACTCCTCAGTCTCCGTTATAGATCTAATCAGAGTCCTCTCCAAAGCATCAATAGGAGGTGTCTCATTGAAAACCTCTTGAGCAATGTTAGTGAGTGTATCCACATAGTAAGTCTGATCATCTATTGTAGGGTTCTTCACCAGCTTATCCATATCAAACTTCATCTCCAAATCGCCTACACATAGAGTAATCCTTCCTCCCTTGACATCAATCATAACACCAGTAGTAGCTAAGAATGGCCTTCCCAAGATAGGAGGATCTTTGGGTTCTTCATGATATTGTAGAATCACAAAGTCTGTTGGGATTAAGCAATCTCCAACCTTGATTGGAACATCCTCTAGAACACTCTCTGGAATTCTAATCGATCTCTCTGCAAGGATAAGAGAGACCCTCGGTTGTTGGAAATCTGTCATTCCAACGCTGAGAGCAACTAAGAGTGGCATCAATTTTATGCTTGAGCCCAAATCACAAAGGGACCTTGGAAATCTATCTGAAAAGATCAAACAATCCAACATAAAGCTTCCTGGATCCGTGAGCTTCTCTAGAATCTTGTTAAAAATCACTGCACTGCCTTGTTCATGGATCATAGCAACTCCTTCTTCAAGACACAAACTCTTAGTAACCATCCTCTTCACATACCTTATGATTACTGGAGAAAGCTTCATTGCTTCTATTAATGGGATCTCAATAACTAGCTTATCCATGATAGCTTTGCATCATGCCTTCTGCAGTTCCTGTTTAGACCTTCTCTGGTTCCTAGGATAAGGTATCTTGGGTTTGTAAACTCTCTCAACCACATCAGTCAAAGTCTGCAGATTTTCAGCATTCTGCGTATCGCGTCTATCGACGGAAGGGTTTGCATGTCGATCGAGGTGACCAATCGTAATCGATGCTTCGTCGATCTCTCGTCGAGGTGATGTTGAAGTGTTATCACGATTTTCCTCAAGCGTTGATCGTTGCACCTCCTGTTCGTCGATCGACGTAGCGTCTGGAACAAAAATCTCTTCATCTTCTTCATCTTCTAGCTCGCGAATCAGCTGGTTTGGGGTGTCGTTTCGCAGAATTGGCTTCACAACCTTCCTACGTCTGGTCGTAATAGCTGCAACACCATGCTGCCTTGGATTTGCATCCGTTCCAGGTGGAAGAAAACCCTCTTGTCTCCTCACACTTTCAGCAGTTTGAGCAACCTGAACATCAAGCTTCTTAATATGAAGATTCATCGCCTCTATCTTCCCATTCAAGTCCGTGTAGAGGCTGTCAATCTTACCATTAAAGGTCAATGTCATCTTCTGCTGGCCTTCCAAAATATGCTATAGCATAGGTTCCGTTTTGCTATCTGAAGACTTGGGAGGTGGTGACAAATAAGAAGAGGAACCATATATCCTTGTGTAGTTGCTGCCCTGATAAGGTTTATGGAAGTCGTTCTTTTGGTATTGAGAACGCTGAGTATAGCTAGGAGAAACCGGATTTCCATTGAACTAAGTTCTCTGGTTACTTCCAATTTTAACCTTTATAATCCTGCTAATTACCAAATCCCAGATAGCCATTACCAACAATGTAGTTCACATCTTCTTGCTCATTATCTTCTTATGGAATGAAAGTATCAACTTTTTGAGCAAAGTGTACATATTTCTTCCCTACTAAAAGGTTGTTTTTAATAAGCATGAAACAGTCAGCTCAATCTCCATTACTTGCATAATCCAAAGCCATTTGATGTCTCCAATCAACCCCTCTAATGAAGATGCTCAAAAGCTGAACCTCTGTGAACCCGTGGTAAGGACAATCCCTCTGAGCCCATTCGCCTTAATGCTGGATGCAAGGTCCTCAAACCTCTCAAGGTGATCCATGGGGTGTTCGGACGGATGTCCATGGAACTGATGCTGAGCCACCGGTGAGAATAAAGTTGGCTTCAACTCAAAGTCCTGCCTAGTAAATCCATGAGGCCGGATAGCTGCAATGTACGCTCACGTACTACAACCTCCTGACGATTCGCCTGAGCTTGACGTTCCTGCTGAGCGCGCTCACGCTCTTTTGAAGCTGCATCGTCAACTTCCTCAATCACGACGATGGCATTTCCCGCATCATCAAGTTTATGCCCAAGCTCTTTATACTTATTCCCTTCCTTGTCAACAAACTCACCACCTTCTCTTTGAAACAAAAAGACTTGACAATTTGCCATCTTTGCTTCCTTTGCTGCTTTTCTGTTGACGCGTTCTAAAACTCCTAATTCACCCACGAAGTCCACTAGCTGTTGATTCTTGTTACTCCGGGTTTTTCGAGATTGCATACACCTAAACATCAAAAATCAAAGAGAAGAAATTGAAGATTAGTAATTAATAAAGAAAAACATAGACTAAATTATAGAATTAAAATTCAAAGGTGATTTTGATTCTCCAGCAACGGCGCCAAAATTTGATATGCTCAAATTTACCCTGAGGTACTCTCTCAAATTAAGAGATCAATTGTAGTACGTAGGGGTCGAATCACTGGGAATCACAATCACACAGTGGAATTTTAACTTCGAATTCAGCTAAGCAAGAATGTATGAATGCAGAAAATCAATGTAAATAAACTAAAAAGTGATTTGTGTTTTGAACTTCAATTAGACAAAGAACTTCAATTAAACGACTTCCGTTGAATTAATTATCTATGCATAAACCTAGAAAACCAAATTCCTTTGTGAGTTCTAACAATCTAAGCAAGCATTAAAGTTTATGTTTCAATTGTTCACAAAATCACTAAACCAAATTCCTTTGAGAAAAGGTGATTTTGCTCATCCAAGATTCTAGTCAAGTTATCAATTGATCTTTCCGCTTCCAATTAATCAACATATGATGTCTAATTCAAGGTGAACAATCCTAAATCAGAATTAATGCAATCTAGATGAAGAACCATAAGATAATCCTAACATGAATTCAATTCTAACAATTCATCTCGACTCCTTTGAAAAACCCTAAACCTAACAAGTAGATTACTGAGACATGGATGCAGAAAACATGATGACTAAATAATACTACATTAAATAAAGATAGAGAAAGAGATATAGAAGGATTCGAAAAAATCTGAAACGTCCGAAAACTTGTCTCCCTAACTCTCAAAATCACTCTGAATCTATAAGTCTTTGAAGAATAGAAAGCATAATGAAAACTAAAAGAAAACTGAGTATATATAGGTTAAGATTCGTGCAAGGCTTGATTTGTAAACTTCTGAAACTTTTGGGGAGAAAAAGAAATCTTCAGAATTCGAAAATCTTTCTTTCTTTGCGACACAACATCTTCTGTCGATCGGAGCTCTCTGCAATTTTCTGCTCCGTGCTTGTGACTTCGACCGCTTTTGCCTTCATGTTCCAGAAAGCTCCATAATCACTAATTAAGCTCCATTCATACACGAACCTGCAAAGACTCTAAAACACTAGAAAAATACGAAAAAGACTCGACAAAACCGGGTTAAATCATGGTCAATAGCTGGTAAAAACCATGATATATCAGATACTAACTTGTGAACCAGTCGCGTCAGTTTACATAGACGACGAGAGACCTGAGCCATGTATTGAGATCGGCATCAACCTGACAATGTAACCATAAAAGGGCTCATCGCTTTTCTGAAGTCGAACATAAGTACTTTCGCTTGGTCATCCAAGGACATGCCCGAATCGATATCAGCGTTGCTTACCATATGTCGATCTATCGTTCAACCCGGTAAAGGAGAAGCGAATGATACTTGGACCTCAAAGAGCAAAGGATGTTATGATGAAGTAGAAAGACTCTTGAAAGTTGGGTCGATAATGGAGGTTAAGTACCAGACTGGTTGGCAAACCAGGTCCTGAAAAAATAAAAAATGGCAATTGGCAAACTTACGTAGACTTCACCGATTTTAATAAAGCCTGCCCCAAGGATAGCTTCCCTCTCCCACATATCGATCAGCTCGTCGAGGCAACAATCGACAACAAACTTTTATCTCTCATGGATGCTTTCTCTTGATTCAACCAGATTCTAATGAACCACGCTAACCACGAAAAGACAGGGTTGATAACGGATCGCCGCATATGCTGTGACAAAGTCATGTCTTTTAGATTGGACAACACCGCAGTTACATATCAACGCTTCGTCAACAAGATGTCTGCCGGCCAGCTCGGCAAAACAATGGAGGTTTACATAGATGATATGTTAGTCAAATCGTTAGAAGAGGAAGATCACATAGCCCATAACGCAGACTGTTTCGAGCGCCTTAACATGCACGAAATGATATTGAATCCAACATGTGTACATTCAGAGTAATGTATGGCGAGTTTCTCTGATACCTTGTCACCCATCGCAGTATCGAGGCGAATCCGAAACTGATCGATGTACTCATCCAGATGTCCTCACCAAAGTCGAAGCGCGAAGTGCAACGACTAATTGGACGAGTGGCCGCACTTAACAGATTTATCTCACGGTCCACCGATAACTGTCTCCCGTTCTACGACACAATATGAAAAATAAGAAATTTGAATAGACAGAAAACTGTGAAGAAGCATTTCGACACTTAAAGGAGTACCTTACCAGCCCTCATGTTCTCGCAAAATGAGTCAACAGCGAGTCGTAATTCTTTGAAACAACTGTAAGCAGAGTCTTAATTAGAGAAGAAAGAGGCGAACAAACACCAATCTTTAACGTAAGTAAGTCATTGATAGATGTCGAGACCAGATACCTGGTAATGGAAACGCTAGCAACTATCTGTTCTAACGGCCACGAGAAAGCTAGAACCCTATTGTCAATCACTTTCAATAGTGGTTCATAGCACCTTCCCGCTGCGATTAGTGTTGTATAGCCCAAGTCAATCCTGTCGACTGGCATAATGGGGGATATAATTGAGCGAATATGACATTGAATGTCATGGCCACACTAGCCCAAGCCCCAACTACTGCCCGACTTCTTGATAGAATTGCCCGTGGAAATAAAGAAGTCGAGCTTCCTAACTCCCCTTGATTACTTCACGTTCAAGGATCGTCATCCTAAAGCGGCTCAAGAGTAGGAATACGTTCGACATCGCCAACCAGAGAAATACTCGAACAGTGTTTCAGTATGGTTCAACGCCACCTACAACAAGGTAGAGTACGAAGCCTTTATAGAAGGAATGTGACTCGCAAATTGGACTAGGGATCAAAAATATTTCAGTATTTTGCAATTAACTGCTCGTTGTAAGTGAGTTCAATGCCGAGTCGTAACCAAGTATCTGCCTTTGCCATTTGAAGAACGTGGTAACCCACTCTCATACAGCAAACATGAAAGGGCAAATTGAATCGGCGAAATCGTTCGTCCTAAACTAACCAAACGGTTCGTCCTAGGAAGAAGGCTCGAAGCACACTAGTAGAGACAAACCACTGAGTCAGCTCGCCCTCACCAATCTACGACGACTCTGTTTGAACCAGCCAAACTAATATGTCTTGACCAATCGGTGACCGAGACCGCTCATCTTAGACCACGAGAGGCTACGAGCAATGAAATTATTGAAGCAACTTATCCCAAACTTTTTTAACCAGCTGGCCGCATACAAACTGAAACAACTCACTTTGGAGTAGAGGAAACAACTCTTACTGAACACGTCGAACCAGGCGGCCCAGAACCAATGGTGACGACACCTCTCAGTCAACCAAAGAAGGCAAGACCAGATCTTGCAGACGTAGCCCATCTTAAAGCTGTAGAAGCACCCTGCCCTCCATCTTCAGAGACAACATCTCGCGAGCTAGCTGACGTAAATTACCCTGAACCCACCGACGTGGTTAGCACTAAACCAATGTCTATAGAAGAAACCAACCCACTAGTATACGGCTGCGATAAGCCATGGATGTATCAAATCCGCGGCTACATCTATGATGGCGAGATACCAAAGGGTAAGTGGGCGGCCTGAAAACTTCTAGCAAAAGCGGCTCGTTTTGTCCTCCTTGACGGTAACCATTTTCAAAAGGCGATTTTCAGGGATTCTACAGGTTTCTGCAGAAGGGAAAAACGTTCGACGAATAATGGAAGAAGTTCATGGCGGCTCTTGCAGCAACCATTCAGGAGGGCGACACGACTATTTTAGCCAACCATGATCCAATACTGCAAGAAACTCCTCTTTCCCCTACAAAAATGTCAACGTCACGCCCCAATGTTTCATGAGCCAACCAAACTCTTCTCATTGATCACGTCGCCTTATCCATTCACGCGATGGGGTATGGACATCGTCAGACCTCCGCACCCTTCGCGGGAGAAGCGTTATATTTTGGTTTTGACATATTACTTTTCAAATTTGGTAGAAGAAGAATCATACTCCAGCATCAAGGATGCGCAAGTTGCAAAGTTCATTTGGAAGAGTGATGAGAGCAAAACTACCAACTAACTTTTAACCCTAAATGTAAAACACAAGTGCATGGTAATGTCGTGTAACATTTAAGGATTGAATCCACAAGGAAATTAATTAGAACAATAGGAATGCAAAGAACTCTATAAGCTAAATCTATTCAAGTGATTTTGGTTTTAGTAATAATCTAGCAACCTAAGTAAATGATGAAATTAAAATAAATGCAAAGACTAAATGTAACAAAGAAACTAAAATGAAACTAAGCAATGCATAAGTAAATGGAAATGAAGACAAGAAATGCAATTTATGAAAAGTCAACAAAAGTCAACAAAAAGTCAAAGCAAGTAAACTATATAAGCAAGGATGATAAATGTATGGACCTTGAGTAGAGTTGAGTGATCAAGAGTGAAACATATGAGATAAGTGATATATAACAACTTAATTAAGCTAATTCCAAAGCATGAATCCATTTAATGTAGACTAACCCACTTCCATGGTGCTAATCCTTTCCTTAATCAACCATTAACACAAACTTCCATTTTGCTAATCACTAATTAAGAAACAACATTAATGCAAATGTTCATATTAACTTACAAATCCCCTTAAACATCAATGTACATTGGCTAAGATGAGAAATGCATGATTAAAGTTCTCCTAGACATTTTCACAAACACCTTCCATGCATGAAAAGACCATGATCTAGATTAAGTTAGCTACTCCTAAATCTAGCATTGAACACACTTTAATCAATGGAAATGTAAAGATAAACCACCTAGCATCACAAATCTAACTGAATCAACCTTAATCTACTCTACCCAAGATCCATAAGATGAACTACTCACTAATCATCATGAAATCAACAAAAGCATAAGTTAAACAAGACATAATGAAAAGACTAACAAGAAAAGATTACTAAAACATAAAAAGTGAAGACGTTTAATCTTAAATCATCCAAGAACACAAAAAGTTTCTTGTTTTTACAAAGGATAAGAGATGAGAGGCTAAACTCTAAAGCATAAATCAAAGAAGACATAATCTAAAGCATAAATGTAAATGAAAGTGAAACTTTTGTAAAACTCTAATCAAAATATTAAACTTTGTTCAAAGACAACAAATAACCCTAAGGTTCTTTCTTTGCACAAAGAATACTGGAAAAGAGGCAAAAGCTTAGGGTTTTAATGTGGATACAAGTATTTATAGGAAAACAGAATTGTACCCGGGTCAACTTGGGTCAAACTACAAACTGTGAGCTGGAGATCTAGGACTCTAAGACTCAATATATGCTATATGAAGCTAAACCTGCAAGAAACATGTAAAACCCAAGCTAATTTCCTCAAAATACTAATTAAAATGCATGAAAAAAAGTGTTAAATTATGGTCTTATCAAAGAACATCATCTGTCGGCACGACGTCCAATATGAAATTGTCACCGACAATGGCTTGCAGTTTATCTCAGAAAAGTTTGACCTTTTCTGTGACAAATGAAAAAAACGCTTGAACAAGTGAACGCCAAGGAACCCCCAGGGACGATGCTTATACGAATTTGAAGGTGTCCTATGGTCCTATCTGACCCACATGCGGGACTCCTATCGGAAGTACATTATCCTGGCGTGCGCCGCCGACGCCTCCCGAAACAAGAAGTACTCAACCACTTGCTCATCCTTGACAAGTTGGACCTAGTCAACGAACATCGTGATCAGGCGCTGCTCAACATCACCCGCTACCGGCTGGCCGCTTATAAATTTTACAACTCCAAGGTTTGTACTAGGCAATTTTACGAAGGAGATTTGGTCTTACATAAGTGTTCTAGAACACAGCAGAACAGAACGCCAGAAAACTCTCAGCACACTGGAAAGGACCGTACGTAGTTACCAAAGCATGTGCCTTGTTCTTCCTTTTCCTTCTTTTGGTTATTCCTTTGATCCAAGACCTCTTTGGTACCTCAAATAGATGAAATATGCAAGAAATGCACAAGAAAAGAGATATAGGACTCTAAGACTCAATATATTCTATACGAAGCTAAAAATGCAAGAAACATGTAAAACCAAAGCTAATTTCCTCAAAATACTAACTAAAATGCATGCTAAAAAGGGGTAAATTATGGACTTATCAACTCCCCCGGACTTGCCTTTTGCTGGCCCTCGAGCAAACAAAGAGAACAAAACCGATGAAGAGGTTTGAAAACAAGAGAATAAAACCGATAGATTCAAGCAAAGCATTCAACACCATCACCTAAGATAATATAAAGCTATCGCTAAGCGCTTTAACGCTCATCAATTTTTCCGCAATCTATCGCTGCTCCAATCTTTTGCCTCCAGACTCAATGATCAAGCATTCACATACCATTCTATCCACCAATTCTTTAACATTCATTAAGGGTTAATGCATAATCTTACTTATCAACTATCAAACAATGTTCAAGGCTAGGTAATAAGAAGGCTTATGGTTTGAAAGATAAGGCCGTTATTAAATGTTTTTAGGTGACTCACACTCAACAAAGAGTAATGCAAAACATCTTGTAAAAGCAAGGAAGAAATGGAACAATTGATGCATACAAATAAGTGCTTCCATTCTACCCAACCCATATGATTTCAAACTCCTAAGTTCTACCCATGAGCTTGCAAACTCTTCTTTCTTTTGGTGACCTAAGCCTCTTTGAATCTTTCTTTAAACTCTTTAGCTTACTCTAGGGGATTTCTTTTACTTGCTAGACTCTTTTCTTTACTTCTGTCCTTTCCTCTATGATTTCTTTTACACTTTTCTACTAACATTTTTGGGTTCTAGCTTATAGAGGGGATTTTACTTTTACAATCAAGAGTCTTTCTTTAACTTTAACATAATACAACCTTTCCCTAGAGTAGCTGAACTTTTTTTCTTTCTTTGGCTTCTTTTCAACCTTTCCCTAGAGTAGCTCAACCTTTTGCTCACCAAACTCTCACCAAACCCAACCCATAAGAACAACAAATCATAATCTATTACTAGTCTTAAAGCGAGACTAGCTTTAAATGAAACACTTCTTTGTCGTTCCCATCTTTCAAGATTTTTCTAGTGTATGCATTTTCAAGAAAAGGCCTCCCTCAAAGAAATAATGGTGGTTTCAAGGAACGCTAGGGTCAATCAAGGTAGGGAGAACCATCCTCATTCACATTTGATATCGTGAATCGGGAAGGCCATTTGGACTAGCAAAGAGTGGTAAAAATGGTTCGAGAAATTCCAAATGTGTATATAGTTACTTTGAACAAGTATATCAAGTCTCTAAGAAAGAAATTAAATTCATTATTAGGTTCAAATTGATAGAATTGGATTCAATTCTAATATGCTTAAACGTAATCACGAGTTTCAAGCGAAGAGATCAAGATGCAAAGAAGAGATTTCTATAATTCACTTAGCAATATCTAGCATTATCCTAAGGATCATATTGAATGCTAAGCTATATATCTTAAAAAAAAATCAAAACATGCACAATGCAACCTAAATGATCATACAAATATATGCAATGCAACTATATGATAAAGGAAAATCTTTTTGATTTTTCGAAAATTTTAAAACATTTAGTGCTTTTCAAGGTTTTCTCATATGTATAATATAATGCAATGTATGAGACTCAAATGATGCAAAATTAAAACAAAACAACTAAAATGATCATTAGAAGCCACCTCCCATGGACTTACTTCTCATCGTCTTGATGACAATGCAAAACCGAAGGAAAGTTCAAAAAGTCTATTATCTGAAAAAGTCAACGCACTGAAGAAAAGTCACTACTGGCACCTCGAGTGCTCTAACGGATAGACTAGACAGAACGGTCTAAATGGCGATTTTGTGGCAGAGGTTTTTTTCACTTTCTGGGCCTCCTACGGATCGGCTAAGAGACTGGGTTGCAGTCCGATCCAAGTGCAGAAACCTTTTTTCACCCTTTAAACTTGCTTCAAGACCTCTCCAATCTTCTCCCTTAGTTCCTACATCAAAAACAATCTCCAAAAACATACTAAACAAAGATAAAAGCTCAAGAAATATATACAAAGGATACCATGGGAATGCCTCCCGAGTGCGCGTGTTTAACGTCTCTAAGCTTGACGGTTTGTGAAGGCGCTAGTTGGAGACAAAGAGAGAACCATCAATGGAATTTTGTCTCCAATCCTTTAAATCAACATCAAAGGCTTCTTTCATAGCCATATTGGACTTATCCATCTCATCTTGGTTTATACCGGTAGGAAGAATGATCTTAACCTTAGAGAAACGTCGAAACCCGCCATTCCAAATGACCCTGCGCTCAAGTGCTCCTTCAACTTTCTTGATAGGTGCTAGAGTGAGCTTGCTCTTGAATTTCTCTTTTGGCTTACCCTTAGTCTTCTTGGACATCTTGGAGCTCTTACCATTGGCTCCTTTAGGCTCATTAGCCAAGGTCTCAACCATCTCATCTTCTAATTCGAACATTGAACCGATACCACTAGCATCAAATATATCTAAGCTCTCCTTGTAGTCATCCATCTTGGGAGTCTCTTTCACAACTTGAGTGACCTCTTCACTTGTCTCTATACTCATCATTTCTTCATTACCATTCTCACTAGAGACAACTCCACAAACACTAGCTTTGATAGGTTCAATGGGGTAATAGGTGTAGGGATCCACTTCAACCAGTAAAGCTTTCATGTGGAGGAAATCTAAGCTAGCTCCGGTTCTAGCTAAGAAAGGCGTACCAAGGATTAGCGGTATCTCTCGATACGAATCCATCTCCATTACCATGAAGTCTGTAGGTATAACACAATTCCTTATCTTCAAAGGGTAGTTCTCTAGGACTCCAAGTGGGCGCTTAGAAGTAGCATCTCCAAATGTAAGAGTGCAAGGGCTTTCCTGAAGCTCCTTGATCATTAGAAGCTTCACCAAGTCATAAGAAATCACGTTCACACTTGAGCCGGAATCACATAATGCGTCTTTGAATTCCAAATCACCCAAACTGCATGAAATCTAGAATTTTCCCGGGTTAAGCTTCTTCACAAGGGGTTTTGGTCTATCCCTTTCTCCTTTATCTTGGTACTTCATCATAACTTCTCTAACATTTCCTTGGTTACCTAACACATCCGTTATGAGGTCTCGCTCTTTAACAATCCTTTTGTAATCATCTTCCTTTAGAAACATTATCCCAATTTCTTCCATATCCTTCTTGTAACTAGCCAAGATCTTCTTGAGCGCTTTAGTGAAGTCCGGCCTTGGTGGATCTAGCTTAGGCTTGTGTTGCCTTTCTTCATAAGTTGGAGCTTCACTCACATGCTTATTAGTTTTGACAACCTCCTTTGGCAACTCATCCATATTGACAATGTTTTCCACATGTGGAGGACTTTGTTCTTTGATAAGAACTTCTTTCTTGTCAACTTTTGTAGCTCTTTCCTGCTTAGCCTTAGATGAAATTCCCATGTCCTTAACCAATTTATCCACTTTCTCAAAAGTAGAATAACCAAGAAGTATAGCTAACTCTTCCACATCTTTTTCATGTTGTGGCTTATCATTTGGTTCTTGAGGAGCTCCTAGGACGTTCTTCTCATTAGAGATAACCACTCCACAAAAGGATGTTGTCTTGCATTTGGAGTTTTCCAATGAAGTACTCATTAGACTCTTGGAACTAGAAGCTACTTGTAATTCTATGGTCTTCACTTGAGAAGCTAAGCTTGTGATCTTACTATTCAACTCTTGGTACATAGCATCAGTCCTCTTGTCAACCGCAAAGAACCTCTCTTTAATATACTCTTGACCTTTGATTTGGCCTTTTGGAACTTTCTGAACCAAACCCTTGAGTTCTTGATCTTGTGACATGGCTATAGTTAAGGTAGTAGCTTGATCTTCTACCATGTGTACACCATTTTGACTCAATTGGATGGCCTTATCCAATTTATCCTCTATCTTTTTCACATCAATCTCTACCTTGGATCTCTTTGATGTTTGGTCTTGAGTTCCACCATATCTACCATTACTTTATGCATGATTCTCAACAAGTTCCTCGCCTTTCTCCACGGTCAAGCTTGCAAAATCTCCGTTGCTCGCCGCGTTCAAAGCAATGTAATACTTCTCTTGTAATCCACGGTGGAAAATCCCAAGCAAAGCTTCCATAGGTATTCCGTGATGAGGGCATGCTCTAGTATAACCCATCATGCGTTCCCAAGCTTCACACAAGCTTTCACAATCTCTTTGCTCAAACCTTGCAATCTCATTTCTATACCTTGAAGTTCTTTGATGAGAGAAGAACTTTGAGAAAAATCTTTTCTTACATTCATCCCAAGTGGATATATAAGAAGACTTGATGCTCCTTTCCCATTGTGAAGCTCTATCGCCAAGTGAGAAAGGGAAAAGAGTTAGCTTAACCACATCTTTAGAGACTCCTTTTCTCTTAACGGTTAAACACAATCTATCAAAGAAGTCGATGTGCTCAATAGGGTTCTTCTCCGTCAATCCCAAGAACCTATGGCTTAGTACCAAACTTATCAAACTAGGGTTGATCTCAAAATATTCATTAATACTTGGAGGAGGCCTAATTCCCATCTTAACACCATTCATAGTTGGCTCATCATAATCTCTAATTTTTCTCTCCGTGATTTGTGATTTGGTACCTACAAATCCAAAGAGAGACAACGCAAACCCAACAATATAGATAGATAATATATGATTTAGTCTTTCAAAAATCTCAAATCCTAATGCCTAATACAAATATCCCCGGCAACGGCGCCAAAAACTTGATAAGAGCAAAACTACCAACTAAGTTTTAACCCTAAATGTAAATCACAAGTTCATGGTAATGTCGTGTAACATTTAAGGATCGAATCCACAAGGAAATTGATTAGAACAATAGGAATGCAAAGAACTCTATAAGCTAAATATATTCAAGTGATTTTGGTTTTAGTAACAATCTAGCAACGTAAGTAAATGATGAAATTAAACTAAATGCAAAGACTAAATGAAACAAAGAAACTAAAATGAAACTAAGCAATGCATAAGTAAATGGAAATGAAGACAAAAAATGCAATTAATGAAAAGTTAACAAATCACAAAAAGTCAAACCAGGTCAACTAAATAAGCAAGGATGATCAAGATGATAAAGGTATGGACCTTGAGTAGAGATGAGTGATCAAGAGTGAAACTTATGAGATAAATGATGCATAACAACTTAATTAAGCTAATTCTAAAGCATGAATCCAGATTTACCCACTTCCATGACGCTAATCCTTTCTTTAATCAACTATTAACACAAACTTCCATTTTGCTAATCACTAATGAAGAAACATTAATGCAAATGTTCATATTAACTTACAAATCCCCTTAAACATCAATTTCCATTGGCTAAGATGAGAAAAGCATGATTAAAGTTCTCCTAGACATTTTCACAAACACCTTCCATGCATGAAAAGACCATGATCTAGATTTATGTTAGCTACTCCTAAATCTAGCATTGAACACACTTTAATCAATGGAAATGTAAAGATAAACAACCTATCATCACAAATCTAACATGAATCAACCTTAATCTACTCTACTCAAGATCCATAAGATGAACTACTCACTAATCATCATGGAATCAACAAAAGCTTGAGTTAAACAAGACATAATGAAAAAACTAACAAGAAAAGATTACTAAAACATAAAAAGGGAAGACTTTTAATCTCAAATCGTCCATGAACCCAAAAAGTTTCTTGTTTTTACAAAGGATAAAGAGATGAGAGGCTAAACTCTAAAGTATAAATCAAATAAGACATAATCTAAAGCTTAAAAGTAAATGAAAGTGAAACTTTTGCAAAACTCTAATCAAAATATTAAACTTTGCACAAAGACAACAAAGAACCCTAAGGTTCTTCCTTTGCACAAAGAATACTAGAAAAGAGGCAAAATCTTAGGGTTTTAATGTGGATACAAGTATTTATAGGAAAAGAGAAGTGTACCCGGGTCAACTTGGGTCAACTTGGGTCAAACCGGGTCAAACCCAGTCAAACCGCCAACTGTGAGCTAGAGAAGGCCTACAGATCGGAGTGGAGACCGGCTTGCTAGCCGGGCTAAGGGGGAAAATATTGGCAGTGACGTTTTGAGTTTTGGGCACTCTATGGATCGGTAGGCGATCGGCTAGCTAGCCGATCTATAGGGTTTCTCTAACATCATTTTTCGTTCTTCGACTGCTGGACAAACTTTCAGTAAATCAATCATAACTCCTTTAATGTAGCTCTGATTAAGTTGAAACCACCTCCATTGGAAAGCTAACTAAATTTCCTATATGATCCCAATATTTCATATCAATTGGAGCAGTATAAGACTTCCATCCGACATGATCTTCAAACGATATCGGAATGAAACTGGATTTGCGCATAGGAAAGCATGTGCCTTGTTCTTCCTTTTCCTTTTTTAGGTTATTTCTTTGGTCCAATACCTCTTTGGTACCTAAAGTAGATGAAATATGCAAGAAATGCATAAGAAAAGATATCTAGGATTCTAAGACTCAATATATGCTATATGAAGCTAAAAGTGGAAGAAACATGTAAAACCCAAGCTAATTTCCTCAAAATACTAACTAAAATACATGCTAAAAAGGGTAAATTATGGACTTATCAAAGAACATCATCTGCCCGCACGACGTCCAATATGAAATTGTCACCGACAATGGCTCGCAGTTTATCTCGGCAAAGTTCGACCTTTTTGGTAACAAGTGCAAAATACTCTTGAACAAGTCAACGCCAAGGAACCCCCAGGGATGATGAGAATAAAAATTAGGAGGTGTCCTATGGTCCTATCAAACAACTCCACACCGACCCACATGCGAGACTCCTATCACTTTTGTCTATGGAACCAAATGCATAATCCTACCGGAAGTACATTATCCTGGCGTCTGCCGCCGACGCCTCCCGAAACAAGAAGTACTGAACCACTTGCTCCTCCTTGACGAGTTGGACCTAGTCAACGAATATCGTGATCGGGCGATGCTCAACATCACCCGCTACCAGCTGGCCGCTTCTAAATTTTACAACTCCAAGGTTTGTACAAGGCGATTTTACGAAGGAGATTTGGTCTTACATAAGTGTTCCGGAACACAGCTGAACGGAACGCTAGAAAACTCAGAGCACACTGGGAAGGACGCTACGTAGTTACCAACGTGGTCAGACTAAGCGCCTATAAACTTACAAACATGGAAAGACGCGTGGTGATACCAGATTGAGCAACAATCCAAGATTGGTCCAATGAATATAGGAACTAGGTCTATTCGTAAAATCACAAGGAAGAAAAAGAGTAAAAAGATGTGTATAGAATTCTCTATTGAAGGCGATGTCTTCGTTTTGGAGGAATACATCAAGTATTTATACAAGTACCAAGTCGGTCGAAATAACCTTACAAGAAAAATGGAAAATATTTGAAAAGAAAAAAGGAAATTGTACAAATTATGAGTATTTCTTTTTATGCGAGCTAAGTCTTCCAATTTACTTGTATTTTCCTAAGTCGTTTGATGCTTTCTAATGGGCTTAAACGTTGCTTATGGATCCTCGCTGGCCCATCCTCCTAGCTATCCGTATAAACTTCGTGTTGGGTCGGGTATGGTAATTGGTGCTAAACCCGGTACCACCAAATAGTCCCCCCTGAGTTCGGCGAGTATTACTTTAGTAAGCTTGGCCAAATCGTGCTGAAGAAGATTTGCCTAACTCTGAGTCGATCTCGAAAACCTTGTTTTGACAAATGGTTTGATCCGGATCGTTGGCTCTTGAAGGGAAGTTCGACGCGTCAGTTGCATTTGGGAAGTTGTGATATTCATCACGATTTCCGCGAAACATTTACACCAAGTCTTCATACTTAACACATGGCACTTTACAATTGGGTGCTTTAGTGATGGGAAAGAACTCTTTCCAATGCGTTTTCTCTTCGCCCTAGATTCTTCCACTTTACACTAGAAATATGACGCCAAATCCACTAGAATCTACACACGTCCAAACATGATAAGTATTCTCTTCTTCCTAAAGAAAGACCGAGGTGATGAAATTGCTTTCCATCTTTTATTCCAGAAGAGGAATAACGAATTTTCTCTAGTAATTTTGTCATATGATGAGATTCATTCCAATCGATTGTAGAGCCTTCGAAAGGTGGTCATGACTCGATGTTTCACTCATGTCAGAGATCTTATTCCCAAGATCTCGTCATGTCAGGGATCATATGCCCATGCCAATAGTCCACTTCTACTTATTCGGTCGATCCAATGCCCGTACAGGTATTCACGACCGATCTGTGCTTAACTTTAAAGTGGTTACTCAAAGGTTCGGGAATAACGATCCCCGATTGAGGTGTTGTGGTCTTCGGAGGGGTATTGGAGTGGATATTTCCAATTTATTAGAGCGGCTACTTCCAAAGCCTTAGGTAGACCTAACGCCTCTGCACCCTTCCAGTGCCGCGGTTGTTACTTCGACAGCGAGGTCCTTACGCTTGAAAAGAATCTCTACCGTCACTATGTTGTTGTACAAGATTTCAGTTTGGTTTGAAACTTTTGTAATTCTTTTAAGGAATAAAGATAAACAATTTTGTTTAAGATCTTGCATACGATTTAGCTTGCTTTGGAACTTTTGTAATCCTGTTAAGGAATAAAAATAAACAATTTTGTTGAAGATCGTGCATAAGATTTAGCTCGCTGTAGAACTTTTGTAAACCTTTTAAGGAATAAAAATAAAATATTTTGTTTAAGATCTTGCATAAGATTTAACTTGCTTTAGAACTTTACTTTATGTATCGTCGAGCTCCGAGCTCGGAATTCATAGAGAATTCTTAATTCTTTTGAACTTCAAAATTCGACCTTTGTCTCTGCGAAGCATGAACTCGACCTTATTAACACCTTATCGCTTCATGAGAAACTTGAGTGATCACGAGCTCATGGGAATTAGGCTTATTAAAACACTTAAGAATTTCTTTCATAAGAACTCTTACCAGCTCGGTATTGTTCCTTAGAATCTGTATCTAGGTACGAGGCAGGGTCGGTTTGGGTCTGAGAGTGCAAAGGACTAGTGCTTTGGCTTACCTCAACCTTTGCCTTAGGACGAAACTTCAATATGCGATCAAGAGTTAGCGTGTGATTTATTTGGTTATCCTAAGCGCGAGGTGCAGAACTGGCTCGGGCTTATAAAAGGTTGTGGATTATTTCACCACGGCACTTATGAGAAGTGAGTTGATCAGATATTTTGTAAGACTGCGTGGTGATACCGGATTGGGCAACAATCTGAGATCGGTCCAAAAGATAGAGGAACTCGGTTTAAACATAATATCACGAAGAAAAGATCAAGCGAAAAGATGTGTATAGAGTTCTCTATTGAAGGCGATGTCCTCGTTTTGGAGGAATACATCAAGTATTTATACAAGTACAAAGTCAGTCGAAATAACCCCAAAAGATAAATGGAAAATCTTCTGAAACATAAAAGGAAGTTAAACTAATTCTAAGTATTACCTTTTATCCGAGGTAAGTCATCCAATTTGCTTGTATTTGCGTAGGTCGGATGACGCTCCTTAACGGGTCGAGACGCCCACATGGGTCCTCGCTGGCCCATTTATCCGAGATGCTTCGCGCCGCTTCATGTCGGATCAGATGTGGGTCGGGTATGGTAATGGGTATCAAACCTGGTACCACTAACTAGTCCCCCCCCCCCCCCGAGTTCGGCGAGTATTACGTTAGTAAGCTGGGACGAAACGTACTGAGGAAGATTTGCCCATCTCAGATCTTGATTCGACACGTCGCTTCGCCTGTACACGCGGAATGCTTTAGACCACTCCTTCTGTAAAGGATACTGAAGAGACGCCTGGGTTCGCTTGCGTCTGCCGCCACGGGTTAATGATTACCCTAGACTTTCGCGCCTTAGAGTATAAATGCCGGATCTTTCGACCTTTGGATTTTCTTTATTTATTCGTCCTCCGAACAAGGTAAAATCTTCTTTCTCCCTTCTCTCTCATCCCATTTCCTTACTCATCTGTATTTTTCGGGTTTATCTTCCTCTCCTACAATCCCGATCATGGCACAGATTTTCAAATCTTTATCTCCTTCTTTCTCTCCGAAAAGAAACACCAGTCTCAATGTCAATCATGAGACTCTGGTCAAATTTGACCCTACTTCTTTTTTGACAAACATCGAAGCGTCATCATCAAGATTCACGACGGATTATGCAAACACTTCGGAGCAATCCAGTGCAAATCTCGAGGCTTCGACTCCGTTTGTTGGTATGAGTATCGCACGGGAGGTGGATCTAGCGAATAGTAGCCAGATGAACATATCGGCCTATAACAGGTCGCTCAAGAACATGTCGCTCAAGAGTAGGAATACGTAGCCACCTACAACAAGGTAGAGTACGAAGCCTTTATAGCAGGAATGTGACTCACAAATTGGACTAGGGATCGAAAATGTTTTAGTATTTTGCAATTAACTACTCGTCGTAAGTGAGTTCAATGACGAGTCGTAACCAAGTATCTGCCTTCGCCATTCAAAGAACGTGGTAACCCACTCTCATACAGCAAAGAGGAAAGGGCAAAATGAATCGGCGTAATCATTCGTCCTAAACCAACCGAAACGGTTCGTTCTAAAAACACTGAGTCTGCTCGCCCTCTCCAATCTACGACGACTCCGGCTAAACCAGCCAAACCAATCTGCCCTGACCGATCGGTGACCGAGACCACTCATCTTAGACCACGGAAGACTACCAGCAATGAAATTATAGAAGCAACTTATCCCAAACTTATTGAACCAGCTGGTCGCAAACAACTGAAACAAATCACTTTGAATTAGAGGAAACAACTCTTACTGAACACATCAAACCTGGCGGTCCAGAACCAATGGTGACGACACCTCTCAGTCAACCAAAGAAGGGATGACCATATCTGGCAGACATAGCCCATCTTGAAGCTGTAGAAGCACCCTGCCCTCCATCTTCAGAGACAACATCTCCCAAGCTAGCTGATGTTAATTACCCTGAACCCACCGATGTGGTTAGCACCAAACCAATGTCAATAGAAGAAACCGATGCACCAGAATACGGCTGCGATAAGCCATGGATGTATGAAATCCGCGGCAACATCTATGATGGCGAGATACCAAAGGGTAAGTGGGCGGCCTGAAAAATTCTAACACAAACGGCTCGTTTTGTCCTCCTTGCCAGTAACCATTTTCAAATGGCGATTTTCAGGGACGCTACTCGTTTGTGCAGAAGGGAAAAATGATGGATGAATAATGGAAGAAGTTCATGGCGGCTCTTGTAGCAACCATTATAGAGGGCGACACAGTTATTTTTAGCCAACCATGATCCAATACTGCAAGAAATTCCTCTTTCCGCTACAAAAATGTCAACGTCACGCCCCAATGATTCATTAGCCAACCAAACTCTTCTCATTGATCACGTCGCCTTATCCATTCATGCACTGGGCTATGGACATCGTCAGACCTCCACACTTTGCGACAGAAGCGTTATATTTTTGTTTTCATGGATGACTTTTCAAAGTTGATAAAGAATCATACTCCAACATCAAGGATTCGCAAGTCGAAAAGTTCATTTGGAAGAACATCATCTGCCGCCACAATGTTATGTATGAAATTGTCAACGACAATGGCTCGCAGTTTATCTCGGCAAAGTTCGACTGTTTATGTGAAGAGTGGAAAATACGCTTGAACAAGTCAACGCTAAGGAACCCCCAGGGACGATGAGCATACGAATTTGAAGGTGTCCTATGGTCCTATCGAACAACTCCACACAGGCTTACATGCGAGACTCCTACCACTTTCGTCTATGGAACCGAATGCATAATCCTACCAGAAGTACATTATCCTGGCGTCTGCCGCCAACACCTCCAGAAACAAGAAGTACTCAACCACTTGCTCGTTCTTGACGAGTTAGACTTGTCAACGAACATCGTTTATCGGGCGTTGTTCAACATCACCCGCTACCGGCTGGCCGCTTCTAAGGTTTGTACCAGGCGATTTTAAAAAGGAGATTTGGTCTTACATAGTGTTCCTGAACACAGCTGAACGAAACACCAAAAAACAAAGTGCACACTGGGAAGGACCGTACGTAGTTACCAACGTGGTCAGACCAACCGTCTATGAACTTCCGAACATGGAAAGACGTGTGGTGATACCGGATTGAGCAACAATCCAAGTTTGGTCCAATGAATATAAGAACTAGGTATAATCGTAAAATCACAAGGAAGAAAAAGAGTAAAAAGATGTATATAGAATTCTCTATTGAAGGCGATATCTTCGTTTTGGAGGAATACATCAAGTATTTATACAAGTACCAAGTCGTTCGAAATAATCTTAAAAGATAAATGGGAAATCTTCGAAAAGATAAAAGGAATTTACACAAATTATGAGTATTTTTTTTTATGCGAGGTAAGTCTTCCAATTTGCTTGTATATGCCTAGGTCGGTTGATGTTTTCTAATGGGCTGAAACGTTGGTAATGGATCCTCACTGGCCCATCCTCCGAGCTGTCCGTATAAACTTCCTATCGGGTCGGGTTTGAGTCAGGTATGGTAATGGGTGGTAAACCCGGTACCACCAAATATTCCCCCCCTGAGTTCGGCGAGTATTACTTTAGTAAGCTCGGCCAAATCGTGATGAAGAAGATTTGCCCAAGTCAGATTTCGAGTCGATCTCAAAAACCTTGTTCTGACACGTGGTTTGATACGGATCGTTGGCTCTCCAAGCGACGTTCGACGCATCAGTTGAATTTGGGAAGTTATTATTAATATCAAAACTTCAGCGAAACATTTACACCAAGTCTTCATACTTGACACATGGCACTTCGCAATTGGGATCTCTAGCGGTGGGCAAGAACTATTTCCAAGGCTTTTTCTCTTTGTCCTAGATTCTTCCACTTTTCGCTAGAAATATGACGCCAAATCTACTAAATCTACACACTTCCAAACATGATAAGTATTCTCTTCTTCCTAAAGAAAGACCGAGGTGACGAAATCGCTTTCCATCCGTTATTCCAGAAGAGGAATAACGAAGTTTCTTTTGTTATTTCTTCGTATGAGGAAATCGATTCGAATCGATTGTAGAGCGTTCGAGAGTTGGTCATGACTCGATGTTTCACTCATGTCAAAGATCATTTTACCAAGAAATCGTCATGTCAGAGATCATAATCCCACGCCAATAGTCCACTTTTGCTTATTCGGTCGATCCAATGCCCGTTCGGGTATTCACAACTGATCTGTGCTTAACTCTAAAGTGGTTGGTTAGAGGCTTGGGAATAACGATCCCCGATTGAGGTGTTGTGGTCTCTTGAGGGTATTGGAGTGGATATGTCTTATTTATTGGAGCGGCTACTTCCAAAGCCTTAGGTAGACCTAACGCTTTGGCACCCTTCCATTGCCGCGGTTGTTACTTTGACAGCGAGGTCCTTATGCTTGATAAGGATGTTTACCGTCATTATGTTGCTGTCCAACGAGTGAGTTGGTGATTGTATCACTACAAGATCTTTGTACAAGATTTCAGCTCGCTTCGGAACTTTAGGTTTTCGTTTAGAATCTTGGACAAGATTTAGTTCGCTTTGGAACTTTTGTAATCCTTTTAAGGAATAAAGATAAACAATTTTAATTAAGATCTTGCATAAGATTTACCCCGCTTTGGAACTTTTGTAATCATTTTAAGGAAAAAAGTAAACAATTTTGTTTAAGATCTTGCATAAGATTTAAGTCGCTTTGGAACTTTTGCAAACCTTTTAAGGAATAAAAATAAAATATTTTGTTTAAGATCTTGCATAAGATTTAACTCTCTTTGGAACTTTATTTTATGTATCGTCGAGCTCTGAGCTCAGATTTCGTAGAGAATTCTTAATTCTTTCAAACTTCAAAATTCGACCTTTGTTTCTGCGAGCATGAACTAGACCTTATTAACACCTTATTGCTTCATAAGAAACTTGAGTGATCACGAGCTCATGGGAATTTTTCTTATGATAACATTTTATAATTGCTTTCGTAAGAACCCTTACTAGCTCGGTGTTGGTCCTTAGAATCTGTACCTAGGTACGAGGCAGGGTCGGTTTAGGTGTGAGAGTGCAAAGGACTAGTGCTTTGGCTTACCTCAACTTTTTCCTTAGGACGAAACTTCAGTATGCGATCAAGAGTCGAGGTGTGATTTAGTTGGTTGTCCTAAGCGTGAGGTGTGGACCTGACTCGGCCTTATAAAAGGTTGCGGATGATTTCACCACGACACTTATGAGAAGTGCGTTGATCAGATACCTGGCCAAGGCTCCCACGTGTGACACTAGACGAGCAAATCGTATAAAGTTTTTTTTTTATTCTGTAAGTATGCGTGGCGATACCGGATTGAGCAACAATCCGAGATCGGTCCAAAGAATAGAGGAACTAGGTTTAAATGTAATATCACGAAGAAAAGATCAAGCGAAAAGATGTGTATAAAATTCTCTATTAAAGACGATGTCCTCGTTTTGGAGGAATACATCAAGTTTTTGTACAAGTACAAAATCGGTCGAAATAACCCCAAAAGATAAATGGAAAATCTCCTGAAAAATAAAAGGAAGTTAAACTAGTTCTAAGTATTTTCTTTTATACGAGGTAAGTCATCCAATTTGCTTGTATTTGCCTTAGTCAGATGACTCTCCTTAACGGGTCGAGACGTCCACATGGGTCCTCGCTGGCCCATTTATCCGAGATGCTTCGCGAATCTTCATGTCAGATCGGATGTTGGTCGGGTATGGTAATGGGTATCAAACCCGTTACCACCAACTAGTCCCCTCCCCCCGAGTGGGTATAAAACCCGGTACCACCAACTAGTCCCGCCCCCCCCGAGTTCAGCGAGTATTACGTTAGCAAACTCAGCCTAAACGTACCGAGGAAAATTTGCCCAACTGAAATCTTGATTCGACACGTCGCTTCGCCTATACACGATGTACGCTGTGGGCAGCTTGTTCTTGATAGAACACTAAAGAGTTGCCTCGTTTCTCACGCGTCAGGTGCCATGGTTTAATGATTACCTTAGACTTTCGCGCCTTAGAGTATAAATGCCGGATCTTTCGACCTTTGGATTTTCCTAATTTATTCGTCACCCAAACAAGGTAAAATCTTCTTTCTCCCTTCTCTCTCATCCTTTTTCCTTACTCATCTGCATTTTAGGGTTTATCTTCTTCTCCGTACCACTCCGATCATGACAAAGATGTTCAAATCGGCAAAGTAAAATCGAGCTGGAAAAAAAAATCGGCAAAGATAAACAGGTCAAGGTAAAAGTAAAATCGAGCTGAAAAGTAAAATCGGAAAATATAAACGACGTTTCAGTCCAGGATACCACGAGGACTTGTTGTATTCTGTTTTGTAGTTCATCATCCTCCAGCTCGTCCTCTCGGGGATTTACCTTTCAGAGAAGACCTTAATAGATTAAGGGCAAGAAATCATCGCTGGGACGATGTGTCCTACAGTCGTATTTGTCGTGCTCGTGACAGACTTCGTAATTAATCTCTACGGGTTACTTTAATGTTATAAATTTTTATTCTTTTTACTTCAAAGTCTGACATTGCTTTGGATGTTTATTGTTTTCAGATACTTGGAATAGCGAATACAGAACCGCAGAGATGAGAGGTGCTAGAACCGTCTATTCCTTCAATACTCCTTCCATTCCGATCCGTCCTATTAAATCCATGAGACTTTATTAGGTTTCCAACAGGTCGGAAGCCGAGGTCAAGGCCGATCTGTCTGTCATAGTAGTTATCCAAGACTCTGAGGATAATACTGAAGGCATCTCGCTTCCAAATCAGGAATAGAACCTAGTTAGCAAAGATGGTTCTCAGAAGATCTCTTCTGCGACCGATGCGGCCAATATGCAAAGGGCCGATGATGCGACACCTTGAGGGTCAGTCCCTAGCAAGTCTAACAAGGAAAAGGGGCATGGTGATGCTTCCGGTTCAAAGGGAAAAGGGAAGGTCGATCCCGTAGATAAGAAGGCAGAGAAAAGAGGATAACGGCTAAGGCTAAAGCTGACCTCGAAGCGGAAAGGATTCTAGCCTTCCAGATTGGTGGAACTAGTGAAGTCCTTCCATCCAAACCACCCGTTGCTCAAAGTTTGGGTGTTACACCTCCTGCTCCTCTTCTTGTCAATGGTGACAGCTTGGTGATTCCATTGTGCTCAACTGTTCAAACAACTGTTAATATTCCTCCGCCTCTTCTTCCTAGTGGTCCTTCTCTTACTCTGTTAGCCAAGTTAGCTTCAGAGCTTCCGTCTGAGTCTTGTCTTTCAAAGATAAAGGCGCCGATGAAGTGCAGAATAGAGTTCACCAAAGGGCCTCCGGTCTTTTGGGAAACTCATCGATCCGGGTTCCTCCGCGTCATGACAGCCGATGGTCATTTTCTGATACCGATTGTGAAGTGCCACTGGTTTATGTAGTCGTCAGGACTGGGGCCGAGCTGACGATATTGCGAGTGGCAGTTCTGCCCAAAGTGCGAGACATTCGTGTCGTTTAGAGCGGATACGTTCTTATCTAGTTACTCTTCACGCTCTAGAAGATATAAAGGCTCAACTCTATTACAGGCGCGGGGCTTAGATAAGTTTCGATAAGATGGTGGAGGCTGAGTACGAACTTCCTCCTGGTCTTCTTGAGAATTATACGACAGAGGAAGGAGAGTACCCCGCCCATGTCGAATCCTTCAATGCTGACTCCCTCGGCGATGATACTCTGTTTCCGACTCTGCCGCCTCCTCCTCCTTCTCCTCCTCGAGACGTTGCATCTCAAGTTACAAAAGGAATCAGCGAGCATAAATCGTTTCTCCCCTCTCAAGATTGACAAGATGGTGACCAAGGTTAAGCCTCATGAGGCTTGTAATTTTATTTTGTTTTTGAACAAGGTGCCCACTTTTGTGGGTTTAATTTACTTTCGTAAACATCGCTGTTTTTCAAGGGTTTTCATCTGTTGATGCGGCTTTTAATACTTTTAAGTATTGATATTTTTCTTGCAATCCTTTTTTAGGAAATAGGCTTTTTAGTATTTCGTAATACTTAAGAAATCTTCCTTTTCTTGCAATCTTGGTGGAAGATCGTCTTATTATGAGTAACTTTTGCAATCCTATGATAGGTCGGCTTTGATTTTTTTCGCAATCTCATACGAGATCGGCTTTTAAGTATTTCATAATACTTTTTTTTTAAGTATTTCACAATACTTTGATTTTTATTTTATGATCTTCTGGAAGATCGTCTTTAAGTATTTCATAACACTATGAATTTTCTTTTGCGATCTTATGGGAGATCGGTTTCAAGTATTTCATAACATTTTGATGCAAATCACGTAGGTAGGCTATATTAACACGTTTCGCTTCTTAAAAAGCTTAAGTGATGGCATGGAGTTTGGCTTACTCTTCGCACTTTAGGGTTGCTTTCGTAAGAACCCTTAACTGATTGCGAGCTAGGAATCTCGACTTTGAATACTAAGATTACTTTCAGAAGACTTTTCAGTGATTGCGAACTATGTAATTTGGCTTATTAGAATCAAGATTCCTCCAAGACTCTACTGCTTACCAGCTCGGTGTTGGTTCTTAGAATTTGTACCTAGGTACGAGGCAGGCTTGGTGTGGGGTCTGAGAGTGCAAAGGACTAGTGCTTTGGCTAAGCTCAACTTTTTCCTTAGGACGAAACTTCAGTATGCGATCGAGAGCCGGCGTATAATTTACTTGGTTGTCCTAAGTGCGAGGTGCAAACCTAGCTCCGACTTATTAAATTTTGTGGTTTATTTCACCACGGCACTTATGAGAAGCGCGTTGAATGTCACATTCCGAACAGGGTAAGTTCAATTTTTGTAAGGGCATGCGTTCTTGCATCCGTCCGACGTTTTTAAAGGTCGGATAAGTCAGAAAAAGTTTATTTTCTTATATTAAGGGTGTGACTGCGCTTTTGCAAGAAGCTGCCTACGTATCCTTTAAGAGGAATCAAGTAACTCGAAGTAATCAGATCGGCTTTCATGTTTGACTCTTCGTCATGGCTCGGGTTTTCTTGACTTCCTTTTCCTTTGGAATGTCAACCTCACCGTTCTTTAGGCGAGCTTCAGACTCGGCTTTGAGTCGACTTTTCTTTTCGATGGCAAATAAATTGCGACCTTTCTTTTGGTTGCCCATGATTGTGTATGTTCCGCCAGCAGTTGGAAACTTGACACATTGATGATAAGTTGATGCCACCGCTTTCATAGTGTAAAGCCAAGGCTTTTCCAAGATTGCATTGTAGATTGAGGGCGTATCCACAATGACGAACTTGACAAAGTGAGTAACTCCGACCACATAAACTGGAAGATTTATAGTACCGACTCTCGAGGTCATATCATTGGCGAAACCGGTCACTGGTTGTTCCCAAACTTGATGTCATTGTGAGTTACCCCCATCCTCTTGAGGGTGTCTCGATAGATAATATCTACAGAGCTTCGGGTGTCAATCATTCCGCCACCTACTTCGTAATCGTTGATAACAAGTTGAAACACCAGGGGATCGTTGTGGGGTCGATCCAGACCCTTGGTATCTTTCTCGTCGAATGTAACAAAAAGGTCTTTCTCGGCTGATACTGACCACTTCCTAGCGGTCTCCGCCTTCCTTTCGTGTTGTTGTATCGATCTTACAGAATTGTTACATTCTTCAAGCCCGCCCATAATCATATAGAGCTTTTTACGAGGTGCAAACGGATTTCTATCCCCATGCAAGTCATCTCGGCCCCGCTTAGGCGGGTTGACTCTGAGTGGGGGCTGCTTTGGCTTGCCCTGATCGTCTTTCCGCTCTGTCGGGTTTGCTTTTCAGGGAAATTCTTCTGAAATTTCATATCAGGAACTCTCCTGGCTCGGTAACGTTTCATCAATACATCCAAGAGGTGACGGCACTGAGTTGTCGAATGTTCCAACGTTTGGTGAAAGTCACACCAACTCCGGACGTTGCTTTCCTCTACAGGTCGGTTTTCCCTAGGCCATTGCTTTTGTGCGGGTTCCTCAGCGTCATCGCTGATTTGGAAACAGTTCCTTTGAACCTTCCCATGAATTCTCTCAAAGGCTCATCCGGTTTCTGTTGGAGAGACCAGAGATTGGCGGTCGAAATCTTCTTCTCAATGTGCATCGAGTAGTGCTTCAAGAAAGCTGTCGACAACTAGTGGAAGTTATCGATTGAATTTTGATCGAGTTGAGAGAACCAGGCCAGAGCATAGCCAACGAGGTGTTCTACAAACAGTTGACAGTAACCGGCTTCTTTTTCCTCGGGAGGGAAGTAAGTCGGCCCATGGCGTTGCTAAACGGCGTGTATACAATCCGGGTGGTGAAGGGGGAACCTTGTATGTGATGATAAATGGAACATCCGTCTAACCACGAGAACTGTCTATTACCCTAAAGGGAATGGACAGGCGGAGTCGACGAATAAGACCTGATAGACGGGCTAAACAGGTGCCTAGGCGAAAAGAAGGGAGCTTGGGCAGACGAACTCCCTGGGGTGATTTGGGCTCAACGAATTACACCTCGACGCTCAACTGGGCAGACCCCTTTCTTTTTAGCTTACGGAATGGAAGCGTTAGCACCCGTTGACTGAAGATGCCAAGATGAACGGGCGACGAATTCGTGAACATCTCGACGATCTAGAAGAAGCCAAAGACAGCGCTTTGCTGAGGATACAAAATTATCAACAACTCAGTGCAAAGTACTACAACAAGAAGGTACAAAAACATTTTTTTCATGTAGGCAACCTCGTCCTCCGAATAGTTTATAAAAACAAGAAGGAGGACGACGCCGGAAAGCTTGGAATCAAGTGAGAAGGACCATATTAGGTCTCAAAGGTTATTAAACTTGGAGTGTATGAACTCCGCAAGATGAATGGAACCAAAATCTAGAATTTTTGGAATGTTTGATAGGAAACTTACTTTTTAATAAAAGTCTGAGTGCACTTGCACATAAAAGAAAATATATCTTAAAAAAAAAAGTTTCTGGTTCAAACCAATGTTATACTTTGGAAAGTTCAATTTTTTTGTAAAACTTCTTTTTATGGGACTCCATGTCGGCAGATAATGTTCTTCCAAGCAGACCTCTCGACATCAGGTCCGGTGATTTGAAGATAGGCCTCGACTTCTACCCACTTAGTGAAGTAATCCGTCATTACTAGGATATTCTTTTTCCCTCATGATGTTACCAGCGGTCCGACTGCATCCATAGCCCATCTCATGAGCGAGTATGCGACGGTTGCTGGAGAATATTCTTCTGGGGGAGCTAGCTTTCTTGGTGCGTGCTTGTGAGACACGACGCACTTCTGTGCGTATTTTTGGCAATCATCAAGCATTGTCGGTCGGAAATAACCAAGTTTCTTAAGCTTCAAGGCGTGTGACCATCCTCCGGAGTGATTAACTCCATCCTTGCCATGAGTATGTAGATGGACTTCGAGGATCTTTTCTCCATAAATGCACCTCATCAAGTAACGAGATGCGCTCCATCGGTAAAGCTTCCCTTCAAAGATACTGCAATGAGCACTTTGGGTTCTCAACCTCCGAGCCTATAATCTTAGATCGTGCTAAGTTTGAGGTTATGACAAACCTACAACCACCGGATAATGTGAAGGCGGTTAGGAGTTTCCATGGACATGCTGGTTTCTACAGAAGATTCATTAAAGACTTCTCCAAAATAGCCTTCCCGCTCATTAAAGATGTTTAATTTGATTTTGATGCTAATTGTTTATCTTCTTTTGAGCAGATTAAGCAGGCCTTAGTGAGTACTTCTATTCTGCAATCTCCGGATTGAGATTTGCCTTTCGAAGTGATGTGTCATGCTAGTGATTTTGCTGTTGGAGTTGTGTTGTGATAGAAAAAGGACAAGAAACTCCATGCTATCTATTATGCAAGGCGAACTCTTGATGAGGCACAAAGAAACTATGCTACTACGAAGAAATAGTTGTTGGTTGTGGTGTTTGCTTTTGAGAAGTTTCGTCCATACTTGATTGGGTTAAAGGTGATAGTGCACACAGACCATTCAGCGCTGAAGTATTTGATGCAAAAGAAGGATGCTAAACCCAGGTTGTTGAGATGGATTCTTCTCGTACAAGAGTTTGACATTGAGGTGAAAGACAAGAAAGGGGTTGAGAATGGAGTAGTGGATCATCTTTTGCGCATGACAATCGAAGACTATGTCCCATCGATGATTTCTTTCCTGGAGAAGGTGTGAACTTCATAGAAAGTGAATTAAAGGAGCTTCATGACAAAATCCTTCAAAATTCTTGAGCTCCGGGCCTTCTATCGATCGACGCACAGGAGGTGCAACGATCGACGCTGCAGATTAACACGCGTCGAGGAGAATTTTCGTCGAGCAGTCTAACGAGTAGTGCGTCGATTGACGGCAGTCCTTGCAACGATCAACGACCTTTGCAGAAACCAGAATTCGATCTTTCCAAAATCCTCAACGAAGCGTTTAGTGATCCAATCTTGGCTGTTTCTACATCCTCACGACCATGGTATGCAGATATTGCTAATTACCTTGCTGCAGATTATCCTCCTATAGATTTAAAATGCTATGAGAAGAAGAAGTTCATGAGGGAAATTAGGAGATATTATTGGGATGAGCCTTATCTCTATAAGTTTTATTCTGATGGTATATATAGAAGATGCATAGCTGAAGATGAGACTCAAAGAGTGTTGTATCATTGTCATGGTTCTGAGTATGATGGACACTTTGCTACATTCAAGACTGTTTCAAAGGTTCTACAAGCTGGGTTTTGGTGGCCTACAATGTTTAAGGATGCTCACAATTTCGTTTCTCAATGTGATGCTTGTCAGAGAAGAGGAGAAATCAGCAGGCGACACGAGCTGCCACAAAACTTCATACTTGAAGTTGAGTTATTCGATTGTTGGGGTATTGATTTCATGGGTCCTTTGCCTGCATCTTATGGGAATAACTACATACTTGTTGCTGTTGATTATGTCTCTAAGTGGGTGGAAGCAATTGCAAGTCCTAATAATAATGCTGGAGTGGTTGTTAAGCTGTTCAAAACCGTAATCTTCCCTCGTTTTGGAGTGCCTTGTGTTGTTATTAGTGATGGTGGAACACACTTCGTTAACAAGGTTTTCGATAGATTGCTTGGACAAGTTGAGGTTTCGAACAGACAAATCAAGGAAATCCTCTAGAAGACTGTGAGTTGTACAAGGAAAGATTGGTCTACTAAGTTGGATGATGCACTTTGGGCTTACAGAACAGCTTTCAAAACACCATTAGGGACTACTCCGTTTCATCTCCTTTATGGGAAAGCATGCCATCTTCCGGTGGATCTTGAACAAAGCAACATGGGCGGTAAAGAAGTACAACTTTGATATCAAATCTGCTGCTGACAGACGGATGATACAGCTTAATGAGTTGGACGAAATCATATATCATGTCTATGAAAACTCTAAGTTGTACAAGGACAGGACAAACGCATATCATGCCAAGCGAATCCTCTTTAGGACATTCGAGCCAAACGATCATGTACTGCTTTACAACTTTTGTTTGTCTTTGTTTCTAGGAAAGTTGCGTTCTCATTGGTCCGGACCTTTCACTATCAAAGAGGTAAGACCACATGGGGCTGTAGCCCTCATTGGTTTTGACGGTGTTGAATTCACTATGAATGGGCAAAGGGTGAAAAATTATTGAGCAAACGCCGAGATTCCAGAAGGACACATTGTGCCTTTGGATGGTTCACCCAACGCCTAAGCTCTGACAGAGTCAAGCTAATGACTGTAAACAAGAGCTTAGTGGGAGGCAACCAACTTGTAAGTGTACATACTCTTTTTTTTTTTACTTTATTCATTTTTTTTTTTAAACACGAAATTTGGTCTCGTCGATCGACGCACAGGAGGTGCAACGATCGACGCCCGACCAGATTCTGCGAGGTTAGTGTTTAACCTGACTCTTCTTCTTCCTCCTCATAAACCTAAAATCACATAACATCTCAAATCTCCATCTCTCTCGATTTTTCACCAAATCAAGTGATTTTTGGGTCTAAATTCATTAGCTTTTCATCCTCTATCCATTTTTAATACTCACGTTCTTGATCTACAAGGTATGAACTTTAAAAACCCTCTTTTAGATCCATTTTTAAGGTTTGGAATTGAGGAACAAATTGATGGAATTGTGTGTTTAGAATGGTTTAGGATGCTGTTATATATGATAATATTGAGTTGTGTAGTGATTGTGATTGAATTGAGCAGAGATTTGGCCGGATTCAATATCTCCGTTGATATGCAATTTTTCCAGGTGCATCGATCGACGCAGGTTTTTTTGCAAGACCGACGCACCTCGACAGACACTGAAATTCTGCTAAACTTTGATTTTGTGTTTGTTTTGTGGTTGTTTTGCAGATGAATCTGAGCAAGAGAGTACGTCCTAATGATGCTTCGAGTTCTAATCCCGCTCCACCACAAATCGATCCTCCTTGGCCAAGACTTGAGGGATCCAAATTCCCAATTAGGCGGCATTATGGTAATCTCAAGAATGTGTTTGCTGATCCTGTGGTAGTGAATATGCCTATTAGTGAGAGTTGGGATGAGTATGATTCTTTGCTCTAAAATGAATGAGCAGGACTTGGACACATCGCCACCAAACAGCATAAGCTGTTTCCGGAGTTGGTAAAGCAGTTCTTTGCCTCACTTCGAGTCTACTATGAGGAGGGTGCTGAGGAGAGTGCTCAGACGAGTACATTGACATTCATGGCTAAGGGAGTTTGGTACAGGGTTTCTCTCACTGATCTTTGCAGGATCTATGGCTTCCATGGTCATCATCACAAAACATCCCTCCCTACCACATTTGCTGAGATGAGGTCTTTGTGGAGTCTTTTCGCCACTGGTTACTATGACACTGTCGGCACTCCACACACAGATATTAGGCACCCCACGATTCGATACTTGGCTCGTCTCTTGGCTTACACTATTCTGTACAAGAACGAGCCAAGGAAGATTCGCAGGTGTATCCAGTATGATGTAGGGTGGCCAAAAGGAATGCCTATTTTGGATGTTGATGCTAATTTAGGAGCTATTTTTGCACATCAATTGATGTCTGTGAAGAACACTCCTTTCACTTTGAGCAGCTCCATGTTCTTCACAGTTGGTAGTCTTCTTACTCCCATCTTTGAGTTCTGCAATATTGACATTTCCAACATCACTGTGAGAGGGAGTTGGACCATGGATTTCGCTTTCCTGAAGAAAGCTACTTGGGTTCAGGATGGTCTTTACTGGATTTTCTGCGATGCTTTAGGACAACATATGGTTCTTTAGCCTATTCGCGAGCTGCTTACCATCAAACCCGGTTATATTGGCCTAGCTTTTCATCCTGATCCTGCTTTGCTTAGACAAGTTGAGAGGCGTTCCACTTCTCGCAAGAAGGCGAGTGCGCCTTCAGGTGCTTCTACAGGAGCCAGTACTTCACGCGCAGCAGGAGAGCCTACACCTGAGCCACTTCGATTCATCGACATTTCTGTGCGACCCATGTCTCAGGATGATTTTCAAGAGTTTGTGGTTAGTGGATTATAAAGTATTTGGTATGCCATAGCAAGGCTCGCTAACTGTACTTGTTTTTGTCTGCTTTCACCGCCACCTGCACGTCTGCTTCACCACAACAAGATGATGATGCTGAAGATGAAGCCTAGTTCTTCATCACTTAAAACCGGTTTCTTTGTTTCTTTTCTTTTGACTTTTCATTTTTCTTTCTTTTAAGTCCTTTTCTGATTTTGTTTGAGTTAGTTTGTCTTTGGATTTCTTAAGATTGTGAACTTGATTGGATAATATGATGTTGGTGCTTTTAATTGTTTTGTTTTGAGTGCTTTCAATAGTTACTACCATTGAGGATTTGACGAAACGAAGGTTGGAAAACAGAATGCATTCGGTATGATTTCAGACACTCCCAACGATCGATGGAGATTTCTTGCAACGATCGACGCAGTAATGGAGTCGATCGACGCAAGGGTTGTGCAGCGATCGACGAGTGCACCAACACAGGTCCGATTCTTTTTCACAATTTTAACTTTTTATTTTTATTTTTTTCACCAACTTCAGGCTTGATTAACACTAGGGACAATGTTGTTTAAGCCCGGGGGAGGTAGTCGCTAACATAGTTTATTATTTTGAGAGTCAAAAAGTCGTTTTATTGAGTCAAAACTTGTAGGGAATGATGACTTTTTCTAGGAACAGACGCTAGTCTTTGCGACTTATTAGTTGTTGCGACAAAGCCCTTGGATGAAGCGAATTCAAAGCCATATGATAGTACAGGTTCCCCTCTTATTGCGGTTTGCAAGACGAAGTAGATCAAACTCTAGACTACCACACTTGATCTCCATCTTGCTATTTTCTCTCTAATGATGTCACGATCTTAATAACATTCAAGACTTCTTATCCTTTTTACCACTCTCTGTTTATCTAGAATGGCCAGCTCATCTTTAGTTGGTACCCAACCCCTAACCTTAACCTTTATTCAAACCACATGCAATATTCTTTTCCCTTCGACTTATATGCAGGCATGTGTAAAAACGTCGGAGAGAAAAGGTACCGACACAGTTTTTCATTCACAAGATTGCACGGGAGGAGACATTTGGTTGGAATACATGAAGAATCACAACAAGTTTGGCATCCCTTGGGATTTATACAGTCTATTATGGTAATTTTCGAGAAATATCTTGTGTAGATCATTCCCCCTTCAGAAGTCAAAAACAAAAAAAACCAAAAATTTTAGAGAAAGAAAGGGAATGATTAGATTTTTAAAGGTCTCTAGTTCTAAGAAGTTCCAAGGAATCAAAGGATGAAGTGGAGTGTGTGGAATACAATCTTGTTTGGAAGAGAGTGCGCAAGTGAATGAGCAACTATGGGCATCAACTGGACCATTCTTTCTCTTGTGGTTTTACATAATGCCTGCATCCACCAAATACAATCTGGTAATCCCTAAAAACTTTTAACTCCACTAAACACTAAAAGCCTTTTACATCATACCTAGCCTTATACTTGGTTGACATTGTTAGAGAGAATTCCATTACTATCGATTGAGTGTGTGACAGTTAAGAGGATGTGAAATTGATGGGTTTACAGGTAAGATTTTAGGCCCAACCTATGATGGTTGAGAATTTAGGACCACTAAGGTTACTTTGTTTATATGCACCGAAAGAGTCAAGGAGGCGAAGGCTATGTTCTAAAGGATATGTGAGTTCCTGCGATTTTCAAACCTCGACTCCATTTTTAGTCTCTAGTTTGCTTGAGGGCAAGCAAAAGTTAAATCTGAGGAGTTGATATATCATGGTTTTTACCATCTTTTGACGGGAAAACAGAAAACAGGCGAAGCAAGCTAAGATGGCGAATCGTACTGTGGATGTTCTTCCGAATGCTAAGGGTGAGTTGGTTGACAGAGAGGGAAACAGGTACAACGAGCAGGGAGATAGGATTGATGAAGCTGGTAATGCCATCATTGAGGCAGAGCAAGTTGACAATGTAGTTGCATCAGAGCGAGCTAAGCTAGATCATCAACGAACTGAGTTAGAACATCAGCCTGCTGAACTAGAGCGTCAGGCTCAGGCGAATCGTCGACTTCAGGAGGTTGTAGTTAACCAACGCACTTTAGGAGATTACAACCATCATGAAGAGTACTATAACAACTGGGCAGCGATTTAGCCTCCTGGATTTCATAGGTGAGATTTTGAGTTGAAGCCTGCATACTTCTCTTAAGTGGCTTACATCAGTTCCATGGGCACCCATTTGAGCATCATATGGATCATCTTGAGATGTTCGAGGATCTTGCGTCGAGCATCAAGGCCAATGACGTGTCTGAAGACTACATCATGTGTAAGCTCTTCCCCTTCTCTCTTGGTTGGAGAGGCAACCTCTTGGCGAAACTAGTTGGAGCCAGGCTCGTTGACTAGTTGGAGCCAGGCTCGTTGACTACTTGGAGTGATACCAAGAACACCTTCCTAAACCATTTTTACGATGAGTCGCATTCAGAGGATCTGCGAGCTAAGATTTCCACATTCGTTCAGGGTCCAACAGAAGCATTCAAGGCTTCGTGGGAAAGGTTCAAAGGATATCAGAGAGATTGTCCGCACCACGGGTTTACAGAGGTTCAGTTACTGGGTATTTTCTACAGAGGTGTGGATTAGAAGCATAAAATGGCTTTAGCTGCTGCGAGTAATGGGAACTTCAAAACCTGATTCCCAGCTGACTGTCTCGAGCTCATCAAGAGCGTGTCTACAAGCAACAATACCAAGAAGATTGATTAGGAAAGAAGAAGAGAAGCATGTATGTCAGGTAGAGTTGAGATTGCTGAGGTGAAGGCCAAGCTTGATTCGGTTCATAATCTTGTAGTGAACAAGAAGTTGGTTCATTTTGCGCAGGAAGTTGATACATTCTTTCAGGATGAAGATAGAGAACAGGAAGATGTCAACTACATCAACCAGAATGGCTATCAGAATCAGCGCTATGGGAATCAAACAAAGAATAGAGGTACAATGGTTATATTCAGAGGAGCTCATTCTCAGGAAATCCTAGTTCTCCAAGCTATGCTCAGAAGTCTCAGTATCAGAAGCCATTTGGCAGTAACAGCAACCAAAGGAACTAAGGACCTTCGTCATATCAACGGATTCTTGCTACGTCTTTAGAGAGCGACACAAAAACTATGCTCGAGCAACTTCTTGAGGGTCAACAGATGATGACAGTGAGTTTCAATGGGAAGATCGACAGCCTCTACACTGATCTGAATGGAAAAATTGAGGCCATCAACATTCACATGAAGAAGCTTAATACTCAGGTAGCTCATATTGTAGAGAATATGAGAAGACAAGATGGGTTTCTTCCTGCCAAAACTTATATGAATCCTAAGCAGCATGGTGTGGCAGCTATCACAACTTGAAGTGCGAAAATTATCGAGCCAGTGCTTAAGAATAAGCTTACAATCGAGCAACTGGGCGAGCTTGAAGATGTTGAGGATGAAGAATTGTTTGTTCCGGATCCAGTGTCGATCGACAAAGCCCGAAATGGTCGACGAAAACGTAAATCTGGATAGGCTGTCAATCAACATACCCAATAAGTGTCGATCGACAGAGCCCTCAAAGCAGTGTCGTTCGACACACCCTCCGAGTGTCGTTCGACAGGGACCTCAGACGGACCAAACCCATATTTTGCCTACTGAGAGAGTGTACAAGCTAAATGTGCCTTATCCTAGAAGTCCTAAGAAGTCTAGACAGAAGCTTGAGGAAGCTAAGTGTAAATCCATCAGTGACAAGATTACAGTTGAGATGCCATTGGTTGAGGCAATTAGAACTTCTCCAGTAATTCGACGATATGGGAAGAAATTTGTCACTAAGAGTTTGTGTGTTGAAGAGGGAGTTGCTATGATCTCAGAAAAAGTAAGTGCTATAATTTTGAACAAGGTTCGTGAGAAGCTAGCTGATACGGGGAGCTTTGTGTTGGATTGCTTCATCTTTTCGGATAGGTTTCCGCGGTCCTTGTGTGATTTGGGTTCTACCATCAACTTGATGCCACTTTCAGTTGCTTTAAGCGTTGGGATGACTGATTTCTAGCCTACAAGGATTTCTCTATCCTTGCCGACAGATCAGTGAGAGTTCCGGAGGGTGTTTTGAAAGACGTTCCAATCAAGGTTGTAGATTGTTTGATTCATGTTGATTTTGTGGTTTTTGTAATATTGTGAGAAGCCTAAGGACCCCCTTATTCTTGGACGTCCATTCTTAGCTACAACTGGTGCTGTGATAGATGTGAGAGGGGGAAGGATTACTCTATGTGTGGGGGATTTGGAAATGAAGTTCGATATGGACCAAGTGGTTCAGAAACCCACCATAGACGGTCAGACATTCTATCTTGATACATTTGATGATATCACAAAGGACGTTTTTAATGAGAACTATCACATTGATCCATTGGAAAGGACATTGGTTAACTCTGTGATTGAGACTGGACAACTTACGGATGCTTCGAAAGGGTATGCCAAGATGATGAATGACAGTGTGGTTGCTAATGTGAAACTGGTTGAAGTTTCTGAGAAATCGGAAAGAGTAAGTGATTGGAGTGAAGAAAAAGCTCCAAAAATCAAACTCAAACAGCTACAAGCAGGACTCAAGTACGCTTTTCTTGGCTCTAATTCCACTTATCCTGTTATTGTTAGTTTTTCTTTGAACAATATAGAGCAAGCCTTGTTACTAAGCAAGTTGTGCAAGTATCGCAAAGTTGTTGGCTACTCTCTCGATGATATTGCACGTATTTCTCTAGACTTATGTATGCACAAGATTCATCTTGAGGATAGGCCAAAGACGTCAGTTGAGCATCAAAGAAGGCTGAATCCGAATCTTTAGGAAGTGGTCTAGAAAGAGATCATGAAACTGTTGGAAGTTGGGATTATCTACCCTATTTCAGATAGTCCTTGGGTCAGTCCGGTTCATGTTGTTCCTAAGAAAGAAGGGGTTACAGTGGTTAAAAACGAGAAAAACGAGCTTATTCCTACAAGGACTGTGACGGGGCATAGGATGTGTATTGATTACATGAACTCAATGCTGCTATAAGGAAGGATCATTTTCCTTTGCCTTTCATTGATCACATGTTGGAAAGGCTTGCGAATCACCCCTACTATTTCTTCTTGGACGGGTATTCAGGGTTGTTTCAGATTCCGATTCATCCGGACGATCAGGAGAAGACCACATTTACTTGTCCTTAAGGTACTTTTGAATATCGCAAAATGCCATTTCACTACAAGAAAACACTGGATTTGTGACGCCCTTTTGTGATGAATTTTTCCGTCACATATATTTGTGACGATTTTGCGACGGAAGTGTAATAAATTTATGACGGATAATTACACAATTGCAAAACCGTCGCAAAATTATGACGGAAAAGGTTCGTCGTATGAGCGTCACAAATTAGCGACAAATTTACGACGGTATTCTGACGAGAACAGTGTGGTGGCGAAATCGTCACAAATTTGTGACGATTATGCGACACCAATTTGGTGGTCACAAATTTGTGACAGATTTGTGACGGTTTCGGTGTGCTGCTAAAAATATAGGGAACAAAAAAAAGATGAGAACATGTTTAATTTTCCCTTTAATATTCACCTCTCTCACCCAACTCTCACCCAATTCCTACCTAACCTTCAAGTTGAGTCGCAGAAGCGTCGCAAATGAATCGAAAATCTGTCACATAAATGTGCTGCCTATAAATACAAGCACTCCTCACTCTCATTTCTCACAAATCATGTTAAAAAGAAAAGGTATATGGTTTGGATTTTAGGGTATAGGGTTCAAAATATGTTTGTTCATGAGACAAATTAAAAGAAAAATCAACTAAACAAAAAAGGGAATAGGGTTCAAAATATATTTTGGTCATGAGACAAACAAAAATGAAAATCAAATATAGGGTTTGGAAAAGAAGCAAAATTATTAGAAAAAAAAAGACAAACGAAATGGAAGAGGATATAGGGTTTGGATTTCAGGGTATAGGATTCCAAATATATTTTGATCATGAGACAAACTAAAAAGAAAATTAAATATAGAATTCTAAAAAAACGAAATTATTAGAAAAAACATGAGTGTTTTGTTTGATCTAAGATTTGTTATGTTCATATGGGTTAAACTAAATCAAACACGAAACCCCAAAGCTATTTTAGTTTATTTATGCATGAATTTCATACAAAAACATAAAATAAGCAAACAATATAAAATTAAAATAAAAAATATAACCTCATACATGTAAAACAATTTTTTTTAATTATAATTTCTTTTTAAAAATGCATCACAAAATAAGAAATACATTGGAGAGATCATAACCAATTAAAAAAGATCAGTAGGATGGATGACGTGGCAGTTTGGAGAACTACTCTTGGCTAATCTCATCCGTTCAATTTTCAGTACCTTTAATTAAATCTATCTTGTCCATCCGGTTGCTACCATTATCTCCTAACATACCTACATCTTCTTTTTCCTTTCAACTCAATCGGAGCTATATTGAAGAAGTTATGGTCGATTTACTGAGCGCATATCAAATCTGAAGGAAATGAAGAAAAGGTATTGACCAAATAAGTAGGGTTGACCCGAGTTCCCTTGCTTCCTCTACTATAAATAGCTTGTAAAAACATTTTTTTTTTAAGTTTCCTTTTCTCTAAAGATGGCTTAGATCCAAACTCTTTTCTTGATGATTTGGATATGATCTTTATGTTCATTCCATCCTAAAGAGGGATTCTTCAACTTTTATATGTATCTTTATGTTTATGCATTTAGTTTTATCTAGATCTTGTTATTTCTCTTATCTTGATTTACTTTTGTTTCTTGTTTAAAGCTTGAATCTTTATATGTTTATTGAAGTTTCTTAATCATTTCATATCTATAATCATGCTTATCTCTTTACTTGTAATTGTTTTCATGTTTAGCATTCATATGTGTTAGTTGATCTTCTCTTATTCTTATGGGTTATGATTAAGGAACATTGATGGTTGATTAATAATGTTGGGTTTATCATCTTGTGATTTCTATTGATTAAAGTGTGTTTAATGCTAGATTTAGGAGTAGCTAACCAAAATCTAGATCATGGTCTTTTCACGCCCGGAAGGTGTTTGTGAAAATGTCTAGGAAAACTTTAATCATGCATTTCTCATTTTAGCTAATGAAAGTTGAGGTCTAAGGGGATTTGTAAGTTAATATGAACATTTGCTTAATGATTCTTGATTAGTGATTAGCAAAATGGAAGTTTTTGTTAATTGTTGGTTAAGAAATGGATTAGCACCATGGAAGTGGGTTACTCTAGATTAAACGGATTCATGCTTTGGAATTGAATTTGATTGATATCTGTAGTTACTTGTTAACCATCCTTGGTCAATAACCTTCATCTTTAATTCATGTTTTCTTGTTTGTTGGACTTTGAGTTATAATTGATTAGGATTCTTTGATAGTTAGATGATGATTGTTATGATCGAACCTTGTTGGATCCTTCACTTAGGTTGTTCTCTATGCTAGTTTTGAATTGATCACTCAAAATCTAGATCTTAAACGATTTCCACCCGGAAGGTGTTTGTGAAATTGTTTGAACCAAACCTTTGTGAGCTTGACTTATCCTAGCCATCTAACAATTGGCGATTATGGTGTTTAGTGAAATTATTGAACTTGTTTTTAAAGCTCATTTGATTTATCTAGTTACCAACGGAACTTACAATGATTAGATGATTCCGTGAAGTGATTAGGGCCATGGAAGTGGAGTAGTCTTGTATTCGAGTTTCATGTTCTAGGACAATGCTTAATTCAATCTTTGATATCATTGTTTGATTGTTAGCTTGCTCTAATGATATATTAGCTTATGGTCCAATGTCTTTTCCTTGTTTTACATTTTCTTTGCATCTTAGTTTCTTGCATTTCTTATCATATTAAAGTAAATGAAAACACCAAAAACATGCATGCTATAGATTAGTTTGTTTCTTGCATCTTTAGTGTCTTGCAATCTTTATTCCTCGTGGGATCGACCCTTAAATAATACCTCGGTGTAACCATGCACTTGTAGGCCTTAAATAATACCTAGTTGGATCTTTGGTCTTTAGCAAATATTGAGCTAGTTGAAAAATAGCACATCAAGTACCTACCGAGCCTTCTAAAGACTGTATAGAAGAAAGCTTGTGGTGGACATTGCACGCAGATGGGTCGTCATCCCGAGAAGGATCATGGGTTGGAGTATGCCTCAAGTCTCCGACCAAAGAAGTGATTGAACAATCATTCCGTCTTGATTTTCTGGCCACAAATAATGCCGTCGAATACGAAGCCTTGATAGTTGGACTTCGACTGGCGAAAGCATTAGGGGCAAAACAAGTTTGAGCTTGCTTAGATTCCCAACTCGTCACTAGTCAGTTCAGTGGGTCGTATGAAGCTAAAGACGACAAGATGGACGCTTACATGAAGGTAGTATGAGAAATTACCAACGAGTTCGATGGATTCAAGCTCATAAAGATTCCTCGTAGTGAGAATTCAACATCAGACACATTGGCCGCACTGTCCTCAAGCTCGAATACGGGGCGAGTTATACCCATAGTTAGTATAGCGAGTTCAAGCATAGATCTGAAACCTATGGTATGCGAGATTGTTGATGCGGAAGTTGATGAAGAATCCACCGAAATAGTCGACGACTCCATTGCCGATGATAAGTGCATAAATTGCCCTTTCTTAGCATACATTTTAGTTAGATTTTGAGGCATTTATCTTAGGTTTTTACTTGTTTTGATGCATATCTTGTTCCTTTTAGATTAGATTGAGTTTATGGTCCACGTTCTTGTTTTCTCGCATTTGCATGCATATTTTGTCCATTTTAGGTACAAATGGGGCCTTTGAACAATTGTGGAACAAGTGAAGAGAAGAATCAAGATGGAAGAATGAAGAACAAGGAAGTGAGGATCGAGAAGACCTATGGATCGGCCAACAACTCGGTCTCTTGGTCGATCCATAGGTTGCCCCGAGCTCCAAAAGCCACTGCCCCATTTTCAGCCTGTGGACCGACCTGCAACCCGGTCCACAATCTTGCTCATTTGTTGATTTCACATTTTGACCGGGTTTGACCCGGGTTGACAGAGGTACACTTATATGTCTCTATAAATATTCTTCTTATCATTAAAAACCCTAAGTTTTAGCCTCTCTTCTATTATCCTTTGTGTAAAACCTAAAACCTATGCGTTTTTTATGATTTGATGTTAAAGTCTTCACCTTTTTATGTTTTAGCAAAGTTTTCTTGTTTATTTACTTTAAAGCTTTTCATTATGCATCATTTTAATCATGCTTTATGTGTTTTAGATATGATTAGTCAGTAGTTTCCTTAATGGATCTTGAGTATGGAAGATTAAGGTTGAATAATGTTAGATTAGTGATGCTAGGTTGTTAGTCTTTAATATTTCATTGATTAAAAAGCTCTTAATGATATATTAAGAAGTAATTACCCCAAATCTAGATCATGGTCTTTTCATACCCGGAAGGTATTTGTGAAAATGTCTAGAAGAACTTTAATCATGCTTTACTCATCTTAGCCAATGGAAGTTGATGTCTAAAGAGTTTAGTAGGCTTTTATGAACATATTCTTAATGATTCTTAGTTAATCTTTAACAAGATAGAAGTTTGTGTTAGATTTTGATTAAGGAATGGATTAGTACCATGGAAGTCAGTTAATCTAGATTAAATTGATTCATGCTTTGAAATTAGCTATCTTTAGTTGTTGTGCATCACTATCTTAACTTGTTTCAACCTATATCAATCACCATTACTCTAGATCCATGCTTTAATCTCATTGTTATTCAAGTTTGACTTTTATTGACTTTTTCGTTGACTTTTCTTGACTTTTATTAAATTGCATTTTAATTTTGTTTTACTTTCATTTATGCATTGCTTTTCCTAAATTTAGTGTTTTACATTGTTTAAACTTGCATTTTACTTGTTGCACCTTTTCAAATTGTCATTTAAATTGAGTAAAATCCAAATCACATCTTGAAATTTGCATTCACCTAGATTCACTAATTTCTTGCATTCCATTTGCATTAGTTTCCTTAATTCCTTGTGAAAGAATGACCTTGATTACTACTCCGATTGCACCATGCACTTGTGGTTAGTCGATTAAGGTTTTTAGAACTCATTTAGCACATCTTGAGGACTTGCATCATTTGCATTGTTTCAGTATTGTACCGTACCAAGTTTTTGGCGCCGTTGCCGGGGAAATAAGTTAAATTAAGCATTTGGATTTGGATACGTCTGTAGACTAGGTTTTATTTTTATTTGATATTCAATCTATCTTGTTTGTCCCTTGGTCTTGCTTGGTTTGTAGGTGCATGATAACAAGAAGCAAGAGTTTAGACAACTTTGTTCTACAAATTGACATTAGCCAAGTTGAGAAGCAAGCTGGATTTGCAAGAAAGGAAAGAGAACGTTTAGCAATGGAAGCTAACGTTGGTCGTGGTAATGGCGGTAATCCCCAAATTAATGAAATTGCTCGAAATGTGAATGGGCATGGTAATAGAGTACCCGTTCATGCTCCTAGAGAAGAAAGGAGGATTGGAGATTTCGATGAACTGCTCACCGATGGGACAAGAACCGGTATGCACCCACCACCTTGCGCTAACAACAATTGGGAGATGAAATCGAGTTTGATCAATATGGTACAAAACAATAGCTTCTTTGGTCTACCCTTGCATCACCCAATTGAGCATCTTAAAAACATCGATAGAGTGTGCGGAATGGTCAAGATGAATGGCGTTTCCAAAGATGTTGTGAAGATTATCTTGTTTCCATTCTCGTTGGGAGATAAGGCTAGTCAATGGGAGAAGAGTGTAGTTACATCTTCCATCACTACTAGGGAAGAGTGTAAAAAGCGGTTTTTGGCCAAATTCTTCTCTAATCAACACACCGCGAGAATTAGAAATGATATCATGAGCTTCAAACAAGGTCCCAACGAAGCTCTCTACGAAGCTTGGGAAAGATCGAAAGGTTATACTAGGTCTTGTCCTCATCATGGAGTTCTTATGGAAGCTCTTCTTGGGATCTTTCATAGAGGAATAGAGGAGAAGTACTACCTAGCTCTAAATATAGCAAGTAATGGAGACTTTGGGAGCTTGACTATAGAAAAAGGAGAAGAGGTCATTGAAAATCTAGCTCAAAGCAATCAAAGCTACAATAGGGAGTAATATAGATCATACAAGCAACCTAAGAATGAACTCAAGAGTGAAGATCAAAGGATCAAGGAGATGAGTGATAAGCTAGACAAGCTTAGTTTAGCTAGTATGAAGCAAGTCCACTATGTTGGGGATTTTGATGGAAACCAAGAGATGGTTGTTGAAGGAGTCCAAGAAGGACAAGAGGAGATAAGCTACGTTCAAGGTCAAGGGTATTATCAAAAGGGATTCAATCCCAACTATAGGTCTCATCCTAACTTGTCCTATAGAAGCACTAATGTGGAAAATCTCCTAGACCAAGTCTATCCACCTAAACAACAAGCTTTCATTCCCCAATAAGCTCAAGGAATTGTTCCTCACCAAGCTTTAGTTACTATGAAACAATACTACTCTAATCAAGTTGCTCCTACCATTCAAGCTACTACCTCTACACAACCCACTTCTCAAGACCAAGAGCTCAAGGCGTTGGTTCAACGGGTTTTAGATGGACAAATCAAGAGTAATGCGGATATTGCAAAGAGGTTCCATGAGGTAAACTCTAGGATTGATGGGATGTATCAAGAGTTGGATGGCAAGATTACAAGCCTAGCTTCTCATGTGAAGACTATTGATGTGCAACTAGCACAATTCGCTTCTAGCTCAAAGGCACCGAGCGGTGTTCTACCGAGTAAACCCGAATCTAATCCTAGAAGCAATATTTGCAATGTGGTTATCCTACAAGAAGATAAAGGATGGCATTCAAGGTATGTACATTTGAATAAGGAAGATTATGATGAAGATGAGCTTTACTTAGAAGGATTAACTAACCTATTGAAGCCTCCTCAAGAGATGAATGTTATTGTGAAGAAGGAACACTCTAGAAGGATTAAGTTAGTTAGAAAAATAGCTATGGAGACTCCAGCCTATGAAGAAAGGCAACACAAGCCTAAGCTAGACCTTCCAAGACCGGATTTCACTAAGGCGGTTAAGAAGATCTTAGCTAGTTATAAGAAGGACATGGAAGATATTGGTATTAAGTTTCAAAAGGAAGATGACTACAAGCGGATAGCTAAAGGGCGAGATCTCATTACGGATGTGTTTGCTAACCAAGGAAAGGTTAGAGAGGTTATGATGAAGTATCAAGCTAACGGGGAAAGTGATAAACCAAGAAGCCTTGAGAAGAAGCTCAATCCCGGAAAGTTTACGATTACTTGCACACTTGGAGACTTGGAGATCGACGATGTGTTGTGTAACTCCGGGTCTAATGTTAACGTGATTTCTCGCGAGATGATGGACCATCTAGGAATCACAAAGCTCAAAACGACCCCATGCTCTCTCATCTTTGGATGCAAAATGCAAGCAACCACTCTGAGTCATTGAAGATTATCCTTTGAGGATCGGTAATTGCATTATACCAACGGATCTTATGGTTATGGAAATGGAGATGGCTAAGTCGTTCCCACTTAAACTTGGTACGCCTTTCTTGGCTACCACCGGAGCTAGTCTAGACTTTCTCTACATGAATCTCCATTGATGAATGTGGATCCTTACAATTGCTATGATATTGAGCCCATTGGAATTGATATTTATGGTATGGTCTTTGTGAAGATGTTAAGGAACAAATGATTAGTCTAGAGACTAGTGAAGAGATCAAGAAAGTTATGAAAGAAACTCCCAAGTTAGATGATTACAAGGAGAGTTTGGATATGCTTGATGGTGGCGGTATTGGTTCGATGTTTGAAATGATTGAGGATACGACTATGGCCATAGCTAATGAGCCCAATGGAGCTGATGGTAAGAGCTCCAGGATATCCAAAGAAAGTTCTATTGAGCTCCAGGACAAGCTCTACTAGATCCTATCAAGAAAATTGAAGAGGGAATTGAGTGTAAAGCCATTTGGAATGGTGAGTTTGGAAGTTTCTATAAGGCCAAGATCGTTTATCCCACCAGTATGAACCACGAAGAGATTGACAAGTGGAAGAAGGCCATGAAAGAAGCCTTTGACATTGATTTGGAGGATTGGGAACCAAGCAAGATTGATGGTTCTCCATTGATCTCTAACTAGCGCTTTCACCAACCATCAAGCTTAGAGACGTAAAACAAGCGCGCTTGGGAGGCATTCCCATGGTATCCTTTGTACATATTTCTTATGCTTTTTATTTATGTTTAGTATGTTTTTGGAGATTGATTTTGGTGTAGGACTCAAGAGAGAAGATTGGATAGGTGTTGAGTCAAGTTAGGTATTGTGAAAGCTACTGTAGGGAAAGGTTGCTATTGTTAAAGTTTAAAGAAGGACTCTAGCGTCTGATTATGAATAGAAACCCCTTCTATAACCTAGAACCCAAAAGGGCTAGAAGAAAAGTTTAAAAAGGAAACCATAGAGGAAAGGATTTAGGTAAAAGAAAGAGTCCAACAAGTAAAGAAACCCCCTAGAGTAAGTTAAAAAGTTTAAAGGAAGATTCAAAAGGCTTAGATCACCAAAAGGAAAATGAGTTTGTAAAATCATAGGTAGAATTTAGGAGTTTTAAATCATATGGGTTGGGTAGAATGGAAGCACTTATTTGTATGCATCAGTTGTTCCATTTCTTCTTCGCTTTTACATGATGTTTTGCATTACTTTTCCTGGAGTGTGAGTCACCTAAAAACGTTTTCGAAACCGCCTTGTCTTTCGCATTTAAACCTTCTTTTACTTAGCCTTTAACATTGTTTGATAGTTGATAAGCAAGATCATGCATTAATCATTGGTGGATAGAAATGTTTGTGAATGCTTGATCATTGAGTCTAGAGGCAAAAGATTAAAGTAGCGATAGATTGCGAGAAGATTGATTGAGTTTAAAGCGCTTAACGATAGCTTTGAATTATCTTAGGTGATGGTGTTGAGTGCTTTGTTTGAATCTCTATATTTTATTTTCTTTGTTTTCAAACCTCTCCATCGGTTTGTTCTTTTTGTTTGCCCGACGGCGAGCAAAAGGCAAGTCCGGGGGAGTTGATAAGTGCATAAAATGCCCTTTCTTAGCATACATTTTAGTTAGATTTTGAGGCATTTAGCTTAGATTTTTACATGTTTTCATGCACATCTTGTTCCTTTTAGATTAGATTAAGTTTAGAGTCCAAATTTTTGTTTTCTCTGATTTGCATGCATATTTTGTCCATTTTATGTACAAATGGAGCCTTGGAACAATTGTGGAACAAATGAAGAGAAGAATCAAGATGGAATAATGAAGAACAAGGAAGTGAGGATCGAGAAGACCTATGGATCGGCCGGAAAATCGGTCTCCTGGTCGATCCATACGATGCCTCGAGCTCCAAAAGCCACTGGCCCATTTTTAACCCGTGGACTGACCTGCAACCCGGTCCTCTGGTCGGTCCACAATCTTGCTCCTTTGTTGATTTCACAGTTTGACTGGGTTTGACCCAGTTTGACCCGGGTTGACCCGGGTACACTTCTGTTTCTTTATAAATACTCTTATGATTAAAAATTCTAAGCTTTAGCTTCCCTTTTTATGTTTTAGCAAAGTTTTCTTGTATATTTACTTTAAAGCTTTGCATTATGCATCATTTTAATCATGTTTTATGTGTTTACTACTCTGATTGCACCATGCGCTTGTGGTTAGTCGATTAAGGTTTTTAGAACTCATTTAGCACATCTTCAGCACTTGCATCATTTGCATTGTTTCACTATTGTGCCGCATCAGCCGACATGGAGTTCTGTACGAAATCGTAACGGAAAACTGTCTGAACCTCACATGTGACGTATTCGCAAAATAAATGTCTATTACCCTCAAGGGAACGGATAGTCTGAGTCGACTAATAAGACGTTGATAGCCGGGCTAAAGAAGCGCATGGGTGAAAAGAAGGGAGCATGGGCAGATAAGCTCCCCGGAGTACTTTTGGCTCATCGTACAACGCCTCTACGATCGATAGGTCAAACCCCTTTCTTTTTAGCCTATGGAATGGAAGCATTAACACCCACCGAATCTCACATCGATAGTGCACGACGAGTCTTGATGACTCAAGATGCAAAGATGAATGAACGAAGAATTTGTGAGTATTTCGACGACCTCGAAGAAGCTCGAGACAGCGCCTTGCTGAGGATACAAAATTATCAACAGCTCGCCGCAAAGTACGAAAATATCGATTTTTCGATGTAGGTCATCTCGTCGTCCATTAAGTTTATTAAAACACATAAGAGGACGAAGCCAGAAATCTTGGAATCAAGTGGGAAGGACCGTATCAAGTCTCAAGGGTTATTTAACCTGGAGTGTATGAACTCCTAGAGATGGATACAATTGAAATCCAAAATTCTTGAAATATTTGGAACCTCAAGCGATACTATTACTAAAGGTATAGATAAAAAAAATGTAGTCATTTTGACGAGCCTTGTTTGTATTGAACTACATGTGACTTGATCCTTTCTTTTTTCAGAAAAGTCTTAGTGTAGTTACACATATAAAAAAAAATATCTTTTAGAACAAAGATTATGGTTCAAACCAAAGACTTACTTTAGAAAGTATTTTACTGTTCATTAAAAACTCACTCTAATCAGCTCGACAATAATACACAACCTTTTTAAAAAAAAAAACTCTATACGATCTGTTCGTCTAGTGTCACACATCGGAGCCTTGACCAGGTATCTGATCAACGCGCTTCTCATAAGTGGCGTGGTGAAATAATCGAAAACCTTTTGTAAGCCGGAGCCAGGTCCGCACCTCGCGCTTAGGACAACCAAGTCAATCAAACGCCAACTCTCGATCGCATACTGAAGTTTCGTCCTAAGGCAAAAGTTGAGCTAAGCCAAAGCACTAGTCCTTTGCACTCTCAGACCCCAAACCAAGCATGCCTCGTCCCAAGGTACAAATTCTAAGAACCAACGCCGAGCTGGTAAGAAGCCAAGTCTTGGAGGAATCTGACTTATAATAAGCCGAATTTCATAGTTCGCAAATCACTAAAGAGTCTTTTGAAAGTAATATTAGTGCCCCAAAGCCAAGCTCCATAGTTAGCGACTACTTAAGGATTCTTACGAAAGCAATCCTAGGGTGTTTCAATAAGTCGCTTTTCCATGAGCTCATGATCATTCAAGTTTCTTATGAAACGATAAGGTGTTAATAAGGTCGAGTTCATGCATTGCAAAACTAAAAATACAAAATTCGGACAATTAAGAATTCGTAGTGGATTCTGAGCTCGGAGCTCGATGATAATATATGACAAAAATTTCTGAAGCGAGCTAAATCTTACAAAGGATTTTGAACAAAACTGTTTATTTTATTCCTTAAAAGGGATTACATGAAAGTTCCGAAGCAAGCTAAGTCTTACGAAAGAAAGACCTTAAACAAAGTTATTTATCTTTATTACAAAAACTTCCAAAGCGAACTGAATCTTATGCGAAACGAGCTAAATCTCCTACAAAGGTCTAAAACATATTTGTTCATATTCCTTGAAAGGATTACAAAAGTTTCAGAGCAAACTCAAATCTTGTGCGAGATCTTGTAATAATGCTACAAAATTGATGGTTGAGATCCTTGCGGACCTCGTTGTAGAAGTAATATAATGACGGTAGAGAACCTTGCAGACCTCCCCATCGAAGCAACAATCGCGGCAATACAAGGGTGCCGGATCTACCTGAGGTCTTGAAAGTGATCGCTCCAATAAATTGGAAATATCCACTCCAATACTCCTCTGGGGACCACAACACCTCAATCAGAGATTGTTACTCTCCAACCTCCGACCTACCACTTCAAAGTCAAGCTTCGGTTCGGTTGTGATATGCGAACGGATATCGGATCAACCGAAAAAATAGAAGCTGGTTATTGGCGTGGGAATTATATCCTTCACATGACGGTTTCTTGGGAATATGATCTCTGACACGAGTGACCTTGAATCATCTTCTCTTGAAATTTCCGTAATCGATTCGAATCGATCTCCTTATACGAAGGAACAGCTAGAGAAAATTCGCCATTTGTCTTCTAGAATAACGAAAGGAAAGCGATTCCACCAATTCGGTCTTTCTTATAAGAAGGAGAGAATATAAATCATGTTTAGAAGGATTTGGCGTCAGCGAGGATCCATTAGTACCGTCTCGACCCGTTAAGGAACACCAGCCAACCTAGGCAAATATTAGCAATTTGAAGACTTATTTCGGATAAAAGGAAATATTTAGAATTAGTATAACTTCCTTTTATCTTTTAGGAGATTTTCCATTTATCTTTTAGGGTTATTTGGATTGAATTTGTACTTGTATAAATACTTGATGTATTCCTCCAAAACGAGGACATCGCCTTCAATAGAGAATTCTATACACATCTTTTCGCTTGATATTTTCTTTGTGATATTACGTTTAAACCTAGTTCCTCTATTCTTTGGACTGATCTCGGATTGTTGCTCAATCCGGTATCACCATCCACCCAATCTCGAGAGCTTAACAAAAAAAGATGCAGAGAACCTATCAAAGAGATACTGATATGCTCAAATTTACCGTGAGATATTCTCTCAAATTAAGAGATCAATTGTAGTACTTAGTGGTCTAATCACAATCACACGATAAAATTTCAACTTCGAATTAAGCTAAGCAAGAATGTATGAATGTAGAAAATCAATGTAAATAAACTAAAAAGTGATTTGTGTTTTCAACTTATATTAAACAAAGAGCTATGCTTTAAGAAAATTCGCAGGAAAAGATAAATTGCAGATTTGTAAAACTGTGGGTCTTAATGAAGATTCTTTCTCGAACTTGAAACTCTAATGTAAAATTAAACGACTTCCAATGAATTAATTATCTATGCATAAACCCTAGAAAACCAAATTCCTTTGTGAGTTCTAACAATCTAAGCAAGCATTAAAGTTCAGGTTTCAATTGTTCACAAAATCCCTAAACCAAATTTCTTTGAGAATAGGTGATTTTGCTCATCTAAAATTCTAGTCAGGTTATCAATGAATGCTTCCGCTTCTAATTAATCAAGCTAGGATGTCTAATTCAGGGTGATCAATCCTAAATCAGAATTAATGCAATCTAGATGAAGAACCATAAGATAATCCTAACATGAATTTAATTCTAACAATTCATCTCGACTCCTTTGAAAAACACTAAACCTAACAAGTAGATTACTGAGACATGGATGCATAAAACATGATGACTGAATAATACTACATTAAATAAAGATACAGAAAGAGATACAGAAGGGTTCGAAAAAATCTAAAACGTCTGAAAACGTGTCTCCCTAACTCTCAAAATCTTTCTGAATCTCTAAGTCTTTGAATAATAGAAAGCATAATGAAAACTAAAAGAAACCTGAGTATATATAGGTTAAGATTCGCGTTGGGCTTGATTTGTAAACTTCTGAAACTTTAGGGGCGAAAACGAAATTTTCAGACTTGTAAAATCTTTCTTTCTTCGCGACACAACATCTTCCGTCGATCGACGCACAAGGATTTGCGTCGATCGACGCTCTTTATAATTTTTTGCTCCGCGCTTGTGACTTTGACTGCTTTTTCATTGATGTTCTAAAAAGCTCCATAATCACCAATTAAGCTACATTCATACACGAACCTGCAAAGACTCTAAAACACTAGAAAAATACCAAAAAGACTCGATAAAACCGGGTTAAATCATGGTCAAAAACTGGTAAAAACCATGATATATTAACTCCCCCAGACTTAGCTTTTGCTTTCCCAAGGAATGCCAAGCTTGTTGTAATTCTGCATGTAGTCCAACCAAATGTCTCTTCCCGCACAATCTTGTGAATGAAAAACTGTGTCCTTCTCTTTTCTCTCCGACATTTTTACACATGCCTACATATAAGTCAAAGAGAAAAGAAGATTGCATGAGGCTTGAATAAATGTTAAGGTTAGGGGTTGGTTACCAACTAAAGATGAGCTGGCCATTCAAGATCAACAGAGAGTGGTAAAAAGGATAAGAAGTCCTGCATGTTATTACTATTGTGACATCATCAGATATATTATAGCGAGATGGAGATCGAGTGTGGTAGTCTAGAGTTTGATCTACTTCGTTTTGTAAACTGCGATAAGAGGGGAACCTGTACTATCATTTGGCTTTGAATTCGCTCCTTCCAAGGGCTTTGTCGCAACAACTATTGAGTCATAGAGACTAAGCATCTGTTCCCAGAAAAGGTCATCAATCCCTACAAGTTTTGACTAAATAAAACAACTTTTGATACTCAAAAAAATAAACTATGTTAGCAACTACCTCCCCCAGACTTAACCAGCACTGTCCCTAGTGTTAACTAAGTCATAAATTAGTGACAGAAAGGAAAAAGAAAAAGTTAGAAATTTTGAAAAAGAAAAGTTGGACCTACTGGTGTGTGCGCTTCGATCGTTGCAAGGCACTGCGTCGATTGACGCCAATAGTCTGCATCGATGGTTGGAAAGCCCTGCGTCGATCGACGTATCTGTTTAACAACGGGCCGTATGCTTTCTATTTTTCAAGCTTCGTCTTGTCATGTCATCCAAAGCTTAGTAACTGTTTGAAACACTCAATACACAAACGATCAAAAGCACTAACATAATATTATCCAAGTAAGTTCACAATTTTAAGAAATCTAAAGGCAACCTGACTCAATAAAAAAATAGAAATTGACGGAAAAGACAGAAAACAAAAGATAAAAGAAAAGAAAACAACGAAACCGGTTTAGAGCGATGAAGAACTAAGCTTCATCTTCAACATCATCATCTTGCGTTGGTGAAGTGGGACGTGCAGGAGGCGGTGAAAGAGGACAAACACAACTATAGTTAGCGAGCCTCGCGATGGCAGACCAAATACTCTGAAATCCATTAACCACAAACTTATGGAAATCATCTTGAGAGATCGGTCGCGCAGGAATGTCTATGAAACGAAGTGGCTCAGGTGTAGGCTCTCCTGCTGCGTGTGAAGTACTAGATCTTGTAGAAGCACATGTAGGCACAATCGCTCTCTTTCGAGAAGTGGAACGTCGCTCAACTGGCCTAAGCAAGGCTGGATCAGGCTGGAAAGCAAGTGAAGGATAACCAGCTTTGATGGTAAGCAACTCGCGAATAGGCCAAAGAACCATATGTGGTCTTGAAGCATCACGGAAAATCTAGTAAGGACCATCCGGAACCCAAGTAGCTTTCTTTAGGAAAGCGAAATCCAAAGTCCAACTCTCTGTCACAGTAATGTTGAAAGGCAATCCTGCAGAACTCAAAAATAGGAGTGAGAAGACTACCAGTTGTGAACAATTTGGAGCTGCTCAGAGAGATTGGAGTGTTCTTCACAGAAAGCATCTGATGTGCAAATACAGCTCCCATGTTGGTATCAACTCTCAAACCAGGCATTCCAGTCGGCCGCCCTATATCATATTGGAGACACCTGAACAGCAAGACAAGTTCATCGATACACATCTTCCCTGGCTCGTTTTTGTACAAAATGGTGTTAGCAAATAGACGAGCCAAAAATCGAACGGTTGGGTGCTTAATCTTTATACGTGGAGTGCCCGTAGTATCATAGTAACCATTTGCAAAGAGGTTCCAGAAATCCCTCATCTTAGCAAATGTGGTGGGAAGTGAGGTAGCAGTTTGATGAGATTGAAAACCATAAATCCTGCAAAGGTCAGTGAAGGAAACCCTGTACCGAACTCCCTTAGCCATGAATGTCAAAGTACACTTATGTGTAGTCTCATCAACACCCTCCTCATAGTAGACTCGAATTGAAGCAAAGAACTGTTTCACCAAGTCTAGATACAGCTTATGCTCCTTGGTTGCAATGTTTCCAAGTCCTGCTCGATCCAGAAAATGCAACACATCTTCTTTGATTCCCAAATCTTTCATAGTCTTATCATCATCAACCCTTGTAGGCCTCAAATTCACTCCAAACCATTCATTGTAAAGTAAAGAATCATACTCATCCCACGTGTCACAATTAGGCATATTCACTACCGTTGGGTCAACAAACACATCCTTAAGATTTCCATATCGCCTCCTAAGTTGAAACTTCGATCCCTCGAGTCTTGGCCAAGGAGCAGCAAATTGTGGTGGAGCGGGATTAGAACTCGAAGCATCATCAATGTTAGGATGTGCCCTCTTGATTGGATTCATCTGCAAAACAATCACAAGATAAAACAAACACAAAAATCAAATTTCGGCAAAAATCAGTGTCTTGTCGAGACTGCGTCGATCGTTGCAAAGACCTGCGTCGATCGACGCAGCTGGTAAAATCGTACATCGACGAGAAAAATTGAATCCGTTGCAAACATGTTATAATGGATCATAATCACTTCCCACATCATTAATCAAACGTCCTATACCAATCTATGACCATTCCAAGTTCCGATTCCATCAATTTCGTCATCAATTTTGAACTATAAAAACGGAACCAAAAGGGGGGGGGTTTGAAGTTTATACATTGGTAGATCGAGAATGTGAGTATGAAAAACGGATAGAGGATGAAAAACGGATGAATCTACCCAAAAATCACTTGATTTGATGAAAAATCGAAAGAAATGGAGATTTGAGAGGTTATGTGTTTTTAGGTTTATGAGGAGAAAAGAGAAGAGTTTGGTTAAATACTTACCTCATAGAGTCCGGTAGTGCATCGATCGTTGCACCGCCTGTGCGTCGATCGACGCGACCAAATTTCGTGTTTCCCCTTTTTTATATATATAAAAGAAAAAGTTAGAGTATGTACACTTACAAGTGAGTTGCCTCCCACTAAGCACTTGTTTACAGTCATTAGCTTGACTTTGTCAGAGTTTAGGCAGTGGGTGCAATTGGCAAGGACCCTATGTTTCCTTTTGGAACCTCACCTTTTGGAACCTCAGCATCCGCCCAATAATGCTTTACTCGTTGCCATTGACTACGAATTCTCTACTTCCATCTGGAGTAAGACGGACAACAGCCCCATGTGGTTTGACCTCTTTGATAATGAAGGGTCCGGACCAACAAGAACGCAACTTTCCTGGAAACAAAGACAAACGAGATTATAAAGGAGTACCTGATCATTCAGCTCGAATGTCCTTGAGATGATTCGCTTGTAATGATATGCATTTGTCCTCTCCTTGTACAACTTAGAATTCTCATAGGCATGATATCTGATTTCATCCAACTCATTAAGTTGCATCATACGCGTCTTCCCAGCAGGTTTGATGTTGAAGTTGTACTTCTTTACCGCCCATGCTGCTTTGTGTTCAAGTTCCACTGGAAGATGACATGCTTTCCCCGAAAGCAGATAAAACGGAGTAGTTCCCAATTGTGTCTTGAAAGCTGTCCTGTAAGCCCAAAGTGTATCATCCAACTTAGTAGACCAATCTTTCCTTGTAGTACTGACAGTCTTCTCGAGGATTTCCTTGATCTGTCTTTTCGAAACCTCAACTTGTCCACTCGTCTGAGGATGGTAAGGACTAGCCACACGATGATGGACTCCATACTTAGCTTATTGATGAAGTGTGTACCTCCATCACTAATAACAACCGGAGGCACTCCAAAATGAGGAAAGATGATGGTTTTAAACAGCTTAACAACCACTCCAACATTATTCTTATGACTCACAATTGTTTCCACCCACTTGGATACATAATGTATAGCGAGAAGTAGTTATTCCCATAAGATGATGGGAAATGACCCATGAAATCAATACCCCAACAATCAAATACTTCAACTTCAACTATAAAGTTTTGTGGCGTCTCATGTCTTCTGCTGATTTTTCCTCTTCTCTGATAAGCATCACATTGAGAAACGAAGTTATGAGCATCCTTAAACATTGTAGAGCACCAAAACCCTGCCTGAAGAACTTTGGAAACTGTCTTGAATGTAGTAAAGTGTCCAACATATTCAGAACCATGACATTTATACAGCACTCTCCGAGTCTCATCTTCAACTATGCATCTTCTGTATATACCATCTAAACAAAACTTACAGAGATAAGGCTCATCCCAATAGTATCTCCTAAGTTCCCTCATGAACTTCTTCTTCTCATAGCCTTTAAGATCTGTAGGAGGATCATCTGCATCAAGGTAATTAGCAATATCTACATACCATAGTCGTGTGGACGTGGAGATAGTAAAAATTGGATCACTAAACGCTTTGTTGAGGACCTTGGAAAGATCGAATTATGGGTTCTGTAGACAGCATCGATCGTTGCACTCCATTGCGTCGATCGACGCACTTCTCGACAAAAATTATCCTTGACGCGTGTTGGAAGGCGGCTTCGATCATTGCACCTCCCGTGCGTCGATCGACGCAGAGTCTGGAGTTCGAGAAATTTGAAGAATTTTGTTGTGTAGCTCATTCAACTCTCTCTCTATGATGTTCACACCATCTTCAGGGAAGAAATTATCGATGGGAACATTATCCTTGACTCGAATGCGCGACAGATGATCCGCTACTCCATTCTCAACACTTTTCTTGTCCTTTACCTCAATATCAAACTCTTGGAGAAGTAGAATCCATCTTAAAAACCTTGGTTTTGCATCCTTCTTATGCATCTAATATTTCAGGGCCGAATGGTCTCTGTGCACTACCACCTTTGACTTAATCAAGTAAGGACGAAACTTCTCAAAAGCAAACACCACAACCAACAACTCTTTCTCTATAATAGCATAGTTTCTTTGTGCTTCATCAAGAGTTCAGCTTGTATAATAGATAGCATGGAGTTTCTTGTCCTTCTTCTGTCCTAACATAACTCCAACAGCAAAATCACTAGAATTACACATCACTTCAGAAGGCAAATCCTAATCCGGAGGTTGCACAATATGAGCACTCACTAAGGCCAGTTTAATCTACTCAAAAGAAGATAAACAATTAGCCTCAAAAGCAAATTTAACATCCTTACAAAGTATGGTGGTGAGTCGGCGGGCTATTTTGGAGAAGTCCTTGATGAATCTTCTGTAGAAACCAGCATGTCCAAGGAAACTCTTAACCTCCTTCACATTATTCGGTGGTCGTAGGCTTGTCATAATCTCAATCTTAGCGCGATCTACCTCAATTCCAGCGTTTGAAACTTTGTGTCCTAGTACAATGCCATCTTTCACCATACAGTGGCACTTTTCTCAATTCAGAACCAAGTGCTTCTCCACACATCTAGCAAGTACCTTCTCCAGATTATCCAAGCAACCTTTGAAAGAATCTCCAAAGACAGAGAAATCATCCATGAAGACCTCCATGTAATCCTCAATCATGTCTGTAAAGATAGACATCATACACCGCTGAAATGTCACATGAGCATTACAAAGTCCAAATGGCATTCTCCAATATGCAAAAGTGTCATAAGGACAAGTAAAAGTAGTCTTCTCCTGGTCGTCCGGATGGATGGGAATTTGGAAGAAGCCAGAATAACCATCAAGAAAGCAGTAGTAGGGATGATTCACTAACCTCTCCAACATCTGATCAATTAAAGGCAAAGGGAAGTGGTCTTTCCTTGTTGCTGCGTTGAGCTTCCTTTAATCGATGCACATTCTATGTCGAGTCACAATTCTTGTAGGAATCAACTCATTCTTCTCGTTGTTAACCACAATAACTCCTCGTTTCTTAGGCACCACGTCAACATGACTAATCCAAGGACTGTGTGAAATTGGATAGATGATCCTAGCCACTAGAAGTTTCATGATCTCCTTCTTGACAATTGGATAGATGATCTTACAAATTTTGATTCAATCTCCTATGATGCTCAATTGAAGATTTTGCGTCATCTTCAAGATGAATCCTATGCATGCACAAATCTTGAGATATCCCTGCAATATCATGAAGAGAATAGCCAAGAGCTTTGCGAAATTTGCGCAACTTGCTTAGCAGTAAAGTGAGCTCTGCGTTGTTTAAGGAAGCATTAAAAATAACAGGATAAGTGGATTTGGAACCAAGAAAAGCATACATTAATCCTGCTGGAAGTTGTTTGAGTTCGATCTTTGGAGGCTTTTCTTCACTCCAATCGCTATCGCTTGCACTTTTCTTAGAGACTCCACCCAATTCCATATTAGTTACCAATTTTGTTACCCTCTGATTGTTATCCATCAACCTTGCATATCCCATTGGAGCTTCATCTAACTCCTCAGTCTCAGCTATAGATCTAATCAAAGTCCTCTCCAAAGCATCCATAGGAGGTGTCTCATTGAAAACCTCTTGAGCATTGTTAGTGAGTGTATTCACATAATAAGTCTGATCATCTATTGTAGGGTTGATCACTAGCTTATCCATATCAAACTTCATTTCCAAATCGCCTACACATAGAGTAATCCTTCCTCCCTTGACATCAATCATAGCACCAGTAGTAGCTAAGAATGGCCTTCCCAATATAGGAGGATCTTTGAGTTCTTCATGATATTGTAGAATCACAAAGTCTGTGGGGATTAAGCAATCTCCAACCTTGATTGAAATATCCTCTAGAACACTCTCTGGAATTCTGATCGATCTGTCTGCAAGGATAAGAGAGACCCTCGGTTGTTGGAAATCTGTCATTCCAACGCTGAGAGCAACTGAGAGTGGCATCAATTTTATGCTTGAGCCCAAATCACAAAGGGACCTTGGAAATCTATCTGAAAAGATCAAACAATCCAACATAAAGCTTCCTGGATCCGTGAGCTTCTCTAGAATCTTGTTAAGAATCACTGCACTGCCTTGTTCATGGATCATAGCAACTCCTTCTTCAAGACACAAACCCTTAGTAACCATCCTCTTCACATACCTTATGATTACTGGAGAAAGCTTCATTGCTTCTATGAATGGGATCTCAATAACTAGCTTATCCATGATAGCTTTGCATCATGCCTTCTGCAGTTCCTGTTTAGACCTTCTCTGGTTCCTAGGATAAGGTATCTTGGGTTTTTAAACTCTCTCAACCACATCAGTCAAACTCTGTAGATTTTCAGCATTCTGCGTATCGCGTCGATCGACGGAAGGGTTTGCATGTCGATCGAGGTGACCAATCGTAATCGATGCTTCGTCGATCTCTCGTCGAGGTGATCTTGAAGTGTTATCACGATTTTCCTCAAGCGTCGATCGTTGCACCTCCTGTTCGTCGATCGACGTAGCGTATGGAACAAAAATCTCGTCATCTTCTAGCTCACGAATCAGCTAGTTTGGGGTGTCGTTTCGCAGAATTGGCTTCACAATCTTCCCACTTCTGGTCGTAATAGCTGCAACACCATGCTGCCTTGGATTTGCATCTATTCCAGTTGGAAGAAAACCCTCTTGTCTCCTCACACTTTCAGCAGTTTGAGCAACCTGAACATCAAGCTTCTTAATATGAAGATTCATCGCCTCTATCTTCCCATTCAAGTCCATGTAGAGGCTGTCAATCTTACCATTAAAGGTCAATGTCATCTTCTGCTGGCCTTCCAAAATATGCTCTAGCATAGCTTCCGTTTTGCTATCTGAAGACTTGGTAGGTGGTGACTGATAAGAAGAGGAACCATATATCCTTGTGTAGTTGCTGCCCTGATAAGGTTTATGGTAGTCGTTCTTTTGGTATTGAGAACGCTGAGTATAGCTAGGAGAAACTGGATTTCCATTGAACTGAGTTCTCTGGTTACTTCCAATTGTAACCTTTATAATCCTGCTGATTACCAAATCCCAAATAGCCATTACCAGCAATGTAGTTCACATCTTCTTGCTCATTATCTTCTTATGGAATGAAAGTATCAACTTTTTGAGAAAAGTGTACATATTTCTTCCCTACTAAAAGGTTGTTCACACTATCCAGCTTAGCCTTAACTTCAACAATTTCAACTCCACATGTGATCCCTCCTTCTCTTCTTCTCTCTTGATCAATCTTCTTAGTGTTATTGCTTGAAGTCTTGTTTTTAATAAGCATGAAACAGTCAGCTCAATCTCCATTACTTGCATAATCCAAAGCCATTTGATGTCTCCAATCAACCCCTCTAAAGAAGATGCTCAAAAGCTGAACCTCTGTGAACCCGTGGTGAGGACAATCCCTCTGTGAACCCTTAAAGCTCTCCCACGAAGCCTGGAATGCTTCAATTGGACCCTGAGCAAAAGAAGAAATATGGGATCTTAAATCATTTGAACGCGACTCATCATAGAAATGGTTCAAGAAAGCATTCTTTGTAGCATTCCACGTAGTCAGTGAGCGTCGCTCCAACTGCTTTAACCAGTGAGCTGCTTCCCTAGCTAGAGAGTATGGGAAGCTTGCAGAAAACGTAGTCAAGAGATAGCCCATTCGCCTTAATGCTGGATGCAAGGTCCTCAAACCTCTCAAGGTGATCCATGGGGTGTTCGGACGGATGTCCATGGATCTGATGCTTAGCCACCAGTGAGATTAAGCTGGCTTCAACTCAAAGTCCTGCCTAGTAAATCAATGAGGCCGGATAGCTGCCATGTACGCTCACGTACTACAACCTCCTGACGATTCGCCTGAGCTTGACGTTCCTCCTGAGCGCGCTCACGCTCTCTTGTAGCTACATCGTCAACTTCCTCAATCACGACGATGGTATTTCCCGCATCATCAAGTTTATGCCCAAGCTCTTTATACTTATTCCCTTCCTTGTCAACAAACTCACCACCTTCTCTTTGAAACAAAAAGACTTGACAATTTGCCATCTTTGCCTCCTTTGCTGCTTTTCTGTTGACGCGTTCTAAAACTCCTAATTCACCAACAAAGTCCACTAGCTGTTGATTCTTGTTACTCCGGGTTTTTCGAGATTGCATACACCTAAAACATAAAAAATCAAAGAGAAGAAATTGAAGATTAGTAACTAATAAAGAAAAACATATACTAAATTCTATAATTAAAATTCTAATGGTGATTTTGAATCCCCAGCAACGGCGCCAAAATTTGATATGCTCAAATTTACCCTGAGCTACTCTCTCAAATTAAGAGATCAATTGTAGTACATAGCGGTCGAATCACTGGGAATCACAATCACACAGTGGAATTTTAACTTTGAATTAAGCTAAGTAAGAGTGTATGAATGCAGAAAATCAATGTAAATAAACTAAACAGTGATTTGTGTTTTGAACTTCAATTAGACAAAGAACTTCAATTAAACGACTTCCGTTCAATTAATTATCTATGCATAAACCTTAGAAAACCAAATTCCTTTGTGAGTTCTAACAATCTAAGCAAGCATTAAAGTTTATGTTTCAATTGTTCACAAAATCACTAAACCAAATTCCTTTGAGAAAAGGTGATTTTGCTCATCCAAGATTCTAGTCAAGTTATCAATTGATCGTTCCGCTTCCAATTAATCAACCTATGATGTCTAATTCAAGGTGATCAATCCTAAATCAGAATTAATGCAATCTAGATTAAGAACCATAAGATAATCCTAACATGAATTCAATTCTAACAATTCATCTCGACTCCTTTGAAAAACCCTAAACCTAACAAGTAGATTACTCAGACATGGCTGCAGAAAACATGATGACTAAATTATAATGCATTAAATAAAGATAGAGAAAGAGATATAGAAGGATTCGAAAAAATCTGAAACGTCCGACAACTTGTCTCCCTAACTCTTAAAATCTCTCTGAATCTATAAGTCTTTGAATAATAGAAAGCATAATGAAAACTAAAAGAAAACTGAGTATATATAGGTTAAGATTCATGCTGGGCTTGATTTGTAAACTTCTGAAACTTTTGGGGAGAAAAAGAAATCTTCAGAATTAAAAAATCATTCTTTCTTTGCGACACAACATCTTCCTTCGATCGACACTCTCTGCAATTTTCTGCTCCGTGCTTGTGACTTCGACTGCTTTTGCCTTCATGTTCTAAAAAGCTCCATAATCACTAATTAAACTCCATTCATACACGAACCTGCAAAGACTCTAAAACACTACAAAAATACGAAAAAGACTCGATAAAACCGGGTTAAATCATGGTCAAAACTGGTAAAAACCATGATATATCAGATACCAACTTGTGAACCAGTCGCGTCAGTTTACATAGACGACGAGAGACCTGAGCGATGTATTGAGATCGGCATTAACCTGACATTGTAACCATAAAAGGGCTCATCGCTTTTTTGAAGTCGAACATAAGTACTTTCGCTTGGTCATCCAAGGACATGCCCGAATCGATATCAGCGTTGCTTACCATATGTCGATCTATCGTTCAACCCGGTAAAGGAGAAGTGAATGATACTTGGACCTCAAAGAGCAAAAGATGTTATGACGAAGTAGAAAGACTCTTGAAAGTTGGGTCGATAATGGAGGTTAAGTACCAGACTGGTTGGCAAACCAGGTCCTGAAAAATAAAAAATGGCAAGTGGCAAACGTGCGTAGACTTCACCGATTTAAATAAAGCCTGCCCCAAGGATAGCTTCCCTCTCCCACATATCGATCGGCTTGTCGAGGCAACAATCGACTACAAACTTTTATCTCTCATGGATGCTTTCTCTGGATTCAACCAGATTCTAATGAACCACGCTAACCACGTAAAGACAGCGTTGATAACAGATCGCCGCATATGCTATGACAAATTCATGTTTTTTAGATTGGAGAACACCGCAGTTACATATCAACCCTTCGTCAACAAGATGTCTGCCGGCCAACTCGGCAAAACAATGGAGGTTTACATAGATGATATGTTAGTCAAATCGTTAGAAGAGGAAGATCACATAGCCCATAACGCAGACTGTTTCGAGCTCCTTAACATGCACGAAATGATATTGAATCCAACATGTGTACATTAAGAGTAATGTATGGCGAGTTTCTCTGATACCTTGTCACCCATCGCAGTATCAAGGCGAATCCGAAATAGATCGATGCACTCATCCATATGTCCTCACCAAAGTCGAAGCGCGAAATGCAATGACTAATTGGACGAGTGGCCGCACTTAACAGATTTATCTCACGGTCCACCGATAACTGTCTCCCGTTCTACGACACATTATGAAAAATAAGAAATTTGAATAGACAGAAAAATGTGAAGAAGCATTTCGACAGTTAAAGGAGTACCTTACCAGCCCTCATGTTCTCGTAAAACGAGTCAACAGCGAGTCGTAATTCTCTGAAACAACTATAAGCAGAGTCTTAATTCGAGAAGAAAGAGGCGAACAAACGCCAATCTTTAACGTAAGCAAGTCATTGATAGATGTCGAGACTAGATACCCTGTACTGGAAACGCTAGCAACTATCTGTTCTAACGGCCACGAGAAAGCTAGAACCCTATTTTCAATCACTTTCAATAGTGGTTCTTAGCACCTTCCCGCTGCGATTATTGTTGTATAGCCCAAGTCAATCCGGTCGACTGGCATAATGGGGGATATAATTGAGCGAATATTACATTGAATGTCATGGCCACACTAGCCCAAGCCCCAACTACTGCCCGACTTCTTGGTAGAACTTCCCGTGGAAATTAGAGAAGTCGAGGTTCCTAACTCCCCTTGATTACTTCACGTTCACGGATCGTCATCCTAAAGCGGCTCAAGAGTAGGAATACGTTTGACATCGCCAACCAGAGAAATACTCGAACAGTGTTTTTGTACGGTTCAACGCCACCTATAACAAGGTAGAGTACGAAGCCTTTATAGAAGGAATGTGACTCGCAAATTGGACTAGGGATCCAAAATGTTTCAGTATTTTGCAATTAACTGCTCGTTGTAAGTGAGTTCAATGACGAGTCGTAACCAAGTATCTGCCTTTGCCATTTGAAGAACGTGGTAACCCACTCTCATACAACAAACATGAAAGGGCAAAATGAATCGGCGGAATCGTTCGTCCTAAACTAACCAAACAATTCGTCCTAGGAAGAAGGCTCGAAGCACACTAGTAGAGACAAACCACTGAGTCAGCTCGCCCTCACCAATCTACGACGACTCTGTTTGAACCAGCCAAACTAATATGTCTTGACCAATCGGTGACCGAGACCGCTCATCTGAGACCACGAGAGGCTACGAGCAATGAAATTATTGAAGCAACTTATCCCAAACTTTTTTAACCAGCTGGCCGCATACAAACTGAAACAACTCACTTTAGAGTAGAGGAAACAACTCTTACTGAACACGTCGAACCAGGCGGCCCAGAACCAATGGTGACGACACCTCTCAGTCAACCGAATAAGGCAAAACCAGATCTTGCAGACGTAGCCCATCTTGCAGACGTAGCCCATCTTGAAGATGTACAAGCACCCTGCCCTCCATCTTCAGAGACAACATCTCGCGAGCTAGCTGACGTAAATTACCCTGAACCCACCGACGTGGTTAGCACTAAACCAATGTCTATAGAATAAACCAACCCACTAGTATACGATTGCGATAAGCCATGGATGTATCAAATCCGCGGCTACATCTATGATGGCGAGATACCAAAGGGTAAGTGGGCGGCCTGAAAACTTCTAGCACAAGCGGCTCGTTTTGTCCTCCTTGATGGTAAGCATTTTCAAAAGGCGATTTTCATGGATTCTACTAGTTTCTGCAGAAGGGAAAAACACTGGACGAATAATGGAAGAAGTTCATGGCGGCTCTTGCAGCAACCATTCTGGAGGGCGACACGACTATTTTTAGCCAACCATGATCCAATACTGCAAGAAATTCCTCTTTCCGCTACAAAAATGTCAACGTCACGCCCCAATGTTTCATTAGCCAACCAAACTCTTCTCATTGATCACGTCGCCTTATCCAATCATGCGATGGGGTATGGACTTCGTCAGACCTCCGCACCCATCGCTGGAGAAGCGTTATATTTTGGTTTTGACAGATTAGTTTTCAAATTTGGTAGAAGAAGAATCATACTCCAGCATCAAGGATGCGCAAATTGAAAAGTTCATTTGGAAGAGTGATGAGAGCAAAACTACCAACTAACTTTTAACCCTAAATGTAAAACACAAGTGCATGGTAATGTCGTGTAACATTTAAGGATCAAATCCACAAGGAAATTGATTAGAACAATAGGAATGCAAAGAACTCTATAAGCTAAATCTATTCAAATGATTTTGGTTTTAGTAACAATCTAGCAACCTAAGTAAATGATGAAATTAAACTTAATGCAAAGACTAAATGTAACAAAGAAACTAAAATGAAACTAAGCAATGCATAAGTAAATGGAAATGAAGAGAAGAAATGCAATTTATGAAAAGTCAACGAAAATCAACAAAAAGTCAAAGAGTGTCAACTATATAACCAAGGATGATAAATGTATGGACCTTGAGTAGAGTTGAGTGATCAAGAGTGAAACATATGAGATAAGTGATATATAACAACTTAATTAAGCTAATTCCAAAGCATGAATCCATTTAGTGTAGACTAACCCACTTCCATGGTGCTAATCCTTTCTTTAATCAACTATTAACACAAACTTCCATTTTGCTAATCACTAATGAATAAACATTAATGCAAATGTTCATATTAACTTACAAATCCCCTTAAACATCAATTTCCATTGGCTAAGATGAGAAAAGCATGATTAAAGTTCTCCTAGACATTTTCACAAACACCTTCCATGCATGAAAAGACCATGATCTAGATTTAAGTTAGCTACTCCTAAATCTAGCCTTGAATACACTTTAATCAATGGAAATGTAAAGATAAACAACCTATTATCACAAATCTAACATGAATCAACCTTAATCTACTCTACCCAAGATCCATAAGATGAACTACTCACTAATCATCATGGAATCAACAAAAGCTTGAGTTAAACAAGACATAATGAAAAAACTAACAAGAAAATGTAAGGATTCTTTCCTTAATTCTTTAACCAATTCAATGTTCTTATACTGATTTGATATGCGATTTATTTGTGCGTTTGTTTGTTTGTAGCTTGCGGAAAACGTAAAGAATTGAAAGCAAGAACACACGAGATTTGTTCACCCAGAGTTCGCGGATCTACTCTCTGGAGATGGCTCAGAAACCATCAAGCATTCACTATCACTGTAAGTATACAATCGATCAATACAAGTTTGAGTTTGATCAAGATATACCTACTATCACGCTAACACTGATCCTCTCTGTTTCTGCAGATTCTACAAGAAACAGAGGTGAAAACCTGATCAGATTCTCCTGCGTAAGTGATCACCGGAAAATGCAGAGTCTCGCCGGAGAAGATGATCGGAAACTCTCTCTGCTTCTTCTCTTCTCTCTCTCTGATTTTTTCTTGTTCGTTCACAAGTAACAAACTATTTGTTACACAGATGGATAAGGTTTGTTTCATTAACTGATCAAGCCTTATATCCTCCTGGATCTGGGCCTATCTGCTTTTCCGTTCTCATGGGCTTTTCTCTTTCGTTTTAGGCCCATACGAACTTGTCTGAGTTGATGGAGAGGCAAAGGCAAACTAGGTTATTCACAATCTCCACCTTAGCCGCATGCTCTCTCTCTTTCTCTCTCAGACAGAACCCTAGATCCTTCTTTGATTCCGGTGTGAATGCTTTTTCCTTTTACTGACATACTATCGACTTCACCGTCGACCGTCGTAATCTCATCAACTCTTGATGCTTCTCAGACGAATATCCACAGGTAACCCTTGAACTTCCTCTCTGAAACGATTCGAATTCACGGCTGATTTCAGACTGAAAGTTTCTGTTTCCTGTAACCTTTCTGTTCTTAACCTCAACTTACTGAAAAACAAACTGAAACCAAATCTTTTGTTCTAACACTGCAGAACACGACGACTCTTCAGCTACTCAGGTCGATTCAAAACACAAAGGTAACCTCTGATACAACTTTTCCTTTTTCTGATTAACCTCAGACCCTGATCAAGAATACTAACACAGACCTTCTGTATCCTCTGTAGATCCTGAAGATTCTGTAAAGGAGACGATCAGACTTCTCTTTTCTCAGAAGGTAACGATTCACCTTCTCTTCTGAGAACATTTCAAACAAATTAAGTTTTACTTTACCTTAAAAGTCCACCAGCTTGACTAAACCGCCTAGCAAATTTTTTTTTTTTTGTTTCTATCAGTATAGGTTGACTCATTTCCCAGAAACTGAGATACTGACCTTTCTCTGTTTCTGTGTATGCTTTTGCGAGGTACCACCAACCACAGTAGCTCGCAGCAACTGTCTTTGCTTAGACGAGGAGTTTAAGCGTTGCCTGACACGACTCAAAGGTCTTACCAGGTACGCTTTTAGTTATAAAATCTGCAGGGTTCATGCTCGTATGAATCTTCTCCAAGGTACACCTTCCTTCACTGACCTTTTCCCTTATGAAATGGTATTTAGTGTCCATATGTTTAGTCCGTCCATGATGAACTGTGTTCTTGGCTAAACTGATTGCACTCTGAGAGTCACAAAACAATTTAAACTTTTCTGATTCAAACCCCAACTCTCTGCAAATACCCACCAACCAAATACCTTCTTTAGCTGCCTCTGTGAGAGCCATATACTCAGCTTCTGTCGTAGACAATGCTATTACAGACTGAAGTGTAGACCTCCAGCTCACTGTGTTTCCACCAACCTGGAACACATAGCCTGTTACTGATCTGCGCTTATCGAGATCAGCTGCATAATCTGAATCACTGTAACCAACCACCTCAAAACTGTTTCCTTTTGTAAATGTTAAACTCAAATCTGAAGCTCCATTAAGATATCTCAAAACCCATTTAACAGCTGCCCAATGGTCTCTTCCTGGATTAGCCATGTATCTGCTGATCAGACAAATAGCATAGCCAAGGTCAGGTCTAGAACCAATCATAGCGTACATAAGACTTCCAACTGCACTAGCATAGGGTATAGATTCCATATACTTAGCTTCTGAAACTGATTCTTCTTCTGTCAAACTTCTTAGCTTTAGCTGTGAATTAGAAGGAGTTACAACAGCTCTAGCATCCTCCATGTTAAATGCTCTCAAAACATTCTTTAAGTACCTTCCCTGAGATAACTTCAAAATCCCTTTACCTCTGTCTCTGTAAATATCCATACCAAGTATTCTAGCTGCAGGACCCAGATCTTTCATCTCAAACTCACCATTAAGTCTTTCTTTCAATCTCTGAATCTGTTTAGCATCTTTAGAAACCACTGGCATGTCATCAACATACAACAACAGATAGATTTTATCCTGAATAGAATTACCTCTGTGGTACACACAGGGATCTCTAGAACACTGAACAAACTTTTCAGCTTTCATGAACTCATCAAACCGATGATTCCACTGACGCGGTGACTGTTTTAAACCGTACAGTGACTTCTTTAACAGACAAACATCCTTTTCCTTATCCTTCTGTTCAAATCCTTTAGGTTGTTTCATAAAGATTTCTTCATCTAAATTTCCATAGAGAAACGCAGTTTTAACATCCAACTGTTCAAGCTCCATGTCAAAATTTGCTACTAAGGATAGGATCAGTCTTATAGAGACATGCTTCACCACTGGTGAAAATATCTCATTGTAGTCAATACCCTCAATCTGAGAAAACCCTTGAGCCACCAGTCTAGCCTTGAATCTGGGAGGTTCAACATCTGGAATTCCTTCTTTGAACCTGAAAATTCATCTACTGCCAACAATCTTCTTCTTGTTTGGTTTAGGAACCACATCCCAGACTTCATTCTTAGCTAGTGAGTCAATTTCTTCTTGCATAGCAGCTAACCAATCCTTCCAGTATTTACTCTGCATAGCCTCTTCAACTGTCTTTGGCTCGTCTATTTCAATCAAGGCAGCACAAGATAAAGCATAAGCCACAAAGTTTTCATCTCTGTATTTCAGAGGCTTCTTCTTCTTTCTCGGAGGTCTGCCTTGGTCTCTCTTATTGAAATAGTCATCTAGAGCCTTTTCTGGTGACTTGTCAGTTTGAACCTCATCTTCCTCTTCATCGAGATAAGGGTCCTCATCATTTTCAGTATCTTGATCACTGAACTCTTTTTCAAGATCACGAGCTATACTTGAGCTTTTACTCACTCCTAAAGTTGAACTTTCTGGAGTTACTCCACCTGATACTGAATCTCTGAGACTCTGTAACTGATTTGAAGGACCCTTGATCAGATCATAACTAAAAGTCACAGCTTTCTTTTTCTTTTTGTCCTTAGCAACAGGGACAGACCCTGATTCTTCATCAGAAGGTTCTTCAATCTCACATTCCTTATAAACCTTATCCTCATAGAATGTAACATTTCGATTTACAACACACTTTTGTTGCTTAGGTATCCAAACCCGATACCCTTTAGTGTCCTGTGGATAACCAACAAAGAAGCCTTTAAGGGCTCTAGGACTTAGCTTATCTTGTACAGCATGTACATAAGCAGAACATCCAAATCTCCTCAGATGATCATAACTAGCCTTTCTTCCTGACCAAACCTCTTATGGAATCTTGAATTCTATAGCTGAAGATGGAGATCTGTTTATCAGATATACTGCAGTGGAAGCTGCCTCAGCCCAGAATTCTTTACCAAAACCTGTTTCAGCCAACATACACCTTACCTTGTTCATAATGGTCTTATTCATCCTTTCAGAAACACCATTTTGCTGCGGTGTATAGGCACAAGTAGTGTGCCTTTTAATACCTGATTCTTTGCATAGACTATCAAATTTGTTGTTACAAAACTCAAGACCATTATCTGTCCTTAAGCATTTAACTTTCTTACCAGTCTGATTCTCAACTAGTAGCTTCCATTCTCTAAAGGCCTCAAATGCTCCATCCTTAGTTCTTAGGAAAGAAACCCAAACCTTTCTAGAGAAATCATCAATGAAAGTGATGAAGTACTTACAGCCAGATAAGCTTTCATCAGTACTTGGAGAACCCCATAAGTCTGAATGAATGTATTCAAGAGGCTCAGTAGAAGTGTGTTTACCCTTAGGAAATCTTAGCTTCTGAGATTTACCCAAAATGCATTCTTCACAAAACTCAATATTGTGAACCTCTTCTTTTCCCAAATAACCTTTCTTGGCTAGTACATTCATGCCCTTCTGACCCATATGACCAAGTCTAGAGTGCCATTTAGCTGTTACATTTCCTGCAAAATTAACCTCTGCATATTCAGCTTTAGCACCCATACCTTTATCCACTGTGGCTTAAAGATGATATAACCCTTTTTCATATCTGCCAGAGAAGATCTTAGTAGAACCTTTGTAGAAGGTAACAATGCCGTTTTCACCTTCATACTTACAACCAGCTCTATCCAACTTACCATAGGAGATTAAGTTTCTTCCCATCTTAGGCATGTACCTCACTTTAGTCAGGATAACCTCAGACTTGTCTGGATTTATAATTCTGATCTTACCAACACCTTTTACTTCACTTACTGTGTTGTTTCCCATGAGTACTTTTCCACCTTCAATCTCATGAAAGTCAAATAGAGAATTCTTGTCTGGAGTGATATGGAACGTACATCCAGAATCAAGAATCCACTCATTTCGTGGATCATGAGTACTCACTGTTAGAACAGTAGGTTCACTGTGTTTAGGTTCAGTCTGCTGAACTAAGTTCGCAGATCCTGAGACATGATGGTCCTTTGTTTCTGGACAATCCCTCTTGAAGTGACCTTCTTTTCCACAAACCCAGCACTCTCTAGGTTTAGTCTTAGGTCTAGACTTAGACCTCCTATCTTTGCTCTTAGCTCTGTTATTAGCTTGATAGTTGTTTCTCTTATCTGGTCTTCCTCTAGTCACAATCAACCCTTCTGCCTATTGACGTGATTTACCAATCTGACCAGATTCTCTGAGCTCAGTTTCTTTTGCATAGGCTGACTCAGTTACTTCGGCTAAGGTAAGAGTTTGTTTACCATTTCCATACTTCAAAGTATGAACCAAAGGAGCATAAGCCTTTGGTAGACTTGATAGTACCTGAACAGCTTGATCCTCATCACTGACAGGTATATTCAAGCTTGCTAGATCATCCACTAGCTTTAAAAATCCATCAAGATTCTCTTCAATAGATTTTTGTTCCTCCATTCTGAAACTTGCAAACTTTTGTTTCAAATAGATCCTGTTTGGTAGAGTCTTGGTTTGATAATCAGCTTCAAGAGCTTTCGATACGGCTAAGGCAGTAGGTTGTTTCATAACCTTCCTTAACACCATATTACCAAGACATGAGCAAATAAGATTCTTAGCTCTCAAATCTTTAGCTTTGTTTAGAGCTACTTGATCAGCCACTAAATCTTTCTTATCTTCAGCAGGAGTAGAAGCAGGTGTAGACGACGCAGATGCAGTAACTTGATTGCCAGTAATGAACCCATCAAGTCCATGCAATTCCAGCTGCATCATCATCTTGAACTTCCACATACCAAAATCCATCTTTCCATCGAACTTCTCAATCTCAACCTTTGCAGATATCGGCTCCATTTCTGTAAGTACCTGAACCTTACTAATCTTGACCAATCAATATATCAGAACTTGTCACCAGAAAACCAATAACCACAATAACCTCTTCTTCCTTTACGCAGATAACACACACACAAGATCGCAACCTCAATCACAAGGAATCTAAGCTTAAGCAGACTTAGATCACTATACCGCAACCTCCTTCTACTATAACCAAGCTCTTGATACCACTTGTAAGGATTCTTTCCTTAATTCTTTAACCAATTCAATGTTCTTATACTGATTTGATATGCGATTTATTTGTGCGTTTGTTTGTTTGTAGCTTGCGGAAAACGTAAAGAATTGAAAGCAAGAACACACGAGATTTGTTCACCCAGAGTTCGCGGATCTACTCTCTGGAGATGGCTCAGAAACCATCAAGCATTCACTATCACTGTAAGTATACAATCGATCAATACAAGTTTGAGTTTGATCAAGATATACCTACTATCACGCTAACACTGATCCTCTCTATTTCTGCAGATTCTACAAGAAACAGAGGTGAAAACCTGATCAGATTCTCCTGCGTAAGTGATCACCGGAAAATGCAGAGTCTCGCCGGAGAAGATGATCGGAAACTCTCTCTGCTTCTTCTCTTCTCTCTCTCTGATTTTTTCTTGTTCGTTCACAAGTAACAAACTATTTGTTACACAGATGGATAAGGTTTGTTTCATTAACTGATCAAGCCTTATATCCTCCTGGATCTGGGCCTATCTGCTTTTCCGTTCTCATGGGCTTTTCTCTTTCGTTTTAGGCCCATACGAACTTGTCTGAGTTGATGGAGAGGCAAAGGCAAACTAGGTTATTCACAGAAAAGATTACTAAAACATATAAAGTGAAGACTTTTAATCTCAAATCGTCCATGAACCCAAAAAGTTTCTTGTTTTTACAAAGGATAAAGAGATGAGAGGCTAAACTCTAAAGTATAAATCAAAGAAGACATAATCTAAAGCTTAAATGTAAATGAAAGTGAAACTTTTGCAAAACTCTAATCAAAACATTAAACTTTGCACAAAGACAACAAAGAACCCTAAGGTTCTTCCTTTGCACAAAGAATACTAGAAAAGAGGCAAAATCTTAGGGTTTTAATGTGGATACAAGTATTTATAGGAAAAGAGAAGTGTACCCGCGCAACCTGGGTCGAAACGGGTCAAACCCAGTCAAACTGCAAACTGTGAGCTGGAGATCTATGACTCTAAGACTCAATATATGCTATATGAAGCTAAACCTGCAAGAAACATGTAAAACCCAAGGTAATTTCCTCAAAATACTAATTAAAATGCATGCAAAAAAGTGTTAAATTATGGTCTTATCAAAGAACATCAGTAGCCGGCACGACGTCCAATATGAAATTGTCACCGACAATGGCTTGCAGGTTATCTCAGAAAAGTTCGACCTTTTCTGTGACAAATGGACAAAACGCTTGAACAAGTAAACGCCAAGGAACCCCCAGGGACGATGCTTATACGAATTTGAAGGTGTCCTATGGTCCTATCCAACCCACATAATCCTACCCGAAGTACATTATCCTGGCGTGCTCCACCGACGCCTCCCGAAACAGGAAGTACTCAAGCACTTGTTCGTCCTTGACGAGTTGGACCTAGTCAACGAACATCGTGATTAGGCGCTGCTCAACATCACCCGCTACCAGCTCGCCGCTTATAAATTTTACAACTCCAAGGTTTGTACTAGGCAATTTTACGAAGGAAATTTGGTTTTACATATGTGTTCTAGAACACAGTAGAACAGAACGCCAGAAAACTATGAGCACACTGGGAAGGACCGTACGTAGTTACCAAAGCATGTGCCTTGTTCTTCCATTTCCTTCTTTTGGTTATTCCTTTGATCCAAGACCTCTTTGGTACCTAAAATATATGAAATATGCAAGAAATGCACAAGAAAAGAGATATAAGACTCTAAGACTCAATATATTCTATACGAAGCTAAACATGCAAGAAACATGTAAAACCCAAGCTAATTTCCTCAAAATACTAACTAAAATGCATGCTAAAAAGGGGTAAATTATGGACTTATCAACTCCCCCGGACTTGCCTTTTGCTGGCCCTCGAGCAAACAACGAGAACAAAACCGGTGAAGAGGTTTGAAAGCAAGAAAATAAAACCGATAGATTCAAGCAAAGCCTTTAACACCATCACCTAAGATAATATAAAGCTATCTCTAAGCGCTTTAACGCTCATCAATTTTTCCGCAATCTATCGCTGCTCTAATCTTTTGCCTCCAGACTCAATGATCAAGCATTCACATACCATTCTATCCACCAATTCTTTAACATTCATTAAGGGTTAATGCATAATCTTGCTTATCAACTATCAAACAATGTTCAAGGCTAGGTAAGAAGAAGGCTTATGGTTTGAAAGATAAGGCGGTTATTAAATGTTTGCAGGTGACTCACACTCAAGAAAGAGTAATGTAAAACATCATGTAAAAGCAAGGAAGAAATGGAACAATTGATGCATACAAATAAGTGCTTCCATTCTACCCAACCCATATAATTTCAAACTCCTACGTTCTACCCATGAGCTTGCAAACTCTTCTTTCTTTTGGGGATCTAAGCCTCTTTGAATCTTTCTTTTAACTCTTTAGCTTACTCTAGGGGATTTCTTTTACTTGCTAGACTCTTTTCTTTACTTATGTCCTTTCCTCTATGATTTCTTTTACACTTTTCTACTGGCCTTTTTGGGTTCTAGCTTATAGAGGGGATTTTACTTTTACAATCAAGAGTCTTTCTTTAACTTGAACATAATACAACCTTTCCCTAGAGTAGCTCAACTTGTTTTCTTTCTTTGGCATCTTTTCAACCTTTCCCTAGAGTAGCTCAACCTTTTGCTCACCAAACTCTCACCAAACCCAACCCATAAGAACAACAAATCATAATCTATTACTAGTCTTAAAGCGAGACTAGCTCTAAATGAAACACTTCTTTGTCGTTCCCATCTTTCAAGATTTTACTAGTGTATGCATTTTCAAGAAAAGGCCTCACTCAAAGAAATAATGGTGGTTTCAAGGAACGCTAGGGTCAATCAAGGTAGGGAGAACCATCCTCATTCACATTTGATATCGTGAATCGGGAAGGCCATTTGGACTAGCAAAGGTGGTAAAAATGGTTCGAGAAATTCCAAATGTGTATATAGTTACTTTGAACAAGTATATCAAGTCTCTAGAAAGAAATTAAATTCATTATTAGGTTCAAATTGATAGAATTGGATTCAATTATAATATGCTTAAACGTAATCACAAGTTTCGAGCGAAGAGATCAAGATGCAAAGAAGAGATTTCTATAATTCACTTAGCAATATCTAGCATTATCCTAAGGATCATATTGAATGCTAAGCTATAAATCTTAAAAACAAATTAAAACATGTACAATGAAACCTAAATGATCATACAAATATATGAAATGCAACTATATGATAAAGGAAAATCTTTTTGATTTTTCGAAAATTTTAAACCATTTAGTGCTTTTCAAGGTTTTCTCATATGTATAATATAATGCAATGTATGAGACTCAAATGATGCAAAATTATAACAAAACAACTAAAATGATCATTAGAAGCCACCTCCCATGGACTTACTTCTCATCGTCTTGATGACAATGCAAAACCGAAGGAAAGTTCAAAAAGTCTATTGTCTGAAAAAGTCAACGCACTGAAGAAAAGTCAATACTGGCACCTTGAGTGCTCTAACGGATCCACTAGACAGAACGGTCTAAATGGTGATTTTGTGGCAGAGGTTTTTTCCACTTTCTGGGCCTTCTACGGATCGGCCAAGAGACCGGGTTGCAGTCCGATCCAAGTGCATAAACCTTTTTTCACCCTTTAAACTTGCTTCAAGACCTCTCCAATCTTCTCCCTTAGTTCCTACATCAAAAACAATCTCCAAAAACATACTAAACAAAGATAAAAGCTCAAGAAATATATACAAAGGATACCATGGGAATGCCTCCCAAGTGCGCTTGTTTAACGTCTCTAAGCTTGACGGTTTGTGAAGGCGCTAGTTGGAGACAAAGTGAGAACCATCAATGGAACTTGGTCCCTAATCCTTTAAATCAACATCAAAGGCTTCTTTGATAGCCATATTTGACTTATCCATCTCATCTTGATTTATACCGGTAGGAAGAATGATCTTAACCTTAGAGAAACGTCGAAACCCACCATTCCAAATGGCCTTGCGCTCAAGTGCTCCTTCAACTTTCTTGATAGGTGCTAGAGTGAGCTTGCTCTTGAATTTCTCTTTTGGCTTACCCTTAGTCTTCTTGGACATCTTGGAGCTCTTACCATTGGCTCCTTTAGGCTCATTAGCCAAGGTCTCAACCATCTCATCTTCTAATTCGAACATTGAACCGATACCACTACCATCAAATATATCCAAGCTCTCCTTGTAGTCATCCATCTTGGGAGTCTCTTTCACAACTTGAGTGACCTCTTCACTTGTCTCTATACTCATCATTTCTTCATTACCATTCTCACTAGAGACAACTCCACAAACACTAGCTTTGATAGGTTCAATGGGGTAATAGGTGTAGGGATCCAGTTCAACCAGTAAAGCTTTCATGCGGAGGAAATCTAAGCTAGCTCCGGTTCTAGCTAAGAAAGGCGTACCAAGGATTAGCGGTATCTCTCGATACGAATCCATCTCCATTACCATGAAGTCCGTAGGTATAACACAATTCCTTATCTTCAAAGGGTAGTTCTCTAGGACTCCAAGTGGGGGCTTAGAAGTAGCATCTCCAAATGTAAGAGTGCAAGGGCTTTCCTTAAGCTCCTTGATCATTAGAAGCTTCACCAAATCATAAGAAATCACGTTCACACTTGACCCGGAATCACACAATGCGTCTTTGAATTCCAAATCACCCAAACTGCATGGAATCTAGAATTTTCTCGGGTTAAGCTTCTTCACAAGGGGTTTTGGTCTATCCCTTTCTCCTTTATCTTGGTACTTCATCATAACTTCTCTAACCTTTCCTCGGTTACCTAACACATCCGTTATGATGTCTCGCTCTTTAACAATCCTTTTGTAATCATCTTCCTTTTGAAACATTATCCCAATTTCTTCCATATCCTTCTTGTAACTAGCCAAGATCTTCTTGACCGCTTTAGTGAAGTCCGGCCTTGGTGGATCTAGCTTAGGCTTGTGTTGCCTTTCTTCATAAGTTAGAGCTTCACTCACATGCTTCTTAGTTTTGACAACCTCCTTTGGCAACTCATCCATATTGACAATGTTTTCCACATGTGGAGGACTTTGTTCTTTGATAAGAACTTCTTTCCTGTCAACTTTTGTAGCTCTTTCCTGCTTAGCCTTAAATGAAATTCCCATGTCCTTAACCAATTTATCCACTTTCTCAAGAGTAGAATAACCAAGAAGTATAGCTAACTCTTCCACATCTTTTTCATGTTGTGGCTTATCATTTGGTTCTTGAGGAGCTCCTAGGAAGTTCTTCTCATTAGAGTTAACCACTCCACAAAAGGATGTTATCTTGCATTTGGAGTTTTCCAATGAAGTACTCATTAGACTCTTGGAACTAGAAGCTACTTGTAATTCTATGGTCTTCACTTGAGAAGCTAAGCTTGTGATCTTACTATCCAACTCTTGGTACATAGCATCAGTCCTCTTGTCAACCGCAAAGAACCTCTCTTCAATATACTCTTGACCTTTGATTTGGCCTTTTGGAACTTTCTGAACCAAAGCCTTGAGTTCTTGATCTTGTGACATGGCTAGAGTTGAGGTAGTAGCTTGATCTTCTACCATGTCTACACCATTTTGACTCAATTGGATGGCCCTATCCAATTTATCCTCTAGCTTTTTCACAACAATCTCTACCTTGGATCTCTTTGATGTTTGGTCTTGAGTTCCACCATATCTACCATTACTTTGTGCAAGATTCTCAACAAGTTTCTCGCCTTACTCCACTGTCAAGCTAGCAAAATCTCATTTGCTCGCCGCGTTCAAAGCAATGTAATACTTCTCTTGTAATCCACGGTGGAAAATCCCAAGCAAAGCCTCCATGGGTATTCCGTGATGAGGGAATGCTCTAGTATAACCCATCATGCGTTCCCAAGCTTCATACAAGCTTTCACAATCTCTTTGCTCAAACCTTGTAATCTCATTTCTAAACCTTGAAGTTCTTTGATGAGAGAAGAACTTTGAGAAAAATCTTTTCTTACATTCATCCCAAGTGGATATATAAGAAGACTTGATGCTCCTTTCCCATTGTGATGCTCTATCGCCAAATGAGAAAGGGAAAAGAGTAAGCTTAACCACATCTTCGGAGACTCCTTTTCTCTAAACGGTTAAACATAATCTATCAAAGAAGTCGATGTGCTCAATAGGGTTCTCCTCCGGCAATCCCAAGAACCTATGGCTTAGTACCAAACTTATCAAACTAGGGTTGATCTCAAAATATTCATTAATACTTGGAGGAGGCCTAATTCCCATCTTAACACCATTCATAGTTGGCTCATCATAATCTCTAATTTTTCTCTCCGTGATTTGTGATTTGGTACCTACAAATCCAAAGAGAGACAACGCAAACCCAACAATATAGATAGATAATATATGATTTAGTCTTTCAAAAATCTCAAATCCTAATGCCCAATACAAATATCCCAGGCAACGGCGCCAAAAACTTGATGAGAGCAAAACTACCAACTAAGTTTTAACCCTAAATGTAAACCACAAGTTCATGGTAATGCCGTGTAACATTTAAGGATCGAATCCACAAGGAAAGTGATTAGAACAATAGGAATGCAAAGAACTCTATAAGCTAAATATATTCAAGTGATTTTGGTTTTAGTAACAATCTAAAAACCTAAGTAAATGATGAAATTAAACTAAATGCAAAGACTAAATGAAACAAAGAAACTAAAATGAAACTAAGCAATGCACAAGTAAATGGAAATGAAGACAAGAAATTCAATTTATGAAAAGTTAACAAAAGTCACAAAAAGTCAAAGCAAGTCAACTAAATAAGCAAGGATGATCAAGATGATTAAAGTATGGACCTTGAGTAGAGATGAGTGATCAAGAGTGAAACTTATGAGATAAATGATGCATAACAACTTAATTAAGGTAATTCTAAAGCATGAATCCATTTAATCTAGATTTACCCACTTCCATGACGCTAATCCTTTCTTTAATCAACTATTAACACAAACTTCCATTTTGCAAATCACTAATGAAGAAACATTAATGCAAATGTTCATATTAACTTACGAATCCCCTTAAACATCAATTTCCATTGGCTAAGATGAGAAAAGCATGATTAAAGTTCTCCTAGACATTTTCACAAACACCTTCCATGCATGAAAAGACCATGATCTAGATTTAAGTTAGCTACTCCTAAATCTAGCATTGAACACACTTTAATCAATGGAAATGTAAAGATAATCAACCTATCATCACAAATCTAACATGAATCAACCTTAATCTACTCTACCCAAGATCCATAAGATGAACTACTCACTAATCATCATGGAATCAACAAAAGCTTGAGTTAAACAAGACATAATGAAAAAACTAACAAGAAAAGATTACTAAAACATATAAAGTGAAGACTTTTAATCTCAAATCGTCCATGAACCCAACAAGTTTCTTGTTTTTACAAAGGATAAAGAGATGAGAGGCTAAACTCTAAAGAATAAATCAAAGAAGACATAATCTAAAGCTTAAATGTAAATGAAAGTGAAACTTTTGCAAAACTCTAATCAAAACATTAAACTTTGCACAAAGACAACAAAGAACCCTAAGGTTCTTCCTTTGCACAAAGAATACTAAAAAAGAGGCAAAATCTTAGGGTTTTAATGTGGATACAAGTATTTATAGGAAAAGAGAAGTGTACCCGGGTCAACCTGGGTCAAACCCAGTCAACGAGCCAACTGTGAGCTGGAGAAGGCCTACGAATGGAACTGGAGACCGGCTTGCTAGCCTGTTTAAGGGGGAAAATATTATTGGCAGTAACTATTAGAGTTCTGGGCACTCTATGGATCGGTAGGCGATCGGCTAGCTAGCCGATCTATAGGGTTTCTCTAACTTCATTTTTCGTTCTTCGATTGCTGGACAGACTTTCAGTAAATCGATCATAACTCCTTTAATATAGCTCTGATTAAGTTGAAACCACCGCCATTGGAAAGCTAACTAAATTCCTATATGATCCCAATATTTCATATCAATTGGAGCAGTATAAGACTTCCATCCGACATGATCTTCAAAAGATATCTGAACGAAACTGGATTTGCGTATAGGAAAGCATTTGCCTTGTTCTTCCTTTTCCTTCTTTTGGTTATTCCTTTGGTCCAATACCTCTTTGGTACCTAAAATAAATGAAATATGCAAGAAATGCATAAGAAAAGATATTTAGGATTCTAAGACTCAATATATGCTATATGAAGTTAAAAGTGCAAGAAACATGTAAAACCCAAGCTAATTTCCTCAAAATACTAACAAAAATGCATGCTAAAAAGGGGTAAATTATGGACTTATCAAAAAACATCATCTGCCGGCACGATGTCCAATATGAAATTGTCACCAACAATGGCTCGCAGTTTATCTCGCCAAAGTTTGACCTTTTTGGTAACAAGAGCAAAATACTCTTGAACAAGTCAACGCCAAGGAACCCCCAGGGACGATGAGCATAAAAATTTGGAGGTGTCCTATGGTCCTATCAAACAACTCTACACCGACCCACATGCGAGACTCCTATCAGTTTTGTCTATGGAACCGAATGCATAATCCTACCGGAAGTACATTATCCTGGCGTCTGCCGCCGACGCCTCCCGAAACAAGAAGTACTCAACCACTTGCTCCTCCTTGACGAGTTGGACCTAGTCAACGAACATCGTGATCGGGCGCTGCTCAACATCACCCGCTACCGGCTGGCTACTTCTAAATTTTACAACTCCAAGGTTTATACAAGGCGATTTTACGAAGGAGATTTGGTCTTACATAAGTGTTCCAGAACGCTAGAAAACTCTAAGCACACTGGGAAGGATGGTACGTAGTTACCAACGTGGTCAGACTAAGCGCCTATAACTTACAAACATGGAAAGACGCGTGGTGATACCAGATTGAGCAACAATCCAAGATTGGTCCAATGAATATAGGAAGTAGGTCTAATCGTAAAATCACAAGGAAGAAAAAGAGTCAAAAGATGTGTATAGAATTCTCTATTGAAGGCGATGTCTTCGTTTTGGAGGAATACATCAAGTATTTATACAAGTACCAAGTCGGTCGAAATAACCTTAAAAGAAAAATGGAAAATATTTGAAAAGATAAAAGGAAATTGTACAAATTATGAGTATTTCTTTTTATGCCAGCTAAGTCTTCCAATTTGCTTGTATTTTCCTAGGTCGTTTGATGCTTTCTAATGGGCTTAAACGTTGCTTATGGATCCTCGCTGGCCCATCCTCTGAGCTATCCGTATAAACTTCGTGTTAGGTCGGGTCTGAGTCGGGTATGGTAATTGGTGCTAAACCCGGTACCACCAAATAGTCCCCCCCGAGTTCGGCGAGTATTACTTTAGTAAGCTTGGCCAAATCGTGCTGAAGAAGATTTGCCTAACTCAGAGTCGATCTTGAAAACCTTGTTTTGACAAATGGTTTGATCCAGATCGTTGGCTCTTGAAGGGAAGTTCGATGCGTCAGTTGCATTTGGGAAGTTGTGATATTCATCACGATTTCCGCAAAACATTTACACCAAGTCTTCATACTTAACACATGGCACTTCACAATTGGGTGCTTTAGCGATGGGCAAGAACTCTTTCCAATGCGTTTTCTCTTCGCCCTAGATTCTTCCACTTTTCACTAGAAATATGACGCCAAATCCACTAGAATCTTCACACTTCCAAACATGATAAGTATTCTCTTCTTCCTAAAGAAAGACCGAGGTGATGAAATTGCTTTCCATCTGTTTTTCCAGAAGAGGAATAACGAATTTTCTCAAGTAATTTCGTCATATGATGAGATTGATTCGAATCGATTGTAGAGCCTTCGAAAGGTGGTCATGACTCGATGTTTCACTCATGTCAGAGATCTTATTCCCAAGATCTCGTCATGTCAGGGATCATATTCCCATGCCAATAGTCCAGTTCTGCTTATTCGGTCGATCCAATGCCCGTACAGGTATTCGCGACCGATCTGTGCTTAACTTTAAAGTGGTTGCTCAGAGGCTCGGGAATAACGATCCCCGATTGAGGTGTTGTGGTCTTCGGAGGGGTATTGGAGTGGATATTTCCAATTTATTAAAGCGGCTACTTCCATAGCCTTAGGTAGACCTAATGCCTCGACACCCTTCCAGTGCAGCGGTTATTACTTCGACAACGAGGTCCTTACGGTTGAAAAGAATCTCTACCGTCACTATGTTGTTGTACAAGATTTCAGTTTGGTTTAAAACTTTTGTAATCATTTCAAGGAATAAAGATAAACAATTTTGTTTAAGATCTTGCATAAGATTTAGCTTGCTTTGGAACTTTTGTAATCCTGTTAAGGAATAAAAATAAACAATTTTGTTTAAGATTTTGCATAAGATTTAGCTCGCTCTAGAACTTTTGTAAACCTTTTAAGGAATAAAAATAAAATATTTTGTTTAAGATCTTGCATAAGATTTAACTCGCTTTGAAACTTTATTTTATGTATCGTCGAGCTCCGAGCACGAAATTCATAGAGAATTCTTAATTCTTTTGAACTTCAAAATTCGACCTTTGTCTCTGCGAAGCATGAACTCGACCTTATTAACACCTTATTGCTTCATGAGAAACTTGTGTGATCACGAGCTCATGGGAATTAGGCTTATTAAAACACTTAAGAATTGCTTTCATAAGAACCATTACCAGCTCGATATTGTTCCTTAGAATCTGTATTTAGGTAGGAGGCAGGGTCGGTTTGGGTATGAGAGTGCAAAGAAAAGATCAAGTGAAAAGATGTGTATAGAATTCTCTATTGAAGGCAATGTCCTCGTTTTGGAGGATTACATCAAGTATTTATACAAGTGCAAAGTCAGTCGAAATAACCCCAAAAGATAAATGGAAAATCTCTTGAAAGATAAAAGGAAGTTAAACTAATTCTAAGTATTTCCTTTTATCCGAGGTAAGTCATCCAATTTGCTTGTATTTTCCTAGGTCAGATGACGCTCCTTAACGGGTCGAGACGCCCACATGGGTCCTCGCTGGCCCATTTATCCGAGATGCTTCGCGCAGCTTCATGTCGGATCGGATGTGGGTCGGGTATGGTAATGGGTATCAAACCCTGTACCACCAACTAGTCCCCCCCCCCCCGAGTTCGGCAAGTATTACGTTAGTAAGCTGGGACGAAACGTACTGAGGAAGATTTGCCCAACTCAGATCTTGATTCGACACGTCGCTTCGCCTGTACACGCGGCATGCTCTAGACCACTCCTTCTGTAAAGGATACTGAAGAGACGCCTCGGTTCGTTTGCGTCTGCCGCCATGGTTTAATGATTACCCTAGACTTTCGCGCCTTAGAATATAAATGCCGGATCTTTCGACTTTTGGATTTTCTTTTTTTATTCATCTTCCGAACAAGGTAAAATCTTCTTTCTCCCTTCTCTCTCATCCCTTTTCCTTACTCATCTGTATTTTTTGGGTTTATCTTCCTCTCCTACAACCCCGATCATGACACAGATTTTCAAATCTTTACCTCCTTCTTTCTCTCTGAAAAGAAACACCAGTCTCAATGTCAATCATGAGACTCCTTTGGTCAATTTTGACCCTACTTCTTTTTTGACAGACATCGAAGCGTCATCTTCAAGATTCACGACGGATTATGCAAACCTTCGGAGCAATCCGGTGCGAATCTCGAGGCTTCGACTCCGTTTGTTGGTATGAGTATCGTACGGGAGGTGGATCTAGCGAATAGTATCCAGATGAACATATCGGCCTATAACAGGTCGCTCAAGAACATGTCACTCAAGAGTAGGAATACGTTTGACATCGAATACCAGAGAAATACTTGAACAGTGTTTCTGTCTAAGGTTCAACGCCACCTACAACAAGGTAGAGTACGAAGCCTTTATAGCAGGAATGTGACTCACAAATTGGACTAGGGATCGAAAATGTTTTAGTATTTTGCAATTAATCGCTCGTCGTAAGTGAGTTCAATGATGAGTCGTAACCAAGTATCTGCCTTCGCCATTCAAAGAACGTGGTAACCCACTCTCATACAGCAAAGAGGAAAGGGCAAAATGAATCGGCGTAATCGTTCGTCTTAAACCAACCAAAACGGTTCATCCTAAAACCACTGAGTCTGCTCGCCCTCTCCAATCTACGACGTCTCCGTCTGAACCAGCCAAACCAATTTGTCCTGACCAATCGGTGACCGAGACCGCTCATATTAGACCACGGAAGACTACCAGCAATGAAATTATTGAAGCAACTTATCCCAAATTTATTGAACCAGCTGGTCGCAAACAACTGAAACAACTCACTTTGAAGTAGAGGAAACAACTCTTACTGAACACGTCAAACCTGGCGGCCCAGAACCAATGGTGATGACACCTCTCAGTTAACCGAAGAAGGCATGACCATATCTGGCATACATATCCCATCTTGAAGCTGTAGAAGCACCCTGCCCTCCATCATCAGAGACAACATCTCCCAAGCTAGCTGACGTTAATTACCCTGAACCCACCGACGTGGTTAGCACCAAACCAATGTCAATAGAAGAAACCGATGCACCAGAATACGGCTGCGATAAGCCATGGATGTATCAAATCCGTGGCTACATCTATGATGGCGAGATACCAAAGGGTAAGTGGGCGGCCTGAAAACTTCTAACACAAACGGCTCGTTTTGTCCTCCTTGCCAGTAACCATTTTCAAATGGTGATTTTCAGGGACGCTACTCGTTTGTGCAGAAGCGAAAAATGCTGGATGAATAATGGAAGAAGTTCATGGCGGCTCTTGTAGCAACCATTATAGAGGGCGACACAGTTATTTTTATCCATCCATGATCCAATACTACAAGAAATTCCTCTTTCCGCTACAAAAATGTCAACGTCATGCCCCAATGATTCATTAGCCAACCAAACTCTTCTCATTGATCACGTCGCCTTATCCATTCATGCGCTGGGCTATGGACATCGTCAGACCTCCACACTTTGTGACAGAAGCGTTTTATTTTTGTTTTGATGGATTACTTTTCAAAGTTGGTAAAGAATCATACTCCAACATCAAGGATTCGCTAGTCGAAAAGTTCATTTGGAAGACCATCATCTGCCGCCACAAAGTTATGTATGAAATTGTCAACGACAATGGCTCGCAGTCTATCTCGGCAAAGTTCGACCGTTTATGTGAAGAGTAGACAATACGCTTGAACAAGTCAACGCTAAGGAACCCCCAGGGACGATGAGCATACGAATTTGAAGGTGTCCTATGGTCCTATCGAACAACTCCACACAGGCTTACATGCGATACTCCTACCAGTTTCGTCTATGGAACCGAATGCATAATCCTACCAGAAGTACATAATCCTGGCGTCCGCCGCCGACACCTCTAGAAACAAGAAGTACTCAACCACTTGCTCCTTCTTGACGAGTTAGACCTAGTCAACGAACATCGTTTATCGGGCGCTGTTCAACATCACCCGCTACCGGCTGGCCGCTTCTTAATTTTACAATTCCAAGGTTTGTACCAGGCGATTTTAAAAAGGAGATTTGGTCTTACATAGTGTTCCTGAACACAGTTGAACGGAACACCAAAAAACAAAGTGCACAGTGGGAAGGACCGTATGTAGTTACCAACGTGGTTAGACCAACCGTCTATGAACTTCCACACATGGAAGAAAGCGTGGTGATACCGGATTGAGCAACAATCCAAGATTGGTCCAATGAATATAAGAACTAGGTATAATCGTAAAATCACAAGGAAGAAAAAGAGTAAAAAGATGTATATAGAATTCTCTATTGAAGGCGATATCTTCGTTTTGAAGGAATACATCATGTATTTATACAAGTACAAAGTCGGTCGAAAAAATATTAAAAGATAAATGGAAAATCTTTGAAAAGATAAAAGGATTTTACACAAATTATGAATAGTTTTTTTTATGCGAGCTAAGTCTTCCAATTTGCTTGTATATGCCTAGGTTGGTTGATGCTTCCTAATGGGCTGAAACGTTGGTAATGGATCCTCGCTGGCCCATCCTCTGAGCTGTCTGTATAAACTTCATGTCGGGTCGGGTTTGAGTCAGGAATGGTAATGGTTGGTAAACCCGGTACCACCAAATATTCCCCCCGTGAGTTCGGCGAGTATTACTTTAGTAAGCTCGGCCAAATCGTGATGAAGAAGATTTGCCCAACTCAGATTTTTAGTCGATATCAAAAACCTTGTTCTGACACGTGGTTTAATACGGATCGTTGGCTCTCCAAGCGACGTTCGACGCATCAGTTGCATTTGGGAAGTTATGATTAATATCACAACTTCAGCGAAACATTTACACCAAGTCTTCATACTTGACACATGGCACTTCGCAATTGGGATCTCTAGCGGTGGGCAAGAACTCTTTCCAAGGCATTTTCTCTTTGTCCTAGATTCTTCCACTTTTCGCTAGAAATATGACGCCAAATCCACTAAATGGACACACTTCCAAACAATTCTAGACCGAGGTGATGAAATCTCTTTCCATCTGTTATTCCAGAAGAGGAATAACGAAGTTTCTTTAGTTATTTCTTCGTATGAGGAGATCGATTGTAGAGCCTTCGAGAGTTGGTCATGACTCGATGTTTCACTCATGTCAAAGATCATATTCCCAAGAAATCATCATGTCAGAGATCATATTCCCACACCAATAGTCCACTTTTGCTTCTTTGGTCGATCCAATGCCCGTTCGGGTATTCGCAACTCATCTGTGCTTAACTCTAAAGTGGTTGGTTAGAGGCTCGGGAATAACGATACCTGATTGAGGTGTTGTGGTCTCTTGAGGGTATTGGAGTGGATATTTCTTATTTATTGGAGCGGCTACTTCCAAAGCCTTAGGTAGACCTAACACTTCGGCACCCTTCCATTGCCGCGGTTGTTACTTTGACAGCGAGGTCCTTACGCTTGATAAGGATGTCTACCGTCATTATGTTGCTGTCCAACGAGTGAGTTGGTGATTGTATCATTACAAGATCTTTGTACAAGATTTCAGCTCTCTTCGGAACTTTAGGTTTTGGTTTAGAATCTTGGACAAGATTTAGTTCGCTTTGGAACTTTTGTAATCCTTTTAAGGAATAAAGATAAACAATTTTGTTTAAGATCTTGCATAAGATTTACCCCGCTTTGGAACTTTTGTAATCCTTTTAAGGAAAAAAATAAACAATTTTGTTTAAGATCTTTCATAAGATTTAGGTCGCTTTGGAACTTTTGCAAATCTTTTAAGGAATAAAAATAAAATATTTTGTTTAAGATCTTGCATAAGATTTAACTGGCTTTGGAACTTTATTTTATGTATCGTCGAGCTCTGAGCTCAGATTTCATAGAGAATTCTTAATTCTTTCGAACTTCAAAATTCGACCTTTGTTTCTGCGAGCATGAACTCGACCTTATTAACACCTTATTGCTTCATAAGAAACTTGAGTGATCACCAGCTCATGGGAATTTTTCTTATGAAAACACTTTATAATTGCTTTCATAATAACCCTTACCAGCTCGGTGTTGGTCTTAGAATCTGTACCTAGGTACGAGGCAGGGTCGGTTTAGGTCTGAGAGTGCAAAGGACAAGTGCTTTGGCTTACCTCAACTTTTTCCTTAGGACGAAACTTCAGTATGCGATCAAGAGTCGGTGTGTGATTTAGTTGGTTGTCCTAAGCGTGAGGTGTGGACATGACTCGGCCTTATAAAAGGTTGTGGATTATTTCACCACGACACTTATGAGATGTGCGTTGATCAGATACCTGGCCAAGGCTCTGACGTGTGACACTAGACGAGCAAATAGTATGAAGTTTTTTTTTTATTCTGTAATTATGCGTGGCGATACTGGATTGAGCAACAATCCGAGATCGGTTCAAAGAATAGAGGAACTAGATTTAAATGTAATATCACGAAGAAAAGATCAAGCGAAAAGATGTGTATAGAATTCTCCATTGAAGGCGATGTCCTCGTTTTGGAGGAATACATCAAGTATTTATACAAGTACAAAGTCGGTCGAAATAACCCCAAAAGATAAATGGAAAATCTCCTAAAAGATTAAAGGAAGTTAAACTAGTTCTAAGTATTTTCTTTTATCCGAGGTAAGTCATCCGATTTGCTTGTATTTGCCTTGGTCGGTTGACGCTCATTAACGGGTCGAGACGTCCACATGGGTCCTCGCTGGCCCATTTATCCGAGATGCTTCGCGAAGCTTCATTCGGATCGGATGTTGGTCGGGTATGGTAATGGGTATCAAACCCGGTACCACCAACTAGTCCCCCCCCCCGAGTTCGGCGAGTATTACGTTAGCAAGCTCGTCCTAAACGTACCGAGGAAGATTTGCCCAACTGAAATCTTGATTCGACACGTCGCTTCGCCTATACACGGGTACGCTGTGGACAGCTTGTTCTTGATAGAACACTGAAGAGATGCCTCGGTTCGCACGCGTCAGGTGCCATGGTTTAATGATTACCTTAGACTTTCGCGCCTTAGAGTATAAATGCCGGATCTTTCGACCTTTGGATTTTCCTAATTTATTTGTCACCCAAACAAGGTAAAATCTTCTTTCTCCCTTCTCTCTCATCCTTTTTCTTTACTCGTCTGCATTTTAGGGTTTATCTTCTTATCCGTACCACTCCGATCATGACAAAGATGTTCAAATCGGCAAAGTAAAATCGAGCTGGAAAAAAAAATCAGCAAAGATAAACAGTTCAAGGTAAAAGTAAAATCGAGCTGAAAAGTAAAATCGGCAAATATAAACGACGTTTCAGTCCAGGATACCACGAGGACTTATCATAGTCGGTGTAATCCTTCTATGAGTAGATTTTCATAATTCTTGCATGCATGTACCGCTTCAGCATTCATGATGCCTTTTACTAACACATTCGTGTTGTATTCTGTTTTGTAGTTCATCATCCTCCAGCTCCTCCTCTCGGGGATTTACCTTTCAGAGAAGACCTTAACAGATTAAGGGCAAGAAATCATCGCTAGGACGATGTGTCCTACGGTCGTATTTGTCGTGCTCGTGACAGACTTCGTAATTAATCTCTACGGGTTACTTTAATGTTATAATTTTTTATTCTTTTTACTTCAAAGTCTGACATTGCTTTGGATGTTTATTGTTTTCAGATACTTGGAATAGCGAATACAGGACCGCAGAGATGAGAGGTGCTAGAACCGTCTATTCCTTCAATACTCCTTCCATTCCGATCCGTCCTATGAAATCCATGAGACTTTATGAGGTTTCCAACAGGTCGGAAGCCGAGGTCAAGGCCGATCTGTCTGTCATAGTAGTTATCCAAGACTATGAGGATAATACTGAAGGCATCTCTCTTCCAAATCAGGAAGAGAACCTAGTTAGCAAAGATAGTTCTCAGAAGATCTCTTTTGCGACCGATGCGGCCAATATGCAAAGGGCCGATGATGCGACAACTTGAGGTTCGGTCCCTAGTGAGTCTAACAAGGAAAAAGTGCATGGTGATGCTTCTGGTTCAAAGGGAAAAGGGAAGGTCGATCCCGTAGACAAGAAGGCAGAGAAAAGAGGATAACGGCTAAGGCTAAAGCCGACCTCGAAGCGGAAAGGATTCTAGCCTTCCAGATTGGTGGAACTAGTGAAGTCCTTCCATCCAAACCACCCGTTGCTCAAAGTTTGGGTGTTACACCTCCTGCTCCTCTTCTTGTCAATGGTGACAGCTTGGTGATTCCGTTGTGCTCAACCGTTCAAATAACTGTTAATATTCCTCCGCCTCTTCTTCCTAGTGCTCCTTCTCTTACTCTGTTAGCCAAGTTAGCTTCGGAGCTTCCGTGTGAGTCTTGTCTTTCAAAGATAAGGCGCCGATGAAGTGCATAATAGAGTTCACCAAAGGGCCTCCGGTCTTTTGGGAAACTCATGGATCCGGGTTCCTCCGCGACATGACAGCCGATGGTCATTTTCTGATACTGAATGGGAACTGCCACTGGTTTCTGTAGACGTCAGGACTGGGGCCGAGCTGACGATATTGCGAGTGGCAGTTCTGCCCAAAGTACGAGACATTCGTGTCGTTTAGAGCGGATACGTTCTTATCTAGTTACTCTTCACGCTCTAAAAGAGGTAAAGGCTCAGCTCTATTACAGGCGTGGGGCCCATATAAGTTTGGATAAGATGGTGGAGGCTGAGTACGAACTTCCTCCTGGTCTTCTTGAGAATTATACGACAGAGGAAGGAGAGTATCTCGCCCAGGTCAAATCCTTCAATGCTGACTCCCTCGGCGATGATACTCTGTTTCCGACTCTGCCGCCGCCTCCTCCTTCTCCTCCTCGAGACGTTGCATCCCAAGTTACAGAAGGAATCAGCGAGCACAAATCTTTTCTCCCCTCTCAAGATAAAAAAGATGGTGACCAAGGTTAAGCCTCATGAGGCTTGTAATTTTATTTTGTTTTGAACAAGGTGCCCACTTTTGTGGGTTTAATTTACTTTTGTAAACATTGCCGTTTTTCAAGGGTTTTCATCTGTTGATGCGGCTTTTAATACTTTTAAGTATTGATATTTTCTTGCAATCCTTTTTTAGGAAATTGGCTTTTTAGTATTTTGTAATACTTAAGAAATCTTCCTTTTCGTGCAATCTTTATGGAAAATCGTCTTATTATGAGTAACTTTTGCGATCCTATGATAGGTGGGCTTTGATTTTTTTTGCAATCTCATACGAGATCGGCTTTTAAGTATTTCATAATACTTTGTTTTTAAGTATTTCACAATACTTTGATTTTTATTTTATGATCTGATGGAAGATCGTCTTTAAGTATTTCATAATACTATGAATTTTCTTTTGCGATTTTATGGGAGATCGGTTTCAAGTATTTCATAACACTTTGATGCAAATCACGTAGCTAGGCTATATTAACACGTTTCGCTTCTTAAAAAGCTTAAGTGATGGGATGGAGTTTGGCTTACTCTTCGCACTTTAGGGCTGCTTTCGTAAGAACCCTTAACTGATTGCGAGTTAGGAATCTCGACTTTGAATACTAAGATTACTTTCAGAAGACTTTTCAGTGGTTGCAAACTATGTAATTCGGCTTATTAGAAGCAAGATTCCTCCAAGACTCTACTGCTTACCAGCTCGGTGTTGGTTCTTAGAATTTGTACCTAGGTACGAGACAGGCTCGGTGTGGGGTCTGAGAGTGCAAAGGACTAGTGCTTTGGCTAAGCTCAACTTTTTCCTTAGGACGAAACTTCAGTATGCGATCGAGAACTGTCTATTACCCTAAAGGGAATGGATAGGCGGAGTCGACGAATAAGACCTGATAGACAGGTTAAACAGGTGCCTAGGCGAAAAGAAGGGAGCTTGGGCAGACAAACTCCCTGGGGTGCTTTGGGCTCAACGAATTACACCTTGACGCTCAACTTGGCAGACCCCTTTCTTTTTAGCTTACGGAATGGAAGCGTTAGCACCCGCCGAAGCACACATCAATAGCGCACGCCAAGTCTTGATGACTCAAGATGCCAAGATGAACAGGCGACGAATTCGTGAACATCTCGACGATGTAGAAGAAGCCAAAGACAGCGCTTTGCTGAGGATACAAAATTATCAACAACTCAGTGCAAAGTACTACAACAAGAAGGTACAAAATCAATTTTTCCATGTAGGCAACCTCGTCCTCTGAATAGTTTATAAAAACAAGAAGGAGGACGACGCCGGAAACCTTGGAATCAAGTGAGAAAGACCATATTAGGTCTCAAAGACCACGCCGAGTGGACAAGTTGAGGTTTCGAACAGAAAAATCAAGGAAATCCTCTAGAAGACTGTGAGTTGTATAAGGAAAGATTGGTCTACCAAGTTGGATGATGCACTTTGGGCTTACAGAACAGCTTTCAAAACACCATTAGGGACTACTCCGTTTCATCTCCTTTATGGGAAAGCATGCCGTCTTCCGGTGGATCTTGAACAAAGCAACATGGGCGGTCAAGAAGTACAACTTTGACATCAAATCTGCTGCTGACAGACGGATGATACAGCTTAATGAGTTGGACGAAATCAGATATCATGTCTATAAAAACTCTAAGTTGTACAAGGACAGGACAAACGCATATCATGACAAGCGAATCCTCTTTAGGACATTCGAGCCAAACGATCATGTACTGCTTTACAACTTTTGTTTGTCTTTGTTACCAGGAAAGTTGCGTTCTCATTGGTCTGGACCTTTCACTATCAAAGAGGTAAGACCACATGGGGCTGTAGCCCTCATTGGTTTGGACGGTGTTGAATTCACTGTGAATGGGCAAAGGGTGAAAAATTATTGAGCAAACGCCGAGATTCCAGAAGGACACATTGTGCCTTTGGATGATTCACCCAACGCCTAAGCTCTGACAGAGTCAAGCTAATGACTGTAAACAAGAGCTTAGTGGGAGGCATCCAACTTGTAAGTGTACATACTCTTATTTTTTTTACTTTATTCAGTTTTTTTTTAAACACGAAATTTGGTCTCGTCGATCGATGCACTGGAGGTGCAACGATGGATGCCCGACCAGATTCTGCGAGGTTAGTATTTAACCTGACTCTTCTTCTTCCTCCTCATAAACCTAAAATCACATAACATCTCAAATCTCCATCTCTATCGATTTTTCACCAAGTCAAGTGATTTTTGGGTCTAAATTCAATAGCTTTTCATCCTCTATCCATTTTTAATACTCACGTTCTTGATCTACAAGGTATGAACTTTAAAAACCCTCTTTTAAATATGTTTTTAAGGTTTGGAATTGAGGAACAAATTGATGGAATTGTGTGTTTAGAATGGTTTAGGATGCTGTTATATATGATAATATTGAGTTGTGCAGTGATTGTGATTGAATTGAGCAAAGATTTGGCCGGATTCAATATCTCCGTTGATATGCAATTTTTCCAGGTGCGTCGATCGACGCAGGGTTTTTTGCAAGATGGACGCACCACGACAGACACTGAAATTCTGCTAAACTTCGATTTTGTGTTTATTTTGTGGTTATTTTGCAGATGAATCTGAGCAAGAGCGAACGTCCTAATGATGCTTCGAGTTGATATATCATGGTTTTTACCATCTTTTGACCATGATTTAACCTAGTTTTGTCGAGTTTTTTTGGTTTTTCTAGTGTTTTATAGTCTTGGCAGGTTCGTTTATGAATGGAGCTTAATTGGTGATTATGGATCATTTTGGAGCATCAAGGAAAGAGCAGTCGAAGTCGCATGTTTGGTGCAGAAAAGTGCAGAAATTTCAGCATAGCGTCGATCGACGAAACACCTTATGCGTTGATATATCATGGTTTTTACCAATTTTTGACCATGATTTAACCCGGTTTTATAGAGTATTTTTGGTGTTTTTTAGTGTTTTAGAGTCTTTGCAGGTTTGTGTACGTGTGGAGCTTAATTGGTGATTATGGAGTATTTTGGAGCATTGTGGAAAGAGGAGCTGAAGTCGCTAGGACGGATTTTCAATTGCCGTCAGATATTGGTATCGATCGATACCAGGAGGTGTGTCGGTCGACACAGGCCCATGAAGAAAAGACTTACCAGTTTTGAAGAATTTTTTTTCGCACCAAAAGTGCCAGAAGTTTACAATAAAAGCCCATCACGAATTTGAGGCTTTATATATAGTTTTCTTTTAGGTTTTTAGAGGGACCTTAGATTTTATTGGTTAAACTAAGAGAGAGTTTTTGAGAGTTTTAGGGAGACAAGTCTACTTCGTTCTTGAGATTCTTCGAACCCTTTGTATCTCTTCCTTATTCTTTTTCTTTATGCATTATTATTCAGTTATGATTTGCTTTGCATCCATGTCTGAGTAGTTCTCTTGTTAGGTTTAAGGTTATTTGTAAGGATTGAAGATGAATTGTTAGATTAATTTCACTTGTTAGGATTATTAAATTCGTTCTTCATCTAGATTGCTTTAACTCAAATTTAAGATTCGTGACCCTAAAGTAGATATACTAGGTTGATAAATTGACACGGAAGTGTAATTGATTAACTTGAATTAGATCTTAGATGAGAAAAATTTCCTATTCGCAAAGGAATTTGGTTTAAGGATTTTGTGAACAAATTGAACTTAGACTTAACGCTTGCTTAAATTGATTGAATTCGCAAAGGAATTTGGCTTTCTAGAGTTTAGGCATAGTTAGTTTTCGCAACGGAAGTTGGTTAATTATACTTTAGTGTTTCAAGTTCGGGAACGGTTCTTAATCAAATCCTCACATTGTTTAATCTGCACTTTTGATTCATCCTGAGAATTTCCCGAAAACCAAGCTTTTGTTTTAATTGAATCTTAAGAAATCAAAAATCATTATCTGCTATAAATTAGTTTTTGCTTTTACTTTACATTATTCGCTTAGCTCAATTTGAAGTCGAACGTCCTATCGTTTGATTTGACTCCCAGTGATTCGACCCCTACCACGACGACCTCTTAATTTGAGAGAGTAGATTAGGATTTAATTTGAGCATATCAAATTTTGGCGCCGTTGTCGGGGAGTCAAAATCACCTATAGGATTTTGATTCTAGAATTTTGACTAAGTATTTTTTTTATTTTGTTACTAATCTTTGATTTCTTCTCTTTTGTTTTTGGTGTTTCAAGTGTATGCATTCTAGCAAAACGAGGAGCAACGTAGATCAAAAGTTAGCGGATTTTGTTCCTGAGTTAGGAGTTTTAGAACGGGAAAACAGAAAACAGGCGAAGCAAGCTAAGATGGTGAATCGTACTATGGTTATTCTTCCGAATGCTCAGGGTGAGTTGGTTGACAGAGAGGGTGTAACGCCCGTGAACCAAAATTTAGAAGAAAAAAAATTGAATTAGACCGAATGGTTTAATTTTAATTGTTCGGTTTGGCTGGTTTGGGTTAAGGGAACCCTAGGGCTCGTTTATAAAAGAGATCAGCCTCCCTTTTGTGCAAAAAAACGTGATAGAGGCTGAAAAAATTGAAAGAGAAGAGAAGAGGATTCGTTTTGGTGTTTGTAGAAAAAAATGTGATGAAGACAGTTCTGACGCATTTTAGAAGAGTTGAGAAACGGACTGTCTAATCTGTTTGGATTGGAGTGACACTTTTAGGGTACGTTCTCCACTTTTATATCTAGCTTTAGACGAAATCGGATTGTCTTTTGGATGAGTAGTCTGAGTTTTATTGTTGTTTTCCCGAGAGAGGTTCGTGCATAATTGGATCTGCGATCAGTCCACTTCTGGGTCTCACGATTCCAAATCAGGTTTCCGATCAAGATCAGTGTGCTTTCGAAGTTCGCGTGTCGTTTCTGTTTTTAGAAAACCCTAATCCGGTTTAGGAGAACCTCCAATTGGTTTGGTTTAGTTTACCAGATTGGTTTGGTTTGGTTTAGTTAACCGGTTTGGTTTAATTTGGTTTGGTTTGGTTTAGTTAACCGGGTTGGTTTGGTTTGGTTTGGTTTGGTTTAGTTAATCGGATTGGTTTGGTTGGTTGGTTTAACCAACTATTTCTGTTTGGGTTAACCGACTAGTTTGGTTTGCCTTATTCATCAGGCAAAGGAGGAGAGTTGCCAGAGGTTGAGGTCTGAGGCAACTATTAGGCTAAGGTGAGTGCGTGACCATGGCTTCTGGGCCGGTGGATTCGTTAGGGTTGTTTGGTGATAGGTTTGGAACGAATTGATTGATATTGATGTGTTTGTTTGAGACTGTGTATTGTGCTTGTTGTGTGTGGATTACTGTTTTCGTGCAGGTTTCGTGTTGACGGAGAGGAGGAATCGATCGGAGAGGATTATGATCGATATCCCAAGATTATGCGCAGGACATGTCGAACGACACACATGAGGTGTGTCAAACGACAGGCTAGCACGGAGGCTGTCGATCGACCCCTAGAGGTTGTGTCGATTGACAGGCATGTACAGAAGGTGTCGATCGACACCTAGTGGTATAGATATGGCTCATCTCAATAGTAGTACTTGAGTTGTTTGAAGAACTTCTTTCTATTACCTGGTTCAAGACATGGCGTTGAGACTCCTAGTGTCAAGTAGTTGACAATATCCGCGTACCAAGGCTCTTTCTCGTCTAGACCTTCATTTCCCATGTAAAGCGCCTTTATAGCATTTATATGCTATTCGGGAAGTTGGTCATCTAGAGGGACTCCATCTTTGATCCTCATCCTAGACAAGTGATCCGCAACTCCATTTTCAATTCCCTTCTTGTCCTTGATCTCAATATCAAACTCTTGAAGTAGTAGAATCCACCTCAATAATCTTGGCTTAGCGTCTTTCTTTGCTAAGAGATACGGTAGAGCCGCGTGACCCATGTGCCCTAAGACCTTTAATCCAACTAGATAGGATCCAAACTTCTCGAAGGCAAAGACGATAACTAAAAGTTCATTTTCCGTTGTTGCATACTTGACTTGAGCGTCATAAAGTGTTCTACTTGCATAATGGATAACATGAAGCTTCTTGTGTTTGTTTTGACCCAAAACCGCTCTAACCGCATAGTCACTAGCATCACACATAATCTCGAATGGTAAACTCCAATCCGGTGCTTAACTATTGGTGCACTCACAAGAGGGTGTTTAGCTTCAAAAACGCTTCATGACATTCCTCATCAAACTCAAATGGGGTATCTTTACACAAAAGTCTTGTCAATGGTCTTGCAACTTTCGAAAAATCCTTGATAAACCGTCTATAGAAACCCGCATGACCAAGGAAGCTTCTTATACCTTTAACCGTTGATGGTGGCTCAAGACTCATCATAACCTCTATCTTAGCTTTGTCAACCTCAATACCCTTCTCTGATATCTTATGACCGAGAACTATACCATCCTTTACCATGAAATGACATTTTCCCAATTTAGGACCAAGTTCTTCTCCTCACATCTCTTGAGTACCTTGCAAAGATTAGACAAACAACCACCCAAAAGAGTTCCCATGAAGACCCCCATTATATCTTCTATTAGATCCGAGAAGATCGACATCATACACCGTTGAAAAGTTGCCGGTGCATTACATAATCCAAATGGCATTCTACGTTATGCATAGGTGCCATTAGGACATGTAAAAGTCGTCTTCTCTTGATCTTGGGGATGTATGGGAATTTGAGAGAAACTCGAATATATGTCAAGAAAGCAATAATAAGAATGATTAGCTAAAAGCTCAAGCATTTGATCAATGAATGGTAAAGGAAAACGATCTTTTCTAGTAGACGAATTCAATTTTCGATAATCAATGCACATTCTATGTCCACTAGTCACCCTAGTTGGTATCAATTCATCTTTATCATTCCTAATAACTGTCACCCCGCCTTTTTTGGGAACAACGTGGACTGGAGATATCCATGGACTATCCAAAATAGCATAGATGATCCCCGCCTTAAGCAATTTCAAAATCTCTTTCCTAACTACTTCTTTCAAGTTAGGGTTCAACCTTCTTTGATGTTCAATTGATGATTTGGATTCATCTTCAAGATAGATTCTATGCATGCACAAAGATGGTGAAATGCCTTTAATATCATCTAGTGAAAAGCAAATGGCTTTCCTATACTTTCTAAGCTCGTTTAAAAGCATTTCGGTTTCATTTTCACTCAAATCATCTTTTATGATAACCGGATATGTAAAGTTAGATCCAAGAAACGCGTACCTCAATCCAATTGGTAGTAGTTTGAGCTCTACTTGTGGCGAGTTTAGCTCGTTCCAATCACCTTCATTGCTAGTCGTACCATTGCTAGTCGTACCATTGCTAGCTACCTCTTGATCATCGTAGAATTTGTTGCGATCCAATTCCAAAGGCAAAACCGCGTTTTCCTTACCCTTTTAAGAGTCAAGCAACTTTCCATACTCAATAGCTTCTTCACTTGCTCTTTCAAGATCATCACCATCCAAGGTAAGAGCTATTTCCTAAGGATTCTATTCATTAATAAAATCCATGTAGTCTTCAACTAGTTCATCAAAAGTTTCTACATGGAATGTTTGCCCTTCTATGGTGGGTTTCTTCATAGCCTTGACCATATCAAAGTTGAGCTCTATTCCACCCAACCCCAACTTCATCTTCCCTTGTTTCACATCTATTATAGCTTTCGCGGTTGCTAGAAACGGTCTACCAAGAATTATTGGGTCATTGGACTCAACTTCCATTTCTAGCACCACAAAGTCGGTGGGAACTATGTGTTTTCCCAACTTTAAAGGTAAGTTTTCGAGAACTCCAACGGGATACCTGAAAGATCTATCTGCTAACACCAAAGTCATTCTTGTCTTCTTCAAATCCATCAAACCAAGTTTCTTTGAAATGGAGAGTGGCATCAAGCTCACACTTGATCCTAGATCCACCAAACCTCTCTGAAGAACAAAGGCCCCAATGAACAACGCAATGAAAAGCTTCCCGGATCTTGTAACTTGTTGGGAAGATAGCTTTGTATCACCGCGGAACATTCTTCACTCATTAGAAGCGTGGACTCTCTCAATATTCTCTTCTTTGTCATAATGTTCATGAAGAGCTTGTTGTAGATGGGACATTTTAATAGCAAATCCGTGAAAGGAATCGCGACTTCTACCTTGTCAAGAACATCCTTGAACTTTTCAAACTCTTTCTCTAGAATTTGCTTCTTTAAACGCCCAGGAAATGGCAATTTTGGTTCATAAGGAGGTAACTCAAAGGTGCCCTTCTTCTTTCCATTTTCCCTTGGTGACTCTTAAGTTGGTGTCTCTTCTTCAACCAAGATTGGCTTCTTGCTCAAGTCTTCTTTTGATTCCTCTACAACATCTTTTTCAAGATTATCCTTCTTCTTCTCAACTACTTGTGGTTCTCTCGGTTGTATTTTAGTTCCACTCTTCAAAGTAGCATGACAATACTTTTGTTGGTGCTAAGTCAACTTCCCTTTGTTGCTTTGCTAATTCTAATTGGGAACCCAAAAACTCAATCTTAGCTCTAGGCTCATTGTTGACCCCTTCAAATTTCTCTTCAATGACCTTTACTTCTTCTTGCATTTTGGAAACACTCTTGTCTTGACCATCTAGAATGCGAGCAAACATAGACGCAATTGGTATCTTCTAGTGGTGGCGAGAGAGGCGTGGACAAAGGTTGGTGGTGTTTTGGTTGGAATCCTTTTGGTATGAACTTGAATTTTGGACAATAACTATACTCTTGTGGGTGGCTTGATTCCTCATGTCCAATAGCCATAACCTTCTCGTTTCCATCTTCTCGTTCCACCAATGCACCAAAATCCTTTTCATTCATGTGAATGAGGTTATCTAGCTTCTCCATTAATCTTTTAACTTCTTCACTCTTCTTGGTTTCCCTAGGTGATTCATGAGCTCTACTATACCTTCCTTCACTTCGAGCTAGGTTCTCAATGAGTTCATCACCTTGCTCGGTTAGTACGTTGGCGAAATCGCCATTACTAGTTACATTTAACGTGGTGTAGTGCTTTTCCATCAATCCCTTACGAAATATCCCAAGAAGTGCATCAATCGGTACACCATGATAAGGACAAGCTCGTGTGTACCCTTTCATACGCTCCCATGCATCATACAAACTCTCTTCTTTGCCTTGCTCAAATCTAGCTATATCATTCCTTGTCTTTTGAGGCGAGAAAAACTTCAAGAGAAAGGTCTTCTTACACTCTTCCGACGTGGTTATCGAAGAAGACTTGATGCTTCTTTCCCTTTAACTAGCTTTATCACCTAATGAGAAAGGGAATATAGTAAGCTTCGCTACATCTTCGGATACTCCACTTCTACTAACGGTTGAGCTCAATCTATCAAAGAGGGCAAGATGCTCAATGGGATTCTCTTCCGGTAAACCCAAGAATCAGTGATTCAACACCATAGTGACCAAATTTGGCTTAATATCCCGTTCAACACCATCACAAGGCGGTGCTGTAATCCCCATCTTTTCGATCCTTGTAGATTGTTCATCATAATCTTTAATCCTCCTCTCCATAGTTGTAGATTAGTCCCTAGAAAGTCATAGAATGAAAACACACAAACAAACACAAATATATAGAAAATAAAAATGATTTAATCTTTCAAGGATCTCAAATCCTAATGCTTAATGCAAATCCCCGGCAACGGCGCCAAAAAATTGATGCACACTAAATGATCAATGTAATAGCAATCTCACAAAGTGCTATGAGTTTTAATTCCTCAATTACTAATCCACAATTGCATGGTGATATGTCATTGTGTAATCAAGGGTTATTCTTCCACAAGGAGTATGACAAAGGCGATAAGAATGCAAAGAACTTAGTAAGCTAAATCTAACAATGATTTTGAGGTTTTCTAATGATTCCTAATGACAATTATGAAACTAGATGCAATAATGAAATGACAATAAACAAATAACAATATGAAATGATGCAAATAATGAAATGCAAAAGCTTTAAACAATGTAAGACACTAAGCAATAAGATCAAAAGCAATACTAAACTTTACTAGTAAATTTCGAAATCGAGACGAAAAAGCTATGGATCATGGGTTTAAGCAATTGATTCAAGTTTATTAGCTATTGGGGAGTATTGCAAAGCTCTAATCAAGATCAATCATAGAGCAAAGATCACTAATTTAAGACTAATCCACTTCCATGGTACTAATCTCTTTTCTAAATTCCTTAATTACACAAACTTCCATTTTGCAATTAATGGATCTTAAAGCTTTACTTATAAATCCATATACTCATAATTCTCCTTAAACATCAACTTCCATTGGTGAAGATGCGAAAAGCTCATTTGAATTTCTTCTAGACATTTTCACAAACACCTTCCGGGCGTGAAAAGACCATATTCTAAAAATTGAGTGCTCAAGTCAATTTTAGTATTATATTCAATTCAAATGAAGGATCTTTCAAGATCTAAGCATAAGCAACACAACTCAATGTCTAAATCACCCTAATCTAGTCAACCCATAATCCATATGATAACTACTCACCCATATTGAAACAAGACATTAAAGCTAAAGCATTAAACATGATTAAGAAAGATTAAGAAATGTAAAGATAACTTTCGTGATTCATAAAATATGTAAAACTCAAACAAAAGCATTTAAATTTCAAGAATTAAACTCATAAACATACCTTAAGAACAAGGGAGGCCAAAAGCTTAGGGTTTTAATGCAATTACAAGTATTTATAGAAAAAGGGGAATGTACCCGGGTCAAACCAGGTCAAACCCGGTCAACTTCGAAATCGACAAGGGAGAGAGATTGTGGCCCGGCTATAGGATTGGCTAGCTAGCCGGTCCAAAGGGTGGATTTCGGGCAAGGGGTTTTGGCACTTTGGAGCATCCTATGGATCGGCTAGGAGACCGGCTACCTAGCCGATCCATAGACCTTCTCCATCTTCAACTTCATGTTTTCCATTCTTCCCTCTTGATTCTTCTCTCCAATTGTTCCGTACTTGTTCCAAGGCTCCATTTGCACCTAAAATAGACAAAATATGCATGCAAATGCAAGAAAACAAGAACTTGGACTCTATAACTCAATCTAGGCTTAAGGAACAAAATGTGCATTAAAATATGTAAAAACCTAAGCTAAATGTCTCTAAATATAACTAAAATGCAAGCTAAGAAAGGGCAAATTATGCACTTATCATCTATACACCTAAACAACAAGCTTTCCTTCCATAACAAGTTCAAGGATTTGTTCCTCAACAAGCTTTTGTTCATAAGCAACAATACTACTCCAATTAAGTTGCTCCTACCAATGAGGCTACTACCTCTACTCAACCCGCTTCTCAAAACCAAGAGCTCAAGGAGTTGGTTCAACGAGTTTTAAATGGGCAAATCAAGAGTAATGCGGACATCGCAAAGAGGGTCTATGAGGTTAACTCTAGGATTTATGGGATGTATCAAGAATTGGATGGCAAGATTACAAGCCTAGCTTCCCATGTGAAGACTATTGATGTGCAACTAGCACAATTCGCTTCTAGCTCAAAGGCACCAAGCGGTTTTCTACCGGGTAAATCAAAATTTAATCCTAGAAGCAACATTTGAAATGTGGTGATCCTAGAAGAAGATAAAGGATGGCATTCAAGGTATGGACCTTTGACTAAGGAAGATTATGAAGAAGATGAGCTTTACTTAGAAGGATTAGCTAACCTATTGAAACCTCCACAAGAAATTAATGTTATTGTAAAGAAGGAACACTCAAGGAGGATTGAGTTAGCTAGAAAAAGAGCTATGGAAACTCTAACCTATGAAGAAAGGCAACACAAGCCTAAGCTAGACCTTCCAAGACCGGATTTCACAAAGGCAGTCAAGAAGATCTTAGCTAGTTACAAGAAGGATATGGCGGATATAGGTATTAAGTTTCAAAAGGACGATGACTACAAGCAAATAGCTAAGGAGCGAGATCTCATTACAGACGTGTTAGCTAACCAAGGAAAGGTTAGAGAGGTTATTGTGGATGCCGAAAATCACAATTAGATTTGTAAGGGTTTCGAGAGGAAGTAGAGATTTCTATGTTAAGCTACGAAAGAGAAAACGATGAGCAAAGAGAAAATAGGGTTTGTAATTTGCTTTCTATTTCTTTTGTGAATAAAGTTACCAATGCCTTTTACGAGGGCTTGTACATTGATATATATAGCCTCCTAAGTCGACTAAGCCTTTTCGTAAAGATAATGTCAACTTTCTTAAACCTTAACGGATTGCCTTTTTCCCCTATGTCGGTTGTGCCTATGTGGGCTTCGTTACTGGGCTTCCACGCTGTTCTGGAGCCTTCGTTGTTGTTCTGACGAGCGACGAAGCACCTGAAGCTCATGGCAAATGCCTTGGCACGAATGGCAACTGCCTGGACACTGATGAGGCCAAGCACATCGGTGTCATTGCGTAACATCGGTGTCACTAACATCGGTGTCACTGCTCAGTGACGTCAATGCCAGGCAGTTTTGGCCTCTACAGCTCCTCCTGTTGGCTCTGTGATCTCTCCGACGCTGCATTCATGACTTCTCCTGGGGTGAAGATAGCTCTGAAGGTTCCCTTGCCAGGTAAAAGGGACTTAGGAAATTCAAGAGGTCGTCATCTTCTTGTGGGGGAAATTACTTAGGGGCCATATCATTTCTGCACGTCAAAGTATGCTCGTTATCAATCAAAACTTTGAACGTCGAAGTTCAGCGTGTGAAATCCGACCCCAACACTTAGCCGCCCAGCTCAATAGTATTAGTGATAATAGTATCGAGTTAAGGATCATTGGGTGTCGAAGTTTGATGTTCAAAGTTATGATGTTGTTGTTAGTATGATGTTGTAGGCTTAAGCCTTTATTGTTGATAATACTGTAAAGGTTATTTTTTCGTTCTTCGAAGGTTTTAAGACTTCGTGCTCTGCTTGCGAGAGCTGATAGCGTTTGCCGTTGGAGATGGTTTCCACACTAAGGATTTTAAGACCTTGATGAAGATTAAAAGACTTCACTTTTCGCATGCCGAAACTTGCAGAATTTTTATTTTTTTTTGTTCTCTGGAGATTTTAAGACTCCGCGTTGCGTTTGTTGACGTTAACGACATCTTTTGCAACGGGAAAATAAATTTCGAGGATGATAATGCCTCCGAAGATTTTGGAACCCGCCAATGAGAGAGAAAGAAGAGAAGCTTTCTCCTTTTTGAAAGGGATAAGATTTTTTTTTCTCCTTCTTTCTCCTCCACACACTTTCCTAGGGTTTTGGTTTTTCATCTTCTTCTTCTCTCCTTGCCGCCGCCGACGACCACCGCCGCACATTTTCCGGTCGCCGACGCCGACGACGCTCTGTCACCTCCGTGACCACTTCCTTTGCTTGGTGAGTGCCTTTGTTGTTTCCTTCCCTCATAGCTCCTTTTTCAAGCTTATAGATCTTGGTTTATGAGGAACAAAGCCTTTGAATAAGACTTGATTGTTGGATCTTGAACAACCTTTGAATTAGATTCTTGATTTTGAACAAGCTTTGGTTCTTGATGAACAAGCTTTGAGTGTTGATGATGAATCAAAAGAAAAACCTTGATGATTTTTTTATTGATCTTTGATTTTGGTTTGGTGATATGCTCAAATTTACCCTGAGCTACTCTCTCAAATTAAGAGGTCGTCGTAGTAGGGGTCGAATCACTGGGAGTCAAATCAAACAATAGGATGTATGACTTCGAATTGAGCTAAGCAATAAAGTAATGTAAAAGCAAGAAATAATTCAAAACAAAGAAAGATTGTTGGTTTTAAGAATTCAATTAAACAAAAGCTAGGTTTTCGGGAAATTCGCAGGCAAAGATAAATTGTAGAATTAATATAATGTCAGGATTTTAATGAAGAACCGTTCTCGAACTTGAAACTCTAATGTAAAATTAAATGACTTCCGTTGAATTAATTATCTATGCATAAACCCTAGAAATCCAAATTCCTTTGTAAAATCAATCAATTTATGCAAGCATTAAAGTTCAGGTTTCAATTGTTCACAAAATCCCTAAACCAAATTCCTTTGAGAATAGGTGATTTTGCTCATCTAAGATTATGGTCAGCTTATCAATTGATGCTTCCGCTTCTAATTAATCAACCTAAGATAGCTAATTTAGAGTGATCAATCCTAAATCAGGGTTATAACAATCTAGATGAAGAACCAATAGATAATCCTAACATGGATTCAATTATAACAATCCATCTTAATTCCTTTGAAAAACCCTAAACCTAACAAGTAGATTACTCAGACATGGAAACGAATAACATGATAACTGAATAATACTGCATTAAAATAGAGTAAGAAAGAATTACAGAAGGGTTCGAAGAAATCTGAATGGTCTGAAAACTTGTCTCCCTAACTCTCAAAATCTCTCTAAAAACCCTAGGTATTTTATAAAAGAAAACTTCATGAAAACTAAAAGAAAACTAGGTATTTATAGGCTAGAATTCGTGCTGGGCTTTATTTGTTAACTTCTGAAACTTTTGGGATAAAAAGAAAATCTTCAGAATTGGAAAAATCCTTTTCCTTCGCGACTTAATAACTTCCGTCGATCGACGCACATGTGCTTCCGTCGATCGACGCGCCAATCTGACGGCAATTGAAAATCCGTGCTCGCGACTTCAGCTGCTCTTTCCTTGATGCTCCAAAATGCTTCATAATCACCAATTAAGCTCCATTCATACACGAACCTGCCAAGACTCTAAAACACTAGAAATATACCAAAAAGACTCGATAAAACCGGGTTAAATCATGGCCAAAAGATGGTAAAAACCATGATATATCAACTCCCCCAGACTTAGCTTTTGCTTGCAATCAAGCAAACTAGAGACTAAGAATGAAGTCGAGGTTTGAAAATCACGAGAACTCACTTATCCTTTGGAACATTGCTTTCGTTTCTTTGACTCCTTCGCTGCATATAAACAAAGTACCTTTGGCGGTCACGAATCTCAACCATCATAGGTTGGGCCTCAAATCTTAACCTGCAAACCCATCAGTTTCACATTCTCCTAACTGTCGCACACTTGATCATAGTGATGATGGAATTCTCTCTAATGATATCAACTAAGTAAAAGGGCTAGGTGTGATGTTAAAGGCTTTTGTGTTTAAGTGGAGCTAAAGTGTTTAGGGTTACCAGATTTTATTTGGTGGATGCAGACATTATGCATAATCACAAGAGAGAGACGGGTCCAGTTGATGCTTACAGTTTCTCATTCATATTGCACTCTCCTCCAAATCGTAATCACGAACCAAACACCATTATATAACATGTTCCACTATCCATAGCCATCTTCTCCATTCCTTGGGACTTTCGTTGAAGCTAGAGACTTATAAAGATGATCATTTCCCTTTCCCTTACTATGTTTTCGAAATTTTTTTTTTTTTTTTTTTAATTACTTTAAGGGGGGAAATGATCTTACAAAATGTTAGTCTCGAAAATTACCATTATTATGCGTAAAATCCCAAGGAATGCTTAGCATTGCTGCTCTCTATCAAGTACTCCAACCAAATCCTTATCTTATGCAATTTGGTGAATGAAAAACTGCGTCGGACCTCTTTCTCTCCGGAGTTTATACACATGCCTGCACATAAAACTAAGGGAAAGAGATCGCATGAGGCTTGAAATAAAGGTTAAGGCTAGGGGTAGGGTACCAACTGAAAATGAGTTGGCCATTCAGGATCAACAAAGAGTGGTAAAGTGAATAAGAAGTCCTGAATGTTGGATCGATTACTGTCGTGATATCATCGAAGAAAATATAGCGAGATGGAGATCAAGTGTACTAGTCTGGAGTATGATCTACTTCGTTTTGCAAACCGCGATAAGAGGGGAACCTGTACTATCATCTGGTTTCGAATTCGCTCCATCCAAAGGCTTCATCGCAACAGCTAAGAATCGCCAAAACTGAGCGTCTTTTCCTAAGAAAGGTCATTATCCCCTACAAGTTTTGACTCAATAAAACAGACTTTTTTTTTACTCCAAAATAAAAAACAATGTTAGCAACTACCTCCCCCAGACTTAAACAACACTGTCCCTAGTGTTAATTAAGCCTGAAATTGGTGAAAGAAAAGAAAAATAAGAAGTTAGAAATTGTGAAAAAGAATCGAACCTCTGAAGTGCCCGTCGATCGACGCACAAGGTGGTCCGTCGATCGACGCACAAGGTGGTCCGTCGATCGACGCTACTGTCTGAAAAACGATCGTATGTATTCTGGTTTTTGAGCTCCATCTCGTCACGTCATTCAACGATTAGTACCTGTTTAAAGTACTCAAAAACAGAAACGATCAAAAGCACCAACATCATATCATCTAATCAGGTTCACAATTTTGAATTCCTATAACAAACTGACTCAATAAAAAGAAAATAAAAGAGAAAGAAAAAGACTCACAGGTGGGTTGCCTCCCACCTAGCGCTTGTTTACAGTCATTAGCTTGACTACGTATGAAGTTCAGGCTGGAGGTGGATCTCTGAAGTGCACTCCCCCAGACTTGCAAGGAACAATACCAGGAAAGAGCTTCATAGTATTGTTCAGCATCTCTTGGACAACTACCTCTCCTCTCTCTCTCAACTCCAAAGGAATGACAATTCTGAACTTGGAGAATGGTTTTGAGGGCTTTATGCGCTTCACGTTGGGGATCTTTTGGCACTTGTGAATCAGAGGATTGTTGGCTTCATGATGTGCAGTGGAAGGAGCCATCTTGAGGATGTTCTGAACCGAACCTTCTTTGTCTCTCTTTCATTGCTATCCATTAGCCTTGCATAACCCATTGCAGCTTCATCTAACTCCTCAGTTTCAGCGATAGATTGAATCAAAGTCTTCTCCAATGCATCAGTAGGATGTGTCTCATTGAAAACCTCTTGAGCAATGTTTGTGAGTGTATCCACAGAGTAGGTTTGACCATTAATCATAGGCTTCTTCACCAACTGATCCATATCAAACTTCATCTCCAACTCACCCACACATAGAGTAATCCTTCTCCCTTTGACATCAATCATTGCTCCAGCTGTAGCCAAAAATGATCTTCCCAAGATAAGAGGATCTTTGGGTTCTTCAGGATATTGTAGAACCACAAAGTCTGTAGGGATCAAACAATCTCCAACCTTGATTGGGACATCCTCCAAAATCCCCTCTGGGATCCTTACTGGTCTATCTGCAAGGATAAGTGAAATCCTTGTTGGTTGGAAGTCAGTCATACCAAGGCTGATAGCAACTGAGAGTGGCATCAAATTGATGCTTGAACCCAAATCACAAAGAGACCTTGGAAACCTGTCTGTGAAGATTGAACAATCTAATACAAAACTTCCTGGATCCGTGAGCTTTTCTGGAACCTTGTTCAGAATTATTGCACTAACCTGTTCAGAGATCATAGCAACTCCTTCCTCAAGACACAAACTCTTAGTAACCATCCTCTTCACATACCTTCGAATTACAGGAGAGAGCTTCATTGCATCTAAGAATGGAATTTCAATGAGTAGCTTATCCATGATAGCCTTGCATCTAAGCTCTTCTAGCTCCTGTTTAGACCTCTTCTGGGTTCTGTGGTAAGGAATCTTAGGTTGATAAACCTTCTCAACAACATCAGTCGGATCCTGCAGATTTTCAGGTTTCTCCGTCGAGGTCCCGTCGAGGTAACGTCGGGGTAACATTAGGAATTTTCTCACCCGTCGAGGTAGCGTCGAGGTAGCGTCAGGGTAACGTCAGGGTAACATCAGGAATTTTCTCACCCGTCGAGGTCCCGTCGAGGTAGCGTCGGGGTCCCGTCGAGGTAACTTCTGGTGCAAAAATTTCTGCATGTTCTTCATTTTCTAGCTCGTGAATTCGCTGACTCGAGGGGTTGTTTCGCAGGTTTGGCTCCACGACCTTCCCACTTGTAGTTGTAATCGCAGCAACACTATGTTGTCTTGGGTTTGCATCCATTCTAGCTGGAAGAAAACCCGCCTGTCTCTATACACTCTCTGCGGTTTGAGCTACCTGAGTATCCAGCTTTTTCAAGTGAATGTTGATGGCCTCAATTTTACCATTGAGATCAGTGTAGAACCCATCCATCTTTCCATTGAGAGTAGTGTAAAGCCCGTCAATCTTCCCATTGACATTTACTGCTAGACTTTGTTGGCCCTCAAGAATCTGTTCGAGTGTACCCTTTGAGTCATTTTCTGAAGGTTTAGAGGGAATCAGTTGGTCAGAAGAAGATCCATAAGTCCTTTGGTTGTTGTTGTAGCCTCCAAACCTCTGATTCTGAAAACCATTCCCATTGATGTAGTTAACATCCTTTTGATTGTTCTCCTCTTCTCGAGCAAAGTGAATTTCCTTCTTTCCCACCAGATGATGATGAATGGAATCTACCTTAGCTTTGACCTCAGCAATCTCAGCTCCACTTGATCTATCAGCTTCCCTTCTCCTTTCCTCATCGATCTTCTTTGTACTATTGCTAGTAGACACGTTCTTGATGAGTTCAAAGCAATCAGCCGGAAACCTGGTTTTAAAGTTCCCATTACTCGAAGCATCTAGAGTGACCTGATGTCTCAAATCCAAACCTCTGTAGTAAATACCCAGCAACTGAACCTCTGTAAACCCGTGATGAGGACAGTCTCTCTGATATCCCTTGAACCTTTCCCACGCAGCTTTGAAGGATTCTTTCTGATTCTGAGCGAATGTTGAAATCTTAGCTCGTAGGTCCTCTGAGCGAGACTCATCATAGAAGTGACTCAAGAAAGCACTCTTAGTATCTCTCCAATTAGTCAGTGAGCCTGGCTCCAACTGCTTCAGCCAAGAGGCTGCCTCTCCAGCAAGAGAAAATGGAAATAGCTTGCACATGATGTAATCCTCAGATACGTTGTTAGCCTTAATGCTAGACGCAAGATCCTCAAACATCTCAAGATGATCCATGGGGTGCTCTGATGGGTGCCCATGGAACTGATGTTGAGCTACTAAATAGAAGTACGCAGGTTTCAACTCAAAATCCCTACGCTCAAATCTAGGTGGTCGAATCGCTGCCCTATTGGCATAGTGCTCTTCAGGACGGTAGTAGTCTCCCAAAGTGCGTTGGTTAACTACCGCCCCCCGTGGTACACGATTAGCCTGAGCCAGATGCTCAATCTCAGCGCGCTGGCGCTCCAACTCAACTCTTTGGCGATCTAGCTCAGCACGCTCTGCTGCAATTGGATCCATAACCTCAATGATGTTACCAGCTTCATCAATGGGGTCACCCAGATCGTTGTACCGATTACCATGTCTGTCAACATTCTCCCCTTCAGCATTCCGAAAAGTCACCACAGCTCGATTAGCCATCTTAGCTTGCTGAAACACAAAAACAAAAGAAAACGCGTAAAAACGAACAAAACAAAAAAAAAAAAAAAAAAAAAAACTTAGTCAGAATTCTAGAATCAAAATCCTATGGAAGATTTTGACTCCCCGGCAACGGCGCCAAAATTTGATATGCTCAAATTTACCCTGAGCTACTCTCTCAAATTAAGAGGTCGTCGTAGTAGGGGTCGAATCACTGGGAGTCAAATCAAACAATAGGATATATGACTTCGAATTGAGCTAAGTAATAAAGTAATGTAAAAGCAAGAAATAATTCAAAACAAAGAAAGATTGTTGGTTTTAAGAATTCAATTAAACAAAAGCTAGGTTTTCGGGAAATTCGCAGGCAAAGATAAATTGTAGAATTAATATACTGTCAGGATTTTAATGAAGAACCATTCTCGAACTTGAAACTCTAATGTAAAATTAAACGACTTCCGTTGAATCAATTATCTATGCATAAACCCTAGAAATCCAAATTCCTTTGTAAAATCAATCAATTTATGCAAGCATTAAAGTTCAGGTTTCAATTGTTCACAAAATCCCTAAACCAAATTCCTTTGAGAATAGGTGATTTTGCTCATCTAGGATTATGGTCAGCTTATCAATTGATGCTTCCGCTTCTAATTAATCAACCTAAGATAGCTAATTTAGAGTGATCAATCCTAAATCAGGGTTATAACAATCTAGATGAAGAACCAATAGATAATCCTAACATGAATTCAATTATAACAATCCATCTTAATTCCTTTGAAAAACCCTAAACCTAACAAGTAGATTACTCAGACATGGAAACGAATAACATGATAACTGAATAATACTGCATTAAAATAGAGTAAGAAAGAATTACAGAAGGGTTCGAAGAAATCTGAATGGTCTGAAAACTTGTCTCCCTAACTCTCAAAATCTCTCTAAAAACCCTAGGTATTTGATAAAAGAAAACTTCATGAAAACTAAAAGAAAACTAGGTATTTATAGGTTAGAATTCGTGCTGGGCTTTATTTGTTAACTTCTGAAACTTCTGGGGTAAAAAGGAAATCTTCAGAATTGGAAAAATCCTTTTCCTTCGCGACTTAATAACTTCCGTCGATCGACGCACATGTGCTTCCGTCGATCGACGCGCCAATCTGACGGCAATTGAAAATCCGTGCTCGCGACTTCAGCTGCTCTTTCCTTGATGCTCCAAAATGCTCCATAATCACCAATTAAGCTCCATTCATACACGAACCTGCCAAGGCTCTAAAACACTAGAAATATACCAAAAAGACTCGATAAAACCGGGTTAAATCATGGCCAAAAGATGGTAAAAACCATGATATATCATTTGGTGTAGGTGAATTGTGGTTATGGAGGAGCAAAGTGTTGATGGGATTTTCGGTCTTGATCCCAACGGTAGAGGTGAATTGACGACGACGAGCCGCACCGATATGGACCCGACGGCATCGGGTGGGTTCACCGATTTGTCGATGACCCGAGGGGGAGATGGCACCATCCCAAGGACTTCGGTCCCCCAAACTGACGACCCGATGCTGGACTCGGACCCGAGCATCCGATGCCGACGAGCTTTCTCGGTGATCCGACAAGCTTTCTCGGTGATCCGACGAGGTTGGCTCATCGGGGTAACGATGACCCAAAGTCATTAGTATCGACCGACGTCCCCGGTCGAGCTTCGTGCGGTACTGATATCCTCGTGTCATCGGGTACCGATGACTCAGTGATGTAATCAAGTTGTTTCGGTTTGACGACGACATCGGGGTGTGATGTTTTAACGACGATGTTGGGTACAAATTCTCACAGTCTTGATCTGAATATGTTTGTATATGATACAAACCCAATGTTTCATGTTGGTGATGTCGATGCACCATTATCATCGTCTTCTTCCTCGTCCTCCGATTCTCGTGCTTTTAGTGATGATGAGGCTCCAGTTGATGAGGTTGAGCAGACGAAGAAGGCTAAGAAAACTTGGAAGAAAGCAAAGGTGAAGGTCCGCCCTAACCCTCCTGGGTCTAGTCTTTCGGATGAGAAATCTTTGCAGCGTATCTCAGAGGAGATCATGTTAGTTGCTCCTAGCCTTGCTGACAGAGTTTTCGCCCCGCCTCCATGACACTGTACCTTGTTTGAGAACTACTTCGATCAGTGTCTACTTTGGTTTCCACTACCCCGTTTTCTCATGCGCTTTCTAGCGGTACACGGCGTTTGCCTTGCTCAGATTAACCCTAGGGGTATCAGACATCTCATCGGAATCTACGTGTTGAGGAGAGAGTGTGGTGTTGATATTAGCACCGAGCACTTGTCTTACTTGACGGACTTTAGAGTTCGCGGTCGAAGTGATGAGGTCAAGCATAGTGTTACCAACGCGTCGGGGATGGCACTCATTGCCGGGTTTCCGAGCAAAGACGTTGAGGATCATTTCTTCTTTGTTGAGCTCTCAAAAAAGACTGTCGAGGCGGAATGCATTGGCCTTGTCAAAAGGAGATGGAAGAGAAGAGGTAACAAACACTTAGCGATTTCTTTTTATATAGCCTTGTTATATACTAACTCTTGAATTGTTGTCTTTCGTAGTGAAGCAATCGTTGCCTGAAGTCTCAAAAGAGTTTGTTACCGCTATGCATGACGAGCTTTGCTTCGGGAACGGTAACTGGAGGAAGTCGTTCAGTCGGAAGAGGATCGAGAGGGTACTTTCCACCGAGATCCTTCTGAGGAAGATTCTTGGACGAGGCAGCGCCAGGGTATCTTCTCGTGAGCAGGCTGCACTTGAGGCAGCAGCGAAGGCCACGGGGTCGTCGGGTACCAACGTACCGAAGGCGATGGTGCCGATGACGTCGACCCCGACGGCTTTGTCGGCGCAGGTGAGGTCTTCAAGGCCCTTGGCGCCAAAGATCTCTGCTACATCGACCCTACTTCCTCCTCGTTCCCTTACTTCAGGCGAGCTCGCGGAGTTTCGTAAGCTATCAGCGGAGAGAGCCCGCACCTCTAGTGGCAAGGGAAAGGGCATTGACCGTGAGACCCCTTCGAAAAGGCAGAGACTGGACACATACCCTGGAGCAGTTGTTGACAGAGAGACTTCAGCGAGCCATGTTGTTGCACCTCCCGTTGGTGGGTTGCTTCATGGTGAATCTTACTCGGCAGTGAAGTCAAAAGCTTCTGAGGTTTGAATCTTTCCCTTAGCACTCCTTATGCCTTAGCATGTTTTGATATAATATTTTGCTTTCTTGCAGCTTTCCCTATTCTTCGACCGTCTGGTTGGTGATTACGACCAGGATGTTTGCTGCAGAGATAGTGAGCTTCGCATGGCCAAAGAGGCCAAGGCCGTCCTGTAGTCGAGGCTAGATGAGTTCGCCGAGCGGAACAAGGTTCTTGAGCATGACGCTCTCTGTTTGCAGAAGATCAAGAAGGACTATGATGATAAGTTGATGAAGCTTAAGTCGAGGTGTACCAAGGCGGAGGGTGAGATAGTTCAGCTGAGGGGTGAGCTTAGCTCTGCTAGTGATCTTCAGCGCACTAGGATTGGTAAAGGCGTTGGTGAGGCCAGAGACGAGATAGCTCTCGGTTTTGCTGGGCGAACTAGCGAGGTTACTAGGTTACTTGCAGAGATCGGAGGGAAGGTCCAGAACGACATGTTGAACCTCGCTGAGATTGATGTGAACTTGGAGTTCATTGGGCTCCTTCAGGGATCAGAGCCACCAGACCTCCCGACTGAGGTTAAGGCGTTGCGCGAGCGGCGTCACCTGATCTACGATGCTCGCGATGTGTTCGCGGATCTACTTGCTAGTGTCCGAAGACTACTTTAGATTCATGTGGTTTATGCTGGCACTGTTGAGGCAAGCGTTGCTGTGGATGACGACGTTGAGGTGACAAACGATGATGATGTCGAGGTGACAGACAACGACGAGGACTTATCGACTTTCTCCTCTTTTATTTTCAGACTTTTGTCTATGACTTTATGATTCTCGAACGTGATTACTCATGACTTTTGGAGATAGTGTTGGATGGTTTGTATCCATGCTATGATTTTTTACCTTGCATTGTAGCAAATGTAAGATGATAACGAATGCGGTTTTATTTTCTCGCCTCTCTTTCTTTGTCAAATCATGAATCTTGCTTTGATCAAGTCTTTTACCTTTGGCTATTTGTACCAACGTTGTTGTTGGGTTTATGATTGCAGGGTAACAAAATCACAAGTGCGCTTTCGCTCCTTTCCTACCAACGTTTGTTGTTGGGTTTCTACTTTTACCAACATTGTTATAGGATTTTCTAGAATGGCGGTGCTTTCCGAACACGTCTGTTCATATGCGATCACACCTTTTGACTTGACCAACGTGTTGTTGGGTTTTTTGAATGATTATTCGGTGTATAAACCTAAGTAATCATTGGCAACTGTTTTTTACCAACGGTGCTATTGGGTTCTTGAATGAACAACCAGAGTCAAAAAGCCCTGAAGCTGAAACATTAGAATTTTTTGAATGAACAGCCGGAGTCAAAAGCTTAGAAACTGAACATTAGAACTTATATAGCGCGCTTAGGATCCGCAGATGGATGTCATCATGTTCAGGTTCACACATTCTTACTGTGGCCAGCAGCAACGACTATGGATTGCACTTGTTTGAAAAAGGCTTTTGAATAATCCATAAAAAGATGTAACTGATGAACCTTGCTTGAAAAAGGCTTTGAAAAATCCATAGAGGATGTAACTGATGAAGTCTATGAGACTTGTGTTAAGTGTTAGTCGTCTAAAGCAAAGAGCTTGATAAAAAATTGGAGTATACCAGTATACATACCCCACTCCCCCCCCCCCCTTTTGACGGAGGAGGGAAACTGAACTGGTCCGGAGACAAGCTGCCTACGTACCCTTTGCAGGGATCAAGTCGCCCCGTAATTCGTTAAAGCACTTACTCCCACCCCCCTTTGGACAGAGGAGGGCAACTGAACTCGTCCAGAGATAAGCTGCCTATGTACCCTTTTTGCAGGGATCAAGTCACCTCATAGTTCAAGGCAAAAGCCTTAGAAGAGGACTAGTGATAGTACCTCTTCAAGTGCTTTGCATTCCATGAATGGAGTATTGGCGTGCCAGCCATGGTGGGGAGCTCAGAGACGCCGGGACGGACCACGGTGATGACTCTGTAAGGTCCTTCCCAGTTAGCTCCAAGTTTGCATGCGTTCCGCTCTTCTGTATTATGGAAGACTTCATGCAAGACCAACTCGCTTTCACGGAAACGTCTTTCTCGAACTCTGGAGTTGTAGTAGCGTGCGGCTGCGTTTTGATGTTGGTTAGCCGGATGAGTGCTTGATCACGCCTTTCGTTTAGGAAGTCCAATTCATCGAAGAGGAGTGAATCGTTGAGATCTTTATATTCTTGTAAGAGACGACGTCGTGGCCCCGGAGAAGTGACTTCTGAAGGTATGACACATTCAGTGCCATAGACAAGTGCAAAAGGAGTTTCGCCTGTTGCATGGTGAGGAGTGGTGCGGTGGGACCATAAAACGCCTTCTAGGTCGTCTACCCAACGTCCCTTCTTCGCATCTAAACGTTTCTTAAGGCCATCGAGAATTGTTTTGTTGATTGCTTCTACCTGACCATTACCTTGAGGATAACGAGGAGTAGACTTGCTAAGTCGAATCTTCCACTTCGCACAGAAGGTCTCGAATCTGTTGGAGATGAACTGGGAATCGTTGTCTGTAACAATTTCGTATGGAACTCCGTGACGGCATATGATGTTTCTCCGGACGAAACCTTCAACTTGGGCGTCTTTGATACTTGCGTAAGCTTCAGCTTCTACCCACTTCGAAAAATTATATGTTAGAACAATTAAGAAGTGGCTCTGTTTTGAAGCGTGCAGTGGTCCAACGATGTCCATGGCCCTCTCATGAATGGATAAAGAGAGGTGATAGAGGAAAGCATCTCCGTTGGTTGATGGATCTTTGGAGCATGTCGTTGGCACCTTTCGCACTTGGCTGAAAGCTTTACACAGTTGTTCACAATAGTAGGCCAGAAGTGGCCATGTCGCTTGATCTTGATTGCTAAGGCTTTGCCTCCTGAGTGATTGCCACAAGACCCGATGTGTACTTCCTCCATGACTTATCTGGCCTCTTGTCCTTCTATGCAGGTGAGCAGAGGACCGTAGAATCCCCACCTGTAGACGATACCATCTAGCAGAACGTATCGAGGAACTTGCTTCTGTACCTTGCGGGCTGCCTACATGTTGCTAGGCAATTCCCCGTTGACAATGTAAAGACAAATCTGATCCATCCAAGGTTTATCGCAACCGTACTCGGGGTCTTCATCAGTCTCCATCGGGACAGACGTGTCTTGGTCATGAGGGACAAGTGGGAGATTTTCTGACGAGAGGTTGTCGGTTTCTGGGACCTCATCGGTCCCAAGGACCCCAGCGGTGACAGAGGCATCGGCGACTGGGGCCTCATCGGTGCCTAGGACTTCATCGGTGCCTCGGGCCTCATCGGTGTCTGCAGTTATTTGTTGACCAGCCATAAACTATGTCATCGGCATACGCGTAGGCTCTGTTTCCTCAGGTGCCTCAATGTCTTCGGCTCTTGCCCCGAGTGATTCAGCAATGGCTTTTGCTTGCTTCACAACCTGAGATCGTGTTGAGATAGCGAGCGTCATATCTTGTTGGATACTTGGAAATTCGATGAACTCTGTATATCAGAGGTTACTCGCTCCATCTGAGCCTTTACTGCAGCGAGTTCTGCAGCGTAAGGTCGTTTGAATGCTCTACGCTCTTGCTCCTTCTTGTACCACTCTTTGCTAGAGTAGTTAGTGTACTCTGAGGTGTCTTTCACAACCTCCGTCTTGGAAGAGCCTGGCGGGCTTTGAGTGTCAGAGGCGCGTGGTTCTTGTCGGCTGCCTTCTGCACCTTCTGCTCGTGCACGTTTCATGGGAGCTGGTTCATCTTCGTCGGAGATATCCACGACGCGTTCGGGAGATTTGTCTGATTCTCGACGCAGCGGTGGTGGTGGTAGGTCATCTGGGTTTCCCCGAGCGATACGAGACGCCGAGAGTCGAGGCGTTGAGGGTCGATGCGCGCCCTAAGTCTTGTTGTGTCGGGTCTTCCGCACTTTCTTCGCGAAAAAGCTTTTAGCTCCTTTGAAGTCGCCTCGTTGATCTTGGCTTGCTTCTTCTGCTCTGTGAGGAAGGTTTTGAGCATCTTCTTCACCTCGGTTATGTCGCCTTGAGCAACGGGTCTAATGTTAACGTGATTTCTCGTGAGATGATGGATCATCTAGAAATCACAAACCTCAAGAAGACTCAATGCACTCTCATCTTTGGTGATTCAACATGTAAGCAACCACTTGGAGTAATTGAAGATTATCCTTTGAAGATCGGTAATTGCATTATACCGACGGATCTCATGGTTATGAAAATGGAGATGGCTAAGTCGCTCCCGCTTATTATTGGTACGCCTTTCTTGGCTACTAGAGGAGCTAGTCTAAACTTTCTCCATATGAAAGCTCTATTGATGAAAGTGGACCCTTACACTTACTATGATATTCAGTCCATTGGAATTGATGTTTGTGGTATGTTCTCTAGTGAGGATGTTAAAGAAGAGATGATGAGTCTAGAAACTAGTGAAGAGGTCATTAAAGTTGAGAAAGAAGCTCCCAAGATAAATGATTACAAGGAGAGCTTGGATATGTTTGATGGTGGCGGTATTTTTCGATGTTTGAAGCGGTTAATGAGATAATCATGACCATAGCTAATGAGCCTAAGGGAGCCAATGGTAAGAGCTCCAAGATGTCTAAAGAAAAGCTCAAGGAGAAGCTCATACTAGAGCCTATAAGGAAAGTTGAAGAGGGACTTGAGTGCAAAGCCATTTGGAATGACGAGTCTTGAAGTTTTTATAAGGCTAAGATCGTTTTTCCAACCAGTATGAACCACGAAGAGATTGAGAAGTGCAAGAAGGAAATGAAAGAAGCCTTTGACATTGATTTGGAAGATTGGGGACCAAGCAAGATTGATGGTTCTCCATTGATCTCCAACTAGCGCCTCTACCCACCGTCAAGCTTAGAGACGTAAAACAAGCTCGCTTTGGAGGCACTCCCATGGTATCCTTTGTACATATATCTTATGCTTTTTATCTTTGTAGCCTAAATGCAAATGCAACCCGATCTGCTTGTTGATCCGTGGGAGGCCTCTAACTGTCAGGTTTGACTTTTTCTCTACGTGTGACTTGGTCAAATTTTGGTCTACCCCGGTTTATTTCAAGTGTTTTCAATCAATTTTGGCCAGTTTAGCCCTACAAATCAGATTTTTAAAACCCTTCTCCCTTAAATTCAAATTATTTTGTAATCTTTAAAGATTCTTTAGCATATCTCTCTCTTAGTTTACTCTTTCTCTCAAGGAATTTTCAAACCTTTCATAATCAAGATCTCTTTTCTCTCTAAATTTTTGAAAGAACATTGAATTCACCATCTCTTTTGGATCTTCTCTACCATAATCTTTGATTATCACAAGGTATGCTCTCTTTCTTCTACCCATTTCATTTACTCTTGAAACTCATTGATGCATACATGAGAATCTTGTGGAATTCACTATCATTAGGTTATGAATTGAGTTGCTTTGTGTTTAATATGAGTTATAAGTGTTTGGGTAGTTAATTTCATTTGCAAATTTGGAATATTGATGGTTGAATTTGAGATTCTCTTTACTTTGGAGTACTTGATGTTGAAAATGCTTTAAATTTGGAATCTTTAGATGAAATTGAGTTTATTTATGAATTTTGCTAGTTATTTGTTGCAATTAAACTTTGTTGGTACCTAGTATTCGCTAGAATTTTGAAAATTTATCAAGTTCAAGAGTTGGTCTTTGGTAAATGGGTTTATTAGAGAATGGAAAAGTTAGAATTTGTTTAAAAATGATTAGAATGTCCATTGAACATTGCTTATTGCATTGATTGATCCCTTGTCTAGCTTTATGTGATATCAATTATTGATGAATTTGATGATTGGCTAGACAAATTGTGTTTTGATTGGAAAATGGTTCTTATTTGGAAACATTACTTTGTAGGATCAGTCTAGGAAAAATGACCACCCGAATTGAAAAGTTCACGTCATGCGTTGTTGAGATTCGACTTGGTATCTTAAATCAAGCGACTTATGAAGCTACGAGGTAGGTTCGCGTGTCCGTTGTTTTTGTCTAAGATTGGACTCAAAGACAAGGTCAATGAGCTTTTAGGGAGAATACATTTAAGTGGCTTATCATCAATGAGTTACGCCGCTTATCGCGAGCTCACCAAGCAATTCTTAGCCACGATGGTGTGCAAGTTCGATGATCGTCTTGGGACTTATCTCATTTGCTTTGAGATAGATGGATTGAAGTATATAGTTACATTTCAGGATTTTTGCGATATCTATGGATTTCCACCGGGGAAGTTTGGAGAAAACACGGAGTTCAACATGGAAACTATATTATGGCGTAACATAGCACTCGAGCAGAGTTACACGGCCGCCTCCAATCGCATTACAAGAGTCAAGATTCCCACGATTCGATATATTCTCTATCTGTTGGCTAATACCGTCAGTGCAAGAGGAAACGACGATTTCCCAACAAACGAAAACCTCAAGCTACTCTACTTTGGTATCCATTCCTCTATGCAAGATCTCAATGGTCAACCTATGGAGATGGTTCATGATTACTATGGATGTGAGCTTGGCGCGATGTTTTTTGCCAAATTAAAGAAGTTTCGGTTTTGCTTGACAACTTCGGCTACACCGCGGATATGTTTTGGCGGCATACTTACTCCTTTGTTCGTACATGTGGGGATCGATCTCGATGATTTCATGCCTTTACAAGAAAGACCATTGATTGATGTTCATTACTTGGTCGAGAAGGAGACTTTAAGAGGACCATTTGGGCTAAGACATTATGTTTACCGGTTCTTCGATGACAATGGCAAGCCACTTTGTTGCTACCTTCCGTTACCACCAAAATTTGGGAACACTTCAAGCAACCGTGCCCTCCGATTGTTTGATAGTTGATAAGCAAGATCATACATTAAATCCTTAATGAATGTTTAGTAATTGGTGGATACAATGGTATGTGAATGATTTATCATTGAGTCTAGAGGCAAAAGACTGGAATAACGATAGACTGCGAGAAGATTGATTGAGCTTAAAGCGCTTAGCGATAGCTTTGCATTATCTTAGGTGATGGTGTTGAATGCTTTGTTTGAATCTCTTTGTTTTATATTCTTATTTTCAAACCTCTCCATCGGTTTGCCCTCTTTGTTTGCTCGAGGGCGAGCAAAATGCAAGTCCGGGGGAGTTGATAAGTGCATAATTTGCCTTTTCTCAGCTTGCATTTTAGTTATATTAAGAGACATTTAGCTTAGGTTTATACATATTTTAATGCATATTTTGTTCCTTTAGCTTAGATTGAGTTTTAGAGTCTAAGTTCTTGTTTTCTTGCATTTGCATGCATATTTTGTCTATTTTAGGTGCAAATGGAGCTTTGGAACAATCATGGAATAAGTGAAGAGAAGAATCAAGATGGAAGAATGAAGAACAAGAGGTTGAAGATGGAAGACTCTATGCGTTGGTAAGGTCTCTAGAATCTTGGCAACACTATTTATTGTCAAAAGAGTTTGTTATTCATACAAATCATGAGATGCTCAAACACCTAAGAGGACAGACCACACTTAAGAAGAGACATGCAAAGTGGCTTGAGTTCATAGAGACTTTTCCGTATGTGATCAAGTATAAGAAGGGTAAAGAGAACATTGTAGATGATGCTCTATCAAGAAGGCACGCTCTAATCAGTACAATGGAAGCTAGGATCATGGGATTTCAGAACCTCAAAGGATTTTATGAAACCGATCCAGATTTTCAAGAAACCTTCAAAGAAACCAACAAGGCTGCATTTGGAGCATTCTATCAACAAGATGGGTTCTTATTTAAGGAAAAGAGGCTTTGCATCCCTCAAGAATCCATGCGAGAGCTAATGATCAGAGAAGCACATGGAGGAAGACTCATGGGACATTTGGGTCGAGACAAGACCTTAAGTGTGCTTATGGAGCACTTCTATTGGCTACACTTAAAAAAGACGTGGAGAGGTTATGTGCAAAGTGCATAACTTGCTTAAAGGCAAAATCCAGGTCACATCCTTATGGTTTATATATGCATTTGCCTATTTGCCTATTCAGGTTCAGGCCACTTCCCGGCCGAACCTCATGGGTTTAGCCCATATCCTGGTAGCTATGCTTCTTGAAGGCATACATTTCTTTGGATCTTTACTTAGAATACGCAGCGGAAAATCATTTCTATTCAAATTCTCTAACGGTTCTAAGTTCATTCACCTGAACTAATCCTTGAACCGGTTGAGTTCATCCATACCTTTGGATATCCCATTTAGCATATGATAGCCTCAACCAAAATCACTCGGTCTCAAGCGCCCATCCTATCTAATGGCCTCCGTTCGGTTTAGGCTCTATCATACTCAGTCAACTCTCGTAAGTCTAAGCATTCGGTTGTTCTCTATACTAACCAGGCAAGATCTAACAGGTATTCAAAGATTCCACAAGATAGATAATGCCTTACCTTAACCAATCTGCAAATCTTACTTGTCCAGAATCCGCATTCTGGTTTGCCCTTTCTCTCACTCGATTTGCTACCCATGTATCGGCTTGAACGGATCCCTTCATTACGTAGTCATTCAACCAACCATCTCCACGGCCGCACCGCTTCATGAGTCGCACCCTTTCAAGGCCGCACCACTTCACGAGTCGCACCCTTTCACGGCCGCACCGCTTCACGAGTCGTACTCTTTCACGGTTACACCGCTTCATGAGTCACACCCTTTCACGGCCGCACCGCTTTACGAGTCGTACCCTTTTACGGTTGCACCGCTTCACGGTGGTCCGTTTGGATTACCCATGGTTTATGTGATCATCGTGGATCACCCATGGTTCCGTGATCATCGCGGATCACCCTTGGTTCCGGTGATCATCGCGGATCACCCACGGTTCCCGTGATCATCGCGGATCACCCTTGGTTCCCATGATCATCGCGGATCACCCATGGTTCATGTGATCATCGCGGATCACCCTTGGTTCCGTGATCATCGCAGATGACCCTTGGTTCTGGTGATCATCGCGGATCAACCATGTTTCCGATAATCATAGCGGATCACCCATGGTACCCGTGATCATCGCGGATAACCCATGATCCCCGACGGTCACCGGCGGGTTCTCTCCATCACCGATGTTATAGACGCTTGGGTTATCCCTCTTCCTTGAGAGATTTCTTCCCCCAAGAAACGTGGATCTCCTTTTCCCTTCATAAAACCCCTTTATATAAGGGTTAAAAGGGCATCTTTTCACCAAGGGATGCCCTTGGAACTTGTCTACATTCGTCCCCCCACCCTTTCATGATAAGATGTGTCTATTGAAGACTTGTACCCTTTGGCGTTGGCACCCTTTGGTTATTCCAACCACCCAGCTTCGGTAACCACCGTAGTCCACCCAGCTAGGGTTCCAGCTGATCAGTCTACCCAGGTGGGTCAGTACTTGATTAGCTCATCCAGTTAAGTTGAGCGGCCGCCCAACTCACTTAGCTCAGCTGGCTAGCTCATCCAGCTAGTTCAGCTCATCCAGCTAAGTTGAGCTGCCACCCAACTTACTTAGCTCAACTAGCTAGCTCATCCAGCTTGTTCAGCTCACCTAGCTAGTTAAGCTATCACTTTTGGTTTCTTTTCCTTTGGCTAAGTCATTTGATTCGCCATTGGATTCGCTTATTCCTTAGTCCTTTCTTGACTAGAATCTAGCCTTTCCCAAAATAAACAACCCTGGTATAATGATCGCGGAACATGGATGTTACAAAACTAAGGCAGATTTTGTGAAGAAACTACATTAAAGAGTCAACGCAAACTTTGAGATGAAGACCAAGAAGTACAAGAAACAAGCGGACAAAGGGCAGGAGGAGCTTACATTTGAACTAAGAGATTGGGTCTGGTTACATATACGGCAAGAGAGATTCCTAAAACAGAGGAAATCCAAGCTTTCACCAAGAGGGGATGGACCATTCAGAGTATTAGAGAAAGTCAACAACAACTTCTACAAGCTGGAATTGCCAGGTGAGTTAAACATTTCCCCTACTTTCAATGTTACGGATTTAGCTCCTTTCCATGCAAACGAATCCGTTCTGAGGCTAGAACAACTTCAAGAGGGAGGGAATGATGAGGACATCTGATAGATAAGGAATATTCTCTTCGTATATATTAGAGTCGATTTACTTGTTAGAATATCTTGTAAATCCCATATCTTGTGTAACAACTTAGGCTATATAAGAGCCTCTAATGAAACGTATCCCATTAGGGAAATTCATTGATTTTCATGGTTTCAGAACTCAGGCTTTTCTGATCCTCACCTTCTTCTTACTTTCTTCTTCTTCTTCTTTTCTCTCAAATCTGAAATGGCTTCTACACCGACTACCAGTGAAAGGGTTTTTGGTGTCACCAACATCAAATCCCATATTCCTTTGATTCTTGATCTTGAAGATCATAACTATGATGCTTGGCGAGAGCTCTTCCTCACCCACTGTCTCACGTTTGATGTGTTGTGACTTTTGTTCCTAATGGTGCTAATGATGTCCAATGGAACAAGCGTGATGGACTAGTGAAGCTATGGCTTTACAGAACTCTTAACCACAACTCTTCCGTATCTGTTTTAAGACTGGTGGAACTTCTCGTGACATTTAGCTTCGGATCGAAAATCAGTTTTCTAACAACAAAGAGGCGCGTGCTATTCAACTCGACAACGAGCTCCGGACCTTGGAGATTGGCGATCAATCAATCCGATCTCCTTGCAAATCTTGATTCTCCTGTCTCCGATCGCACTCTTGTCACAAACATTCTCAACGGGTTAAATGAGAAGTTCGATTACATTATCAATGTAATCAAACACAGAGAACCATTTCTCACCTTTGAGATTGTGAAGTCAATGCTTCAAATGGAGGAATCGCATCTGAAGAAGTCATACAAACCTTGTGCGAAGCATGCTGATCACTCGTCTTCACCATCGGCTCTTACTGTTGTTAATAGCCAGCCCAAATCGAATCCACATCAACACCAGCGGAGCTACAACAACACAAGAGGCAATTGGCGTAACAATGAAAATAGGTTCAGAGGTCGTCAAAACTCACAAAGACCTCCGTTTCCAAATTAGGCCTATCCATTCTGGCCTAGTCCAAATCCAATGCATCAATGGAACTACAATGTTTCATGGGCTCCATATATTCAACCAAACAATCGTGGAGTGTTGGGACCAAGGCCTAGTGCTCCTCAACAACAAGAAGCTCACGTTGCAGAATGCTCATTCCAGCCAACAACAGACTTCTCTCAAGCATTCATTACGATGACTTTAGCTGATCCAGGAGCTGCAGATTGGTATATGGACACTGGAGCCACTGCTCACTTAGCCGCTTCAGCAGGTATGATTCAATCTGGTCTTAATCATAGCATCAAACACTCTGTTATTGTTGGTGATGGATCAAAAATTCCGGTAACCTCCTCTGGTTCTTCCTTTCTCCACTCTAAAACTCGTCCTCTTTCATTAAAAGAATCCTCGTCGCTCCTCAAATTGTTAAAAACCTTATCTCTGTTCGTAAATTTACACGTAAATTTCTGATCTTCACACCAGCTTGATGTTCAAAACGCGTTTCTCCGCAGTGATTTAGATGAAACAGTTTATATTCATCAACCACCGGGGTTAGTAAGTAAAGAGTATCCCAACCACGTTTGCAAACTAAGGAAAGCTATATATGGTCTTAAGCAAGCGCCGAGAGCATGGAATGCCCGATTTGCTAAGTTTCTCTACACACTTGGTTTTGTCTCCTGTAAAAGTGATGCGTCTTTGTTTGTCTTCAGGAAAGGACAGCAGATGGCTTATATATTGTTATATGTTGATGATATAGTCATGACAGCTTCGGATCAGAAATGTCTTCAATGGATAATTGACTCTTTGAAGACTGAATTTCCTATGACAGACATGGGGAAGCTAAGCTATTTTCTCGGCATTAAAGCAGATTTTAACTCCGGTCTCTTTCTTAGTCAAGAAGCATATGCTGAAAATATCATTAGACGTGCATGCATGAGTGAGTGCAAACCTTGTGCCACTCCGGTTGATCTTAAATCCAAGCTCTCGGCAGACATTGGTGAGTTGATATCTGACCCGACACGTTATCGAAGCTTAGCTGGTGCGTTGCAATACTTGACATTTACCAGGCCTGATATATCTTATGATGTCCATCAAATATGCCTTTTCATGCATGCTCCACGCCAACCACATCTCCACGCACTAAAGCGAGTGATAAGATACATTCAGGGTACAAAGTCTCAAGGATTGCAACTAGTTAAAGGGGAAATTGATCAATTAACAGCCTATTCTGATGCAGATTGGGGCGGCTGTCCGGATACTCGACAATCAACATCAGATTATTGTGTTTATTTGGGTCCTAATCTGATCTCGTGGTCGTCAAAGCGACAACCAACTGTATCACGTTCTAGCGCTGAAGCAGAGTACAAAGGGGTCGCAAATACAGTGGCTAAACTATGTTGGTTACGTAACCTCATGCTTGAACTTGGCTGCAACATCTCTAAAGCTTCTCTGGTATATTGTGATAACATAAGTTCTGTTTATCTTGCAAGCAATCCCGTCAAGCACCAACGAACAAAGCATGTGGAGCTGGACATACATTTTGTTCAAGAAAAAGTAGCGGTTGGTGAGGTCAAAGTCTTTCATGTTCCTTCCTCTCTCCAGTATGCAGATATATTCACCAAAGGGTTACCGACGTCGTTATTCAACGAGTTCAAATCCAGTTTAACCGTCCGAAACTCCGACGTTTCAATTGCGGGAGGGTGATAGATAAGGAATATTCTCTTCGTATATATTAGAGTCGATTTACTTGTTAAGATTGCATAGTTAGAATATCTTGTAAATCCCATATCTTCTGTAAAAACTTAGGCTACATAAGAGCCTCTAATGAAACATATCCCATCAGGGAAATTCATTGATTTGCAACATCGACCCTAGTGATGAGGACATCAACCCTAGCTTCACCAAGAATGAAGCGCCGGTCAATATACCAGTCCTGAGGAGATCACCAAGAACATGAGGAGGAGCCAAAAGCATAAGAGACGAATTCAACAAGTCAATGGGAAGCTTAATCACTCTGCAAAAGCATGAAGAACTCAAGGAGAAGCTGCTCACAAGGGAAATCGCTCAAGAGACTCCAAAGGCTCCGAACTTAGAAACTGATCAAGAACTCACCAATAAGCATCCAGAAACAAATATTACAAAGGAAGTTCAAGAAGCCATCCATCCACAACTTGAAACACCATCTACTTCATTTTTGCCGGTTTTACAAGGAAACAAGGACACTACCCTATTCATCATCTCCAAGCAGATGGAAACTCTTCTTTAGAGTCTAAGGTAAGTGTTTGAATAACCTTATGAATTCAAAAGTTACTTGTTTTTTTGCAGGATTTTTCCTTTAAGTTAGTTTCTTTTCTAGTGGTTTCATTTCTGGTTATTTCCTTGTAATTCAAAAACAACTTTCCTTTTATGTTTCCTTTGTAATAATTTCGGCCAAAGAAGCCACCAAGTGGTAACGATCGACACCACATGACCAGGTCCATAATCTTTACGTTTAGCAATTTCGTGTTTTCTTTTTCTTGCTTTCACCAATCTTAGGCTTGATAACACTAGGAACAGTGTTGTTTAAGTCTGGGGGAGGTAGTTGATAACGTTATTTTTTGTTTAGACAGTCAAAAGAGTCTTTTATTGAGTCAAAACTTGTAAGAAATGATGACCTTTTCTAGGAATAGACGCTTAGTCTCTACGATTTATTAGTTGTTGCGGTAGAGCGTTTCGACGAAGTGAATTCAAAGCCAAATGATTGTAACATCCCTGATCTTTTTTTAAAAATTTTAAGGGTCGAGATTTGGGCAAATCTCAGTTAGGTAGGATAGAAGAACCCTAAACCTAGATTTTGGTCAAAGATATATAGGATTCGGATGTAGATCGGAAGTTGTGGTGATTTTCGTGTTTCGGACTGATCTGATGTGTACCGCGGACGGCCAGTCTGTACCGCGACGGATCAGGACGGGTGCACGTGGATGTCTGTCAAGGCACGAGGCCGAGTCACAGGTCTCGGTATGGCGCATGGTGGTAACGTGGGCCGAGAGTGGTTGGTACAGTTGCGGAATGCCACCTTTCATTCACACGCTGAACGCGTGGGTAGCGTCTGACACGGCCACTGACACCTGGTCTGCCGTGTCTGACACACCGCTGACACGCCGCTGACCCGCCTGACACCGTCTGACACACGACAGAGCACGTGGACCGAACTAATCACGCGCTGGAGCGCGCTGTCCGAAGCTAAAGCACGCGGGCCGAGACTAGATTTGCGTGGATCGAGCATGGGAGTGCTTTGATCGGGTCTGATGCCGGGGTTGCGTTTGACACGGTCTCTGGTCGTGGTCTGACCGAGACTGACGCACCAGAATTGCCGCGCCAGGTGTCGTCCATGCGGGTAAAGTGCTAAAACCAAAAATCCCTACAATTTTCCCTATAAATAGAATCCTTTAGCCATTAGTTTGCCATAGTCTTTTCTCTCTTCCTTAGACATAAACCGAGTGTGTGAGAGAGTGTTGGAGAGCTTGTATAGTTCGTGTCAAGTTCCGCTTAGATTCCAAAGGTGTTCTATAAAACCTAAACCTTAGCTTTTTCGTTCCAAACCGAGTAATCATTGGTGATTCTCGTGGTGGTAACTAGATCCTTTTTAGCTTCAAGTTTTTGTTTGAAGCTTAGGATCCAGCCCAGTCTAGCTAACCTCCAGGGACAAGTTGGTGAGTCTTGGTACAATGCGTGGTAAAATAACCATGGGTTATTTTAGTGTGGATTAGGGCATGCATGTGTACCGATCCCACTAATTTTTCTTATCAGCTCGGCCCCAGTCTTGATGTCTACGGAAACCAATGGCAGTTCGTGATCGGTGTGGGAAAATGACCATCGGTTGTACATGACGCGAAGGAACCTGAACTGACGAGTTTCCCGAAGAACCAGAGACCCTTTGGTGAACTATGTTCTGTACCTCAGCAGTACGCCTTCTCTTTGAAAGAGAAGACTCGGACGAAAGCTCTGAAACTAACCTAGTCAACGGAGTGAGAGAAGGAGCACCAAGAAGAAGAGGTTGAGGAATATCAACAGCTGTATAAACAGCTGAGCGCGGCGAAACCGCTAAACAGTCAGAATTTACAGGAAGAGAAGCAGGAGGTGTAACACCCAAACTTTGAGCAACGGGTGTTTCGGAAGGAAGTACTTGACAAGTTCTACAATTCGGAAGGCTTTGAGGTTGGCTTTAGCTTTAGCCGTTATCCTCTTCTTCTCCGCCTTCTTGTCTACGGGATCAACCTTCCCTTTTCCCTTTGAGCGGGAAGCATCACCAGGACCCTTTAGCTTGTTAGACTCGCCGGGGACCAATCTTCAAGCTGACGCATCATTGTCCCTTTGCATATTGGCCGCGTCAGACGCAGAAGAGATCTTATGAGAACCGTCTCTGACAGCTACGTTCTCTTCCTGATCTGGAAGAGAAATGTCTTCACTATTATCCTCAGAGTCTTAGATAACTACTATGGAAGACAGATCGGCCGTGACCGCGGCATCCAACCTATTGGAAACCTGAGAAAGTCTCCTGAATTTCCTAGAACAGATCGGAATGGAAAGAGTATTGAACGCAGGAATGCCGGGAGTAGAACCTCGCATTTGTGCGGGCCAGTATTCACTATTCCAAGTATCTGAAAATAATAAACATCCAAAGTGATGTCAGACTTTGAAGTCAAAAGAACAAAACTTTATAATGTTAAAGTAACTTGTACAGAGTCGCAACCAAATCTGTCACGAGTGTAGGACAGATCGTCCCATCGATGATTTCATGCCCTTCATCTGTTGAGGTCTTCTCTGAAACCGGCATATGAGGAGCTACAAAACATAATACAATATGAATGTGTTAGAAAAAGGCATCATGAATGCCGAAGCGGTACATGCATGCAAGATTTATGAAAATCTACACATAGAAGGATTCCACCGACTATGATAAGTCTTGGTGGTATCCTGGACTGAAGCGTTGTTTATCTTCACAAAAAAGTATCGGTCAAACCATTTGCCGGTTTTACTTTTCAGCTCGATAAACTTACATCCAGCCTTCATGCTGTTGTAAACACGGCCAGGGAATTGACCCTCCTTCATCACATAAATCTATTCATACTTTTCAACAAAAAAGTTAATGCCGAGCTCGGCACCAAGCACTATAAGTGCCACGAGATTGCATATCCCAGCCATTGTCATATGTGAGATGCGGATGTTCTTATTCTCACAATACCTTATGAAGACATAAGGCAACAAGAACCACATGAAACAATCAACAAACATCTGCTCGTGAAGACAGATGTAACCCACAGGACAATCCCATGGACGTTCATGGGGTACGGGGGCCAGGAATTCTAATTCCTCTGACATGCGACAAACCCTCCTCATCGAGTCCAACGAACTCTCATCTCATAACAAAGGAAAGATATTGTAAATATCAAACTGAACGGCCAAGATCTCTTAAACGACCTGTTCTTGAGCGACCTGTTCTTGGCCAATCTGTTCATCGGGATACTGTTCGCCAGATCCACTTCCCGTAAATATCAAACTGAACAGCCAAGATCTCTTAAACGACATGTTCTTGAGCGACCTGTTCTTGGCCAATCTGTTCATCGGGATACCGTTCGCCAGATCCACTTCCCGTACGATCACTCGTACCAACAAACAAAGTCAAAGCCTCGAGGTCCGCACCGGTTTGCGCCGAAGTGTTAGTGTAGTCCATCGCTATTGACCGGAAGAGTCTTATGGATGACATCGAGACTGGTGTTTCTTTCTGGAGAGGAAGAAGGAGATATAGATTTGTAAACCTTTGTCATGATCAAAGTCATACGTAGAAGAAGATAAACCCTAAAATGCAGATGAGTAAGGAAAAGGGATAAGAGAGAAGGGAGAAAGGAGATTTTACCTTGTTCAGACGACGAATAAAAAAGGAAAATCCAAAAATCGAAAGATCCGCCATATATACCCTAAGGCGCGAAAGTCTAGGGTAATCATTAAACCTTGGCAGCAGACGCAAGCGAACCGAGGCGTCTTTTCAGTGTCCTTTCCAGAGTGTGCCGCGTGTAAAGGCGAAGAGAAGTGCCGAATCAAAATCTGAGTTGGGAAAATCTTTCTCAGTATGTTTCGACCGAGCTTGCTGACGTAATACTCGCCTAACTCGGGAGGGGGACTAATTAGTAGTACCGAGTTTGATACCCATTACCATACTCGACCCACATCTGATCGGACATGAAGCTTCAAGAAGCATCTCAAAGAAATGGGGCAGCGGGGACCCATGTGAACGTCTCAGCCCGTCAAGGAGCGTCAACCGACCTAGGCAAATACAAGCAAATTGGTAGACTTAGCTCGGATAAAAATAAATATTTAGAATTAGTATAACTTCCTTTTATCTTTTAGGGTTATTTCGACCGACTTTGTACTTGTATAAATACTTGATGCATTCCTCCAAAACGAGGACATCGTCTTCAATAAAGAATTATATACACATCTTTTCGCTTGATCTTTTCTTTGTGATATTACGTTTAAACCACCTAATTCCTCAATTCTTTGGACCGATCTCGGATTGTTGCTCAATCCGGTATTACCGGCATTCCTTGGGATTTTCACGTTTATAATGGTAATTTTCGAGACATATCTTATATAGATTATTACCCCTTCATTAGTCAAAAAAAAAATAAGCAAAAAAAAGAAATATTTTATAGAAGGAAAGGGAATAATCAGTTTTCAAAGGTCTCTAGTTCTAAAAAGTTACAAGGCATCAAATGATGGAGTGGAGTCTATGGATTACAAACTTATTGGGAGGAGAGTGCGCAAGTGAATAAGAAATTGTGGGCATCAATTGGACCATTCTTTCTCTTGCGGTTTTGCATAATGCCTGCATCCACCAAGTAGCATCTGGTAACCCTACACACCTTTAACTCCACTAAACCCCAAAAGCCCTTGTACATAACACCTAGCCTTTTACTTGGTTAACATTGTTAGAGAGAATTCCATTACTATTGATTGAGTGTGCGATACCTAGGAGGATGTGAAATTGATGGGTTTGCAGGCTAAGATTCGAATCCCAACCTATGATGGTTACGAATTCGTGACCACCAAAGGGACTTTGCTTATATACAGCGAAAGAGGCAAGGAGGCGAAGGCTATGTTCCAAGGATATGTGAGTTCCCGTGATTTTGAAACCTCCACTCCATTTTTAGTCTCTAGTTTGCTAGAGGACAAGCAAAAGCTAAGTCTCGGGAGTTGATATATCATGGTTTTTACCGGTTTTTAACCATGATATAAGTCTTTTTATCGAGTTCTTTCAGTTTTTCGAGTCTTTTCAGTGTCTTTACAGGTTTATGTACGTGTGGAGCTGAACTGGTGATTTGCATTAATTTTTATTTAGGATTGATCACCCTGAATTACACATTGTAGGTTGATTCAATTAGAAGCGGAAGCATCAATTGATAACCTGACTAAAATCTTAGATGAGCAAAATCACATATTCTCAAAGGAATTTGTTTTAGGGATTTTGTGAACAATTGAAACCTGAACTTTAATGCTTGCTTAAATTGTTTGAATTCACAAAAGAATTTGGTTTTCTAGGGTTTAGGCATAGATAATTAATTCAATGAAAGTCGTTTAATTTTACATTAGAGTTTGAAGTAAATCTACTATGCTTTCATTCGTTTTTATCATTCATACAATCATATTTTGCTTAGCTTGATTCGAAGTTAGAATCCCATTGTATGAATCTTACATTATAAATCTACTATGCTTTCATTCGTTTTTATCATTCATACAATCATATTTTGCTTAGCTTGATTCGAAGTTAGAATCCCATTGTATGATAGAGATTCCATGTGTTCGATCTCTTAATTTGAGAGAGTAAGCTCAGGGTAAATTTGAGCATATCACTAGTGATTGATCCTAGGTTGATGTATCCATGAAAGTGTTTTTAACATCTCCAAATCTAGTATCCGATGAGCTAAGCATCTTAACAAGCATACCAATTAATTAAGGAGTTAGTGAACACTTGAACCCTACTGCGTTTTTTAACCTTTTTATAACCATGCGACAGTTGAGTCTATTAGGGTATAATGCATAGAGAATCTGAACCACGACAATGGAGAGATTCTAATTCCGTGGTTTGAGTTGTAGAATAAACTTGTATCTAAATTTTAGGTTGCCGTTGTAATAGTTGCATAGGTTCATTAATTGCATCTAGTTAACCATTGATTATCTATCTCTTGCAATTTTATTTCCTTAAAACTAGAACCCCACAAAAATATGTTTAACTTAGCTTATTCTGCATCATATAGAATCTTTGTGCATCATCAATTCCTTTGGGTTCGACCCCTAAGTACTACTGCGTTTGCTGTGCACTTGCAATCTCTATCTAGGGTTATAAATATAGAAATTGAAATGTAAACCTTTGCATCTCGTAGAGTTTTGAATTAAAAAGAAACCCCCACCAGAAGGTCTGTCCAAAGGAAAGTTTTTCGCTCCTGCCCATCAACTAGCTAGTTGAAGCAACCGCGAGGCATCAGCTCGTATCCTTTATGGATTCTTTTCGCGGGTATAATCAAAATTTGATGAACCCCGACGATCAGGAGAAGACAACATTCATCACCGACCGTGGCACTTATTGCTCAAAGAAATGCCGTTCGGATAAAAAAACGCAAGAGCCACTTACCAGTGATCGGTCGACTAGTTCGGAGGAGAACATGAAAGTCTATATAGACGACATGTTAGTAAAACACGAACCGCTGACCAATATGATCACGTGGCCAACTAAAGTGATGGCTTTCCAATACTAAATCAGTACGACATGAGAGGAACCCAGCCACGTACTCCTTCGGAATACCACCAGAAGAGTTCTTGGGTTACCTGGTCATCAAACGTGGGATCGAGTCAAACTTATAACAGATCTTTGCTTTCCTAGAAATGGTGTCTCCCAAAACCACTATAGAGGGGCAGAAGCTGACTGAACCGATAGCGGTGCTGAACGATTCATATCCTGGTTATTGGGGTCGGATTTCACCCATTGAACTTTGGTGTTCAAAGATATGATTGACAACGAATATACTTTGACGTGCTGCGATTATACGGCCCTTAAATCGTCTGTCAATAAGAAATAACTAAGTCTTTCTCCTTTCCTAAGTCCTCTCCATCTAAGGAGGGAACCTTCTGAGTTGTCTCTGCTCTCACCAGAAGTAATGAATGCAGTGTCAGAAAGATCACAGAGCCAGCAGAAGGTGCTGTGAAGATCACAGAGCCTTCACAGAGCCAGCAGAAGGCGGTATGAAAACCACAACACACTGACACCATGTCACTGGGCAGTGACACCGATGTGTCTGGACACTTCGGTGTCTGCCAGAATGTCACCGATGTCTGGGTACTTTGGTGTCTGGCAGAGTGACGATGAAGGCTCCAGAATGTTCCCTGAATCAAGGCCTGGTCCAGTTACAAAGTCGACATAGGCGCAATCGACATAGACGCAATTGACATAGGCGTAGTTGATATAGGCGCAGCCGACATAGGCACAGTCAACATAGGTACAATCCACATAGGCGCAGCTGACATAGACGCGGCTGACATAGGCGCAGCTGACATAGGCGCAGTCGACATAGGCACATGACACTTATGTGTCTGAACACCTATGTGTATGAACGCTGATGTACCTGAACGCCGATGTGCCTGAACGCTGATGTGCCTGGACGCCTATTTGCTCATCATTTTCTCTTTCGTAGCTTAACATAGAAATCTCTGCTTCCTCTCGAAACACTTACAAATCTAACTGTGCAATTTCCGGCATCCACCATTTGGCGCCGACTAAGGGGAACTAGAGAGTTTCTTACACAAAAAGGCTACGTCACACACAAGATCTAAAAACATGGCTGGAGAAGGAAACAAGTCAGGCGAAGAAAACACATCTCGTAGAGTTGACCATGAGAAAGAACCCTCCGTTGGAGCTACTGCTACTAACGCTGCTTCTCAAGGCAACATAACCGAGGTGAAGAAGATACTAGAAACCTTCCTCACAGAGCAGAAGAAGCAGGCCAAGATTAATGAGGCGACTTCAAAGGAGCTGAAAGCTCTTTTGCGAAGAAAGCGCGGAAGACCCGACACAACAAGACTTAGGGCGCGCGTCGACCCTCAACGCCTCAATTTCTCAGTGCCTCAGACCGCTCAGAGAAACCAAGATGACCTACCACCACCACCGCCGCGTCGAGAATCAGACAAGTCTCCCGAACGCGTCGTGGATATCTCAGACAGAGATGAACCAGCTCCCCAGAAACGTGCATGAGCAGAAGGTGCAGAAGGCAGCCGACAAGAACCGCGTGCCTCTATTACTCAAAGCGCATTAGGCACTTCCAAGACGGAGGTTGTGAAAGACACCTCGGAGTACACCAACTACTCCAACAAAGAGCAGAACATGAAGGAAAAAGAACGAAGAGCGCTTAAACGATCCTACACTACCCAACTCGCGAAGATGCAGGCTCAGATTGAGCGGATAGCCTCTGACATAAAGCGTACCCAGTCACAAATACACCATGCAACTGGGAGGGCTCTTGCCATCGCACAGGTTCTGGAAAAGGCAAGGAACATGCCTTTCGACGAACGAATCGCGAGGACTAAAATCTCCGATCCTGGAAGAATCAAATTACCAGTTTACGAAGGAACTACAGACCCTTCGGACCATTTGATGGAATTCGAAGTGGCCTTGGGGAGAGCAAACTTCAAGGAAGCCGAAAAATACATCGTCTACAGCAAGTTGTTCGTAGAAAGCCTCAAGGGCCCTGCCCTTCAATGGTTCTACAAACTGGAGAAGAAATCGATTCACACTTTCCTCCAGCTTTCCGAGTAATTCGTGCAGCATTACAACATCTTCATGGAACGGAAAATCTACGATTCCAAACTATGGAACAATATGCAAGGCGAGACCGAGAGTCTTCGGTCTTTCATGACAAAGTTCAGGAACACGTTGTCAAAGGTTGAAGGTATCAGCAACAAATCAGCAATAGAGGCCTTACGGGGAGCGCTTCGGTGTCCATCTCCGTTCTGGCAAGAGATGAGTCTCAACACACCAACAACGATCCAAGATGCTCTCCACCGTGCTGCTGACTTTGCTCAAACAGAAGAAGAAGTCCGTGCCAGGAAAGGTGGAAAGGCTAAACAAGTAACCAAGCCAGCTCACGCTGCAAAACCTACCTACATCCAACACAAAGGAGGATCCGGAGGGACCCATAACTACCAAGTGGAGTCATCGGGTTACGGAAAACCAAAGGAGTACGACGAGAAGTTGTACTGCGACTTCCACAAAGCAAGTAGAAAGTCGACTGCAAGGTGTCGCGAGTTAGGGCGACAACTCATAGCCAAAATCACTGAGGGCACCTTGAACGGCAACAACAGCTTGTCAGACTTCAAGCCAGAAGAGAAAGCTCCTGCTGACACCGAACAACAGGTGGACGTTCCCAGACGCCAACGTAGCGATGACGATGTTGAAAACGAAGACCAGTATGAAAGTATCAACATGATAATGCGGGGATCGCAATACTGTGCTGACAACGTCCCTGCAATCAAAGCATATCAACGACGCGCTGACGTCTGCACGAACATATCAACACCTGCAAAGCCAAGGCTCTCCAGCGATCATATCACCTTCGACAAGCATGACACTGAGGGTCTTGACCAACCAAACAACGATCCTCTGGTAATCAACCTAACTGTCTTCGACTTCAATGTCACTCGTGTTCTCATTGATACAGGAAGCTTAGTGGACGTCATCTTCAAGAATACTCTAGAGCGAATGAAGGTTGATCTATCTACAATCAGAGGAAAGCCTAAGCCTATAACAGTATTCTCCGGAGAGACAACCATGACGATGGGAAAGGTTCGCCTATCCGTCCAAGCTGGCAACGTTAAGAAGATGGTTGACTTCACAGTTTCAGATCATCCAGCAATTTACAACATGATCATGGGAAATCCCTCGCTCAATCAGATGCGAGTTGTACCTTCGACATACCACCTATGCCTCAACTTTCCTACACCTATCGGCGTAAAAACGATATGGGGCAACCAGAAAAAGTCTCGTACGTTTTCATGGCAGAGCACAAGCTAAGGAACACTGAGAAAAAGAAGGAGGACTCTACACCTCAAGAATCGCGAAAGAGAACAAGGACCAGCTCCGAACAGGTAGGGTTTAGGGTTAAGGGTTTAGGGTTTAGGGTTTAGGGTTTAGGGTCTCTTATAGCAATTACAGCTTGCAGAAGCTGTTGAAAATGCAGAGCCAACGCGTCTGCAAGTAGTGAAGTGTGCAGCCAATCACAACCGCGAACCACCCGAACCTGCTTCCCCGATGTCATCGGCCCGAGGTCTTTCAACCACGCCAACACTGACGTCGTCGGTTATGCCTACACCGATGTCATCATTGTCTTTGCCTCACCGATGCTAAACAAGACCCTCCACACCACTCCCAAGTGGCATGCAAGGCACTCGAAGGTTACTATCACTAGTATCTCTAGAGGCCTCTGGAATGAACTACGAGGCGACTTGATCCCTGCAAAAGGGTATGTAGGCAGCATGTTTCTGGACGAGTTCAGTTGCCCTCCTTCGTCAAAAGGGGGGGAGTGGGGTATGTATACTCGTATACTCTCATTTTTTATCATGCTCTTCGCTTCAGACGACAGACACTTGACACAAGTCTCATAGACTTCCTCAGTTACATCCTCTATGGATTATTCTAAGCCTTTTTCAAGCAAGTTCATCAGTTACATCCTCTTTGGATTATTCAAAGCCTTTTTCAAGCAAGTTCAATCCACAGTCGTTGCTGCTGGCCATAGTAACAATGTGTGAACCTGAACACAATGACATCCATCATCGGATCCTAAGCGCGGTATATAAGTTCTAATGTTCAGTTCCTGGACTTTTGACTCCGGTTGTTCATTCAAAAATTCTAATGATCAGTTTCAGGGCTTTTTGATCCTGGATGTTCATTCAAGAACCCAACAGCACCGTTGGTAAAAAGCAGCTGCCAATGATTACTTAGGTTTATACACCGAATAATCATTCTGAAAACCCAACAATGCGTTGGTCAAGTCAAAGGGTGTGATCGCTTATGAACAGACGTGTTCAGAAAGCACCGCCGTTCCAGAAAGCCCAACAACAACTTTGATAGAAAATGAGCATAAACGCATTTGCGATTTCGCTACCTTACATTCACAAACCCAACAACAAGGTTGGTATAAATAGCCAAAGGCATTTTAAGTATAAACGACCTCTAACCTATACTAAAGGCTTGGTCAACAAAACGAGTATCATTGCTCTTCAAACTCTTATGATCTATCAAGAACGTAACAAGCAGCGCTTATAAGAGAGGCAAAAATCAAGGTACCGCTACAATGCGAAGTAAACATAGTCATAATATGGATACAAACCATCCAACCGAGAAATCATGCGAAACAATATCCGAAAAATCCAAGGCAAAAGTCTAAGGGAATAAGCTAAGTCTGAAACAAAGACTAAACAATCACATGGGATCCTTGTCTGTTTTCTCATCAGAAACAACTTCCTCGACGTCAATGTCTGCTCCATCCAAGGACTTTGGCGGAGTTGTCTCAGTAGCAGAAGGTCCAGCAACCTCACTGACCTGCTCCGCCTAAGCAACATAGAAATCACCTAGGGCATCAAGAATCCCTAAACAACAACGAGTTCCTTAAACACATCCTGCGCGTCGTAAATCTCATCTTGCTGCCCCCTTAAATGCTTGACTTCATCTTCAAGCTTTGGCACTTTCTTCCCTTGAAGGATCTTAATGAACTCAAGGTTTGCATCGATTTTCGCGAGATCCATCATATCCTCTTGAGTTATCCCGTCGAGCTCTGCAACCAACTATGCAACTCGGCTCACTCGCCCCTCAAATTTGAGGGACATCCCCTCTCTCCATCAGGGCATCAGGGAAGCTCTCCTGGAGGACAGTCGGATCGAAGCCACCCGGCGCCGAGGACGTCGAGCCCCTGACAAGGTCATGTCGCGACGTTGGGTCCTCGGCGGATAACCCTAACGTCGTCATCGGCTTCGGGACCCTGACGTCATCGTCGGCCTCGGGTCGAGTCATCGGGGCTTGCTCGACGTCATCCCCGTCTTTGACATACGTGTCAGGTTTAGGTTGAAACGTCTCGTCTATGCTTTGGTCTCGCAAACAAGCCCAAGCCTATTTGGTTCCATGAACTTCAGTTCACCTACATCAAGATCTAAGTCAATGGGTTCTCCACATTCTTCGGTCAAAACCCTTTTTGATCCATATCTCCAATCTTAGCTACACAAATTAAAAGGCTTTTCAAAAGCAGAAGAAGGGTCCTCTCCGCATAGGATGCCATCTCTTCATCCCTATTAAACAGAAAATATCTTCTCCGCAGAAGAGGTTTTCTCCGCCTGCGAGGCAAAGCCTTCTCCGCCTCCAAGGCGAAGCCTTCTCCGCCTCCGAGGCGCCTTCTCTGCCTGCGAGGCGAAGCCTTCTCCTCCTGCGAGGCGAAGCCTTCTCCGCCTGTGAGGCGAAGTCTTCTCCATTAAAAAAGCTTCGACAAGCGGAACACGAAGTCTTAAAATCTTCACAAAAACATGAAGTCTTAAAATCTTCATCATCAGCTTCGACAAGCAGAGCGCGGAGTTTTAAAATCTTTACAAAAGTATGAAGTCTTAAACTCCTCATCAACAGCTTTGACAAGCACAGCGCAAAGTCTTAAAATCTTCGAAAGCAGAACGCTTACAATGTTATCAACAATAACGGCTCAAGCCTAGAACATCACGCTAAGAATAACATCATAACTTTGAACAGCAAACATCGACACCCAATGGTCCTTAACTCGATACTATTATCACTAACACTACCAAGCTGGGGAGCTAACTGTTGGGGTCGGATTTCACCCACTGAACTTCGGTGTTCAAAGTTATGATTGACAACGAATATACTTTGACGTGCAGATATTATACGGCCCTTAAATTGTCTCTCAATAAGATATAACTAAGTCTTTCTCCTTTTCAAGTCCTCTCCATCTAAGGAGGGAACCTTCTGAGCTGTCTCTGCTCTCAGCAGAAGTCATGAATGCAGTGTCAAAAAGATCACATAGCCAACAGAATGTGAAGACCACAACACATATACACTGATGTCACTAGTCAATGACACCGATGTGTCTGGATACTTTGGTGTCTCCCATAATGTCACCAATGTCCAGGTACTTCAGTGTCTGCCAGAGTGACGACAAAGGCTCTAGAATGTCTCCTGCATCAAGGCCTAGTCCAGTTACAAAGTTGACATAGGCGCAGTCGAAATAGGCACAGCTGACATAGGCGCAGTCGACATAGGCGCACTCGACATAGGCGCAGCTGATATAGGCGCAGCCGACATAGGCGCAGTCGACATAGGTAAAGTTAACATAGGCGCAGCTGACATAGGCGCAGCTGACATAGGCACTGTCGACATAGGCGCATGACACCTATGTGTCTGAACACCTATGTGTATGAACGCCGATGTGCCTGAACGCCGATGTGCCTGGACGCCTATTTGTCTGAATGCCTATGTGTCTAGACGCCTATGTGTCTCGAAGCCGATGTATCTCGACGCTGAAGTGTCTGCTAAAGACTCGAAAAGGTTCCTTGCACTAAAGGCTCAATCCAGTTGTGAAGCCCACATAGGCGCAACTGATGTAAAGGAAAGAAAATCCGCGAAGACTTAGGAAATTTAGCATTATCTTTATGGAAAGACTTAGCCGACTTAAGGAGCTATATATATCAATGTACAAGCCCTTGTAAAAGGCATTCACAACTTTTATCACAAAAGCAATACACAGCAATAACAAAACCCTTTTTCTCTTTGCTCATCGTTTTCTCTTTCGTAGCTTAACATAGAAATCTTTGCTTCCTCTCGAAACCCTTACAAATCTAATTGTCCGATTTCCGGCATCCACACTGGTCAACCGATAATTATCTCCCCTTTTGACTAGGACGAGAGTTGCGAGGAAGCCCTCAAACAATGCAAAGCCTACCTCAGTAAGCCCCCGATACTAGCAAAACCGGTAGAAGATTATACCTCTACACCGCGGTATCCGCAGTTGCGATAAGCGGAGTCCTGGTCCGAAAGGAATAAGGGGAACAAAAAAACAGATATTCTACATAAACAAATCCTTGGTAGACGCCGAGACGAGATACCCCGCCATGGAGAAGTTAGCTCCTGAAGTGGTAATGTCGGCGGTTAAGTTAAGACCCTACTTTCAGCGTACGCAATCGTGGTAATGACGTCCTACCCGATTCGAACTAGATTGCATAGCCCCAACGAGTCAGGAGACTAGCCAAATGGGATATGGAACTCAGCAAGTATGATGCAATTAATGAGACGGAACTAGGAAAGACATAGCTCTTTCTCGTAGACGGGGCCTCCTCCAAGCAATGATATGGGGTTGGAGTTAAACTCAACTCCCCAACCAGATATGGCCTCGAACATATTTTAGGCCAAGATTCCCAACATCAAACAACGAAGCCGAATACGAGGCTATTTCATCTGGACTGTGATTGGCCTTAAACATCACAGATCGAGAACTCAGCACCTTTAGCGATTCTCAGCTAGTGACAAGCTAAATTCAAGGCGAGTAAGCACCTAAGGATGACCGAATGGAAGCCTACCTGAAAATCGCCAGGGAAATGGTGGAACAGTTTGACAACTTCGAGCTAACACAAATTCCATAAGGTGATAACACGGTAGCCGACGTTAGAGCCACTTTAGCGTCAACCTCTGATCTCCTTACCCGACGTATAATTCCGATGGAAGGGATCAGACACTCAAGCGCAACCCAGCTCAATTGACGGTGTCAACGCCGCTCCCACTAGACAGGGGAGCTATATGGTGTCAACCAAACAACTCCCAAGTTAGAACTAGCCACATAAACGGTATTAAGCCAAGTCAAGAGGACGAGTTGTTTGGCCAGCTCAAACATAAATGTGGGCTGGAAAGCTCCAACAACTCCAAGGAAGCCGAGCAAGCCGACGCAGCTTATAAGCTTCCGGAGCTGCCGCATTGGAGAGTTTCTGTTCTTGAGGTCATCATTTATGGAACTACCCCTCCAGTCAGATGAAAAGCAAAGGAACACAGATCAACGAGTGTTCATTTGCACGTCACAGAAGGAAAGTTGTATAAACGTGGCATCTCTGACCACGCATGACCTGCATTCACAGGAATGTGATCCACATTGTCATGTTTAAGATACACAACAAATCCGTGGAAGTTATTCCTGAGGACGAGCCCTCGCATTGCGAGTGAAAAGACAAAGATCATTTTTGGCCAACAACAACCGACTGCGCGGTCCGCGCAACAAAATGCGAGAAATGCCGAAAGCATTTTGCCAACGATACACCAATCGGCCGAGCTGCTATCTTTGATTTCAATTCAATACCCATTTATGAGATGGTCAAGAGATATAATCGGATCGTTTGATAACTGAGGACCAGAACAGGTCGAGTACATGCATGTCTTAACTGCCTGCTTCGCCAAGTGGATAGAAGTTGTTGCATATCAACTAATGGCGGCCGGTCGCCTTGACAACCTTTTCGCTAACCAACCTCAGTACACGAGGGGGAATTCGGTTATCCAAAAACGGCTTTGTCTCACGAGAATTCTAATAGATATAGTTAGCAAGGGATCCATTCTTTGTTAATTCACTAGTTCACAAACTTCACAACTGGCTTTGAGCTACGACATCTTATAGTACAAATTTATCGTTACGAGCGAAGTTGATTTCAAAACAACCGCCAAAAAACAGACTAAATGAGAATTAGTATAACTTCGTTACGATAGAGCGTCGGCCGACCAAACAATTTACATCGCTACAAAGAGGCCAATTCCCAAAAACGGTAAAGTCATTACTAGGCTCTCCTGCGACTAAGGGTTTGTACCTATCGTAGGATCAATCTCTTGACGATCATTTGAACAACGCTCAAAAGAAGTTTAAGTAAACACATAAAACTCATATGATCTCTAAAAAATCATTCAAACACAGCTCGAAAGCAGTTTAGGTAAACACACCAAACTCATATGATCTCTAAATGATCATTCAATTAAAGTTCGAAAGCAGTTTAGGTAAATGCACCAAACTCATCTGATCTCCAAACGATCACTCAAACAAAGTTCGAAAGCAGTTTAGGTAAACACACCAAACTCATGTGATCTCAAGACGATCATTCAACTAGTCAAGCAAAGCTTTAAAACAATTCGAATAAGCACGCCAGACTCATCTGATCTCCAGACAGTCATTCAAGTAGTCAAACAAAGCTCAAAAGTTGTTTGAGTAAGCAAGTCAGACTCATTTGATCTCTAGACGATTATTCAAGTAGTCAAACAAAGTTCAAAAACAGTTAAGGTAAACATACGTCAAACTCAGTTTTACATTACTTAACGAAGTTCCATAAGTGATGGCAAATACACGATGGAGTTTCCTAAAATCTATACAAGAGACAGTAAAGTCCTAAAAAAAGACATGAATGATGGCTACCTCACCGCTATGATCCACCGAAAAGTCAAACAATGACTAGGTGGAAATCCATGCAAACTGAACCGATACATCTAGTTTAACTGGTAAAAGAAATTTGGAGTGACACTATCACTTCATCCAATATATCTGACCTGAAGCATGTATAATCGCGTCAGCGGGTAAAACAGATCTGAACTTTACCAATGGTTTAAAGTTTAAAACAAATTCATAGAATCCGCTAAGTACCAAATACTTAAGCAAAGCTCAAAGGAGTTCACAGAAGTTCTTTGGAAACATGAAGAAGAAGAAGTACCGCCCGTCAAGTGCTGATAACATCGCATTTAACGGGTTGGGCATAACTGTTGGATCAGAATTCGTCACATAATCCAGCCCACATAAAGCCTAAAAGAAAGGATACAAAAAACCAACATAAGCATTGGCCTTAGGCCCATTCCCGCATAATTACTTAATTCTAGCAAAGGCCTAGGGAATGGGCCTTGGTTAGCCCAATAACATACAAAGACTAGCGGTGCTAAAAACGAGTCGAAGAGAATCTTTGACTCAACCGAATTAGCGAAATATCCGGAAATTCCCGAGATTTGCGAAGCCAAATCCGCAGAGCTGAGTCCAGCGGGACCGAGTTCAGTGGAGCTGAGTTTAGTGGAGCTGAGTTCAGTGGAGCTGAGTCCAGCGGGGCTGACTTGAGCCCAGATCTCAGCCCCGCAAACTGTTCCGAGATTTGAGGAACTGCTCCTAGATTGTAGGAACGGCTCCTTAATATGTGGAACCACTTTATAAGCTTATAAATATGGAGTATTATCCACCAGAAAAAGGGGATTCTCTCTCTAGACTTTTTAGCTAGCTTTTCAGCTAGAAGAACACTCTTTTCAGCTAGCTTTCAGCTAGTATTATTCGAAGACACTAAAGATGAACTACGTAGGTAGCTCATCTCATCTTTGAGCCCAACCACTTCTCATTCAAGATCCCTTTCTGTATGTTCAATATTCACAAATATAAATCCATTTTCTATCGGATTGTCTTTTATACGATCAGATCGTCTTTTATACGAATAGATCGTCGTTTGGACCAAAGTTTCTTCTCCGAATTATCAAATAAATACCTAGTACGGAATTCAGCTTCTATACTCATTCAAATTTTTAGATCTTGAAGTGCACAGATTGTTATCACATCTCATACTATCTGGTGAAGGAGGACTTTAATCACTACATTGCTTTATTTTCCTCCACGTTGCTTGTGGGTGTTTGGAGATTTAAAGAGCGAATACTTCCACCAATCAAGTTGATTCATACAAACCATACTTGGTTTGACTACCAAATACAAACAAATTTTACAAGAATTGATGACAACACGAGCCAAAGAAAAAAAGATAATGTTTTGGTCAAAGGCTAGACGGATGCAGAGAGAGAAGATGTAACAAGTGAAAAGGTAAGAGGCTTTAGCTTCTTGTATTCGTTGTACCGCAAAAAGAAGTACCCCATATAATCAAACTCAATAGGAGACATCCTTGCCTGTTCCATCAGATTTGTACAAGTAAGGCTAGCTCAAAATAATTTGGTTACGTAAAGCAAACTATACGGGTAAGTGTACCTGGATGATCGCCCATATAGCCCAGTACAAATGAGATGCTAATTTATAAGCATCTGTCTCTATATAGACTGATTCCACTTCAGCGATGCTGACCTGTTCACACAGAGCAAGATATATTATTTAGTTTTGCAATAGACTACTCACATTTTTGGTCCTTATAGAGCAGCCAGAAAGTACAAACTCCATATCCATTTATAAGCCATGAAGACATCACGTTTACATGCTATATATCAATGTTTGTAAACTTCCAATAGAAAACATTAACACATATATAAAGAAACAACCGTGCCTAATTGAAGACCCAACTTGATACCGAACTCTGGACACTCATGCTAATGAACAGATTTGCTACCGCAATTTTAACTCATGATATAACTTGCTAAGCAACTGAATTCACGGATTACTATCTCCACTAAAACAGACTGCACCATTTCCAGTCACCAAATATGTTTTTACCTCCTCTGGTTTGTCTGGCTGTAAGTAATGCTTGATGAAGTGATATTGTTCTTCTTTACTTGGATAGCTACAAAGCAACCAAAACGAGAAATTATGTTAAATATGTTGAGGAAAGCTATAGAATGATAGTACAAGTCAAGAAGAAGTTGAACATACAAACTATAGTCACAGTCGTATCCTGCATATTCATTGAAATGATTACCGATGTCGAAGCCTCTATAGTTGTATGATCCATACTCGAAATCAATCAAGTAGAGTCTCTCTAAACATGGATACAGAGACTCAAGTTAGAACTTTAAATCATGAATGCTTATGATACAGAAGAAAATAAATAAGCCAAACCAAAAATATGGGTTCAAAAGATCATTGTTATGAAACTCTTGAAAGTGGCTCTGGGACCTCGTACAACTACCAGTAGGATCAATCATTAACTAAAATGCAATTTCAATTTTAGCGCTATGTCCGTCTTTATATATCTTGCTAGCAGATTATTTAAGCTGGAAAAGAACTAGAGAGAATAAGGATTTTTATCCACCTTCTTCTTCATTCAGCATCAGGTTTCCCGAAAGTAAATCATTATGAGCAAACACCACAGGTGAGTTAAGTATGCCTGTGAATTCCTGTTCAATCATAAGAAATAGAAATACTATCAAACCAAAGCAGGGAATAAAGGGTTAGCATGCACACCTATCACAAACACAATTGGTTTAGATTACAGAAGGAAGCATTAGCAGATATTTGAGCAAGTCTCTGCAGACGAGAAGAATAAGAGGACTAAGTCTCGTACTTCAGTTAGGGATGACCACATTTAGTAAATCACAATTGTTTGTGTGCAACAACAACAGACTACAAATTCAAAGAATTTTGTAATAAACTAAATTTTCACCCAGGAGAGCTTGACAAGTAGTATTTTCAAACATAAGATATCATGAACACAAACATTACTGAGAAATAGCAAATACCCTTAGCTCAACAATTTCTTTATGCAGTTCTTCAAACGAAATTGTCTCATAGAGCTTATGCGTGTCAGGTTCCTCGAACCTAAGAGTAGATGCTTCAAGAAAAGGTACTAGTCAGACATGGAACAACACGAAAGAGCTGTTTATTGTATTACTATTGGTGGTTTAGTTACGAAATGGCCAACGCTTTATCGAAGGAAACAAAAAAAATCAACAGAACAAAACCAACCTCTTTCAAAAAACTTCAATATATCAACCCACAGCTGCGGCTCTTTGGAACCTGGTATGTCGACTTGATGAAACTTTCCAAGCTCTTTGGCAATTTGAGCAGCAATTTTTGGCTGTCTCATGTCTACTAACAATAAAAGAGAAAATGAGATCCATTTGAAGTCAATGAAAGTCAATACTACTGATCAGCTTCTCCACTAGCCTTTTACTCTAAGCAGATGAAACTGAAGACTGGAAAGTCCACATTTAATAGAGATGTTCCACCCATGTTAATGAGGAGCATTGCAAAATCTTAATAACAACGTCCTTCAGCTGAATTTTATGCTATAGTAACACAACCCACATAAACCGCACAAAGTATTAAAGGTAATCTCTGAACAACAACAAAACAATTTACTTTTCTCTATAATTCCCTAGAAGAATTTGAAATCCCTACCTGATGGGTCTAAGGTTCGTGCATTGATGAATGACTGCACCATGCCATTTCCAAATCCACCAAGCAACTTGGCCCCAAATCCAGCAGCCGAGAGATACTTGATAGCCTATGGAAGACGTGAGCAGCAAAAAACGAAAAAAAAGAGAAGATAAGACTTCAAGTGGTGCAAAAGAATAATAGCAGAGAAAAACCGAGCAAAAACTCTGCCATATGTTGTGCTGTAAAGCAAGCACATGCTTCGAGTTGACATCACTAGAAGACAGATAATTCAAATAACAGAGAAACTCTCGGTATTGCAAACAAAGACATGAAAAACACGGATAAGACATGAAAAGACTCAGAGCACACAAGGGTAAGGGACTTGACATATATTGAAATCAGTGAGAGTATACAACTAACTAAATTACCTGTAGCTCTCTCTCGCGGTTAATAACATACTCTGTGTTAGGCCCATAAAGTCGAACTGTTACAGACACTTGTCTTTCAGTGTCTTCCTTCACAGAGACCTTCAACACTGCCATCAAGAAAAGAGGAAATCAAAAAACAGAGGTCCATGAAACAATTGGAAGCAGAGTAGAATATGTAATACGGCAAACTTGGAAAGGAATGATTCATTTCCAATGAAAATATTATGAAACTCAACTCACATAGATTTGTGATTCCTCCAGATACTCTCTCGACAGAGAAAAGTGAATCATCAAGCTCTCGCCAATTCTTGAACAGATCTTTACATAACTCTCTGTTATATATCACACGATTTAATAAGAAGAAAACAGAAAACGAAACAATAACAAGAATCAAAGCGCTTCTCTATGTTATTTTAGTCTCAAGATAAGGAAGCGTCATCAAAGCGCTTTACAACAACAACCTTCCTTCATAATCCAATCGAATTGGAAAGAATAAAGCAACCTTCAACAAAAGTGTTCAAGAAAGAAAGAGAAAACGAACATGAGAAGAGGAATTATGCGAGGGAGAGGCAAAGATGTGTCGACGACCATGGACGAATACGGAATCTGGGAGACGTTGTTGCCGCTCGATTCATCTTCGGCTTCCAATATTGCCCAGATATTCTTCGCTGCTCCCATTTTTCTTTTCAGATCTCAACTCTGATTCCGTATTGGTTTCCCCTGTCGCTACATATGAGGCGGATATATATTTGATTAGTCAATTACACATGCCGTGCGAGTTTCCACATCAAATTGGTTTGTTTTATTTTGTGCGTTATGTTTTCTCCTCTATCAAGCTGTGAATACAACAACGTTGCCCAATCTAATTAGTTTAAGTCAAACCCCCTATAACTGAATTCCGCCACCTTCCGTAGCATCTACCACCATTCTCGGCTATCCTTGTCCAACGGATGGTGCTTTAAGCCATGAGAATCGAAAGATTTGTTTACTGACCTTGCAATCAGTACGTGATCTTTATCCGTGTTTTGTCTTCACTCACATGTTATTGAAACTTCTCAGTAGGTTATCTATCTTTAAACTGCTCCACTTAACTGGGTAATGCACTTTGGTAACATAGATAACCAAATCAATTATTTTAAGTTTCTTTGCATATACCACATATTTCCATATATTACCCCACTCACGGAGCATAATGTCTTTGTTGCGTACCAAGATCGTTACTAGATAGTGTGAATCCCACATTTGTCTAGGTTTAGCTCTAATACCACTTGTCGGACTAAGGATGGGGACATGGTGATCCCGTTAAAGCCCGTAAACTATACTGACAAGCCAAAAGTGGCTTAAGACCTTTTGAGATGACGGCCTGCCCAAGTTGTCATGGACTTCGTGTCGAGGAATTGATATATAATGTTGTGTTATGTCATATATATGGTAATGAGTTATGTAATGCATGTCAAGTTGCTATATTGTTAAATGTTAGGTTGTATGTTCACTATTACTAGGCTAGGTATTTGTTGGGGTCAGATCTCACTCCGGTAGAGATCGTCAAGAAAATGAATAAGTACCAGAGGTAAGCGCGCAGTTATCTGAACCAGCTCTGTCTCTGGGACCAGCTCTCCAGAGTAACTGGGACTAGGACTGGCATCTTTCCAGGACGACGTCTGTAGTAGTCGTTTATACTCCAAGAGATCATTACGATCATTTCACTTCGACGCAAAGAGTGGGCCGAGCAAAGAAGGCACACGCTGGAAAGAACGAATCGAGAGCCCATGAGTAACATGTCGCGCCGACCACTACTGAAAGTTGGGCCTAGATGACGAGTTCTGGAATCTAGGCCCATGACGATGACGACACCAAGACCTAAGGTAGCCGCCGACTACACTAAGAAGGAATCCCGAAGATTTAGGAATCTTACCTTATCTCTTTAGGCGTAGACCTAGGCCGACTATGACTTGTATAAATAGACCTTATATATCTCTGAAGAGGGGATCCACATTTTTACACAGAAATCACTTGTAACATTTGCAAACAGATTAATAACATACTCTCTTGAGATCTTCGCTAGGTGTTTCTCATCTCAGAGCTTTCAGACCTAGACCCATTGACTATTTCCACTGTGCATGTTTCCCCCACCACAGTTTGGCGCTAGAATGAGGGTCTTGAAAACTTCTTAATCGGAAGAACCACCGCGAAGAGATCCAGAACACGATGACTGCCGAACGACGTATCAGTGATCCGAAAGACGTCGCGCCGAGAGATCTGGAAGAGGGCGAGATCCAGGCTGAAGGAAGTGCCAACAAGGACCAAACCGCTCGTGACGATCCGCAACCAGCAGGTGCAGCTCGCGCCCATCTGCCTAGCGAGAAGTCGAAGGGAACCGTGAGAGCGAGCTCGCTTCTTCCTGAGTTGTTGCAGAAGATGAACACGACACTGGACGCATTGCTGGAGAGCGCCTGGCGTCAAAACAGAGCCAACGGGACAATAACCGACGAGCTCAGGTCCATAGGAGCAGACGTCAGCACACGACCCCTCGATCCAGGTCTTTTCAGAAAACGAGCGGCACGAATCGATCTGGTGGCGCTCAACTTCACCACACTAGTAGGATCGTCAAGCCGACCTCGATACCAAAATCCATCGACCGCCGCAAAAGACGGACGATCCGCTCTCCTAGCCTAGGCACGACGAGAGAAAGCAAAAGTCGGCGACGAGCCAATATACCTCGACAACAACGATGAGGACTTGGCTAGAAGAGTCGTTCATGATACCATCTTCACTGAGACAGAGAGACATCGGTAGGGAACAACCAAAGCGAGGAACGACGATGCCCGATACGTAGCTTCACAGCAATTCTCCACCTTCGGAGACGATGGCTCTGCGAGGAGAGTTGCACACAATGCCGATCTCCCAGACGAAGAAGTGGCGCGGCACCAGAACTCGATCTGATCTTGGAACAAGCTCAGCACACTCCTTTCTCGGTGCGCATAACCAAAGCTCGAGTATCATACCCAAGCAAGATTAGGGTGCCGACCTACGACAGAACCGAAGACCCAGCTGACCACCTCAACGAATTCAGTGTGGGTATGACAAGAGCAAATTTCAAAGAGCAAGAGATGGACATCGGACAGTGCTTGCTTTTCGTCGAAAACCTCAAAGGAGCAGCTCTCAAATGGTTTAAAGGGCTCAAAAGTAATTCCATTGATACATTCAAACAGTTGACAGCAGCCTTCATCAAGCACTACTCCATCTTCATTGAGACTCAAACGTCTGGCGCCGATCGATGGTCCATGAACCAAGGACCAACCGAGTCTCTCAAGACTTTCATCGAACGCTTCAAGTTGGTACTATCACAAGTGAAATGGATAGATGACTCGGACGCACTCCGAACACTGAAAAATGCCATATGGCATGAGTCTGACTTCTGAAACGAGATGTCTCTCAACGAGCCTTCGACTATCCAGAATGCTTTGCATCTAGCGACGAACTTCGCCAAAAGCGAAGAAGAAGCAAAGACACTCGTAAAGAAGTATGGGATATAAAAACAGAAAAGTGACAGCGACCACCAACCAAGTCAGTCGCGAAAAACCCATTGCGGAAGTTTTGTCCAGCATAAAGGCGGTTCAAAGGGAGCCCACAATTATCAAGTGGACTCATCCGGCTTTGGCTGAGGGAGAGGCCGCGGTCGCGGCCGAGGAAGAAATTTTCTTAATGTGTGGACCGGCAACTCAACTTACGACGGGTCACTATAGTAAACTGCCGACCTAATGTGTGACATTCATCGCACCCACGGTCACTATAGTAAACTGCCGATCCCTCGGCTCGGCCCTCGCCCAGAGGCTGCTAGACGGCGAACTTAAGGAAGACCTCAAACTCAAAGATTTTGAAGTCAAAGCAGATCATGCGCCTGCGCCTGAGCTTGCACCTGCCGACGAGGAACCAACTAAATGTGGTAGACAAAACGAAAACACTACTCAAAGCGGCCCAAGAAGGAAATGTCTCATGATAATGGGAGGATCCCCTATTGCTCAGATACGATTTCCTCGATTAAAGCATTTTAGCGCCGATCTGAAGCTAGCGTCAACTGGTATACCACGTCTAGTTTCCCTAATGACACAACCACGTTTGAAGAAAGAGAAACAATCGGAATTGACAAACCTCATGATGATCCACTTGTCATCGAAATCGCTATCAACAACATTGACGTTTCCCGGGTCTTGATCGACACGGGAGGCACCGTCGATGTAATTTTCAAAGATACATTGAAACTGATGGATATCAGCTTCGACGAAATCCAACCACTACCAAAGCCATTAACTGGTTTTTCGGGAGAGACCACGATTACACTTGGAATAATCAGGTTGCCCGTCGAGGTTGGAGGAATCGTCAAAGTAATGGAATTATCAGTAGCAGATCACCAAGCGATATACAATGTCATCCTGGGAATCCCATGACTTAAAGCGATGCGCGTCGTGGCATCCACTTACCACCTATGCGTGAAGCTTCCAATGAAACAAGGCATCAAGGCAAGCTATGGAAATCAGAAGGAATCTCGTGTATGCACTCTGACAGAACACAAGATTCGAAATCCCGTTACTGACCCGATCTCGAAAGCTGAACAAAAGAAGATGAAGAAAAACAGAGACTCAGTTGTAGTAATTACAGATCGAGGAGGGCCACGAGTAGAGAGAGCGGTGCTTACATGCAAACCGGTTGTATCAATTTGCTTGCATCGACGACGAGAACCCAGAACGATGCGTCGAGATCGGCGCAAATCTGAACGATACAATCAAGAAGAGACTAGTCACATTCCTGAAGTAGAACGTAGACACCTTCGCTTGGGCAGCCGACGACATGTCCGGTATTGATAGCAACGTGGTTTGCCAAGAGTTGAATGTCGATCCGTCATTCAAACCGATTAAGCAGAAGCGAAGGAAACTAGGACCTGAAAGAGCAAAGGCAGTTAATGATGAAGTCGCGAGACTCTTGAAAGTGAGATTGATAATGGAAGTGAAGTACCCCGATTGGCTGGCAAATCCAGTCGTGGTCAAGAAGAAAAATAGCAAGTGGCGGACTTGCGTAGATTTCATAGATTTAAACAAGGCCTGCCCCAAAGATAGCTTCCCCCTCCCACACATCGACCGGCTCGTCGAGGAAACAACAGGCAATAAACTCCAGTCTTTCATGGACGCTTTTTCTAGCTACAACCACATTATAATGAACCCAGCTAACTGCGAGAAGACGGGCATTCATAACAGATCGCGGCATATACTGTTACAAAGTCATGCCCTTTGGCTTGAAGAATGCCGGAGCCACTTATCAAAGTTTGGTCAACAAAATGTTTGCCGACCAGCTCGGCAAAACCATGGAGGTTTCTATATCTCGGCAAAACCATGGAGGTTTCTATATACGATATCCTCGTCAAATCACTAGACGAAGAAGACCACGTAGTCCACCTGGAAGACGGTTTCAAATGCCTGAACAAACACAATATGAAGTTGAATCCAACCAAGTGTAGGTTCGGATTAACCTCCGGGGAGTTCCTCGGATACCAAGTCACCCGTCGCGATATCGAGGCAAATCCGAAACAGATCGACGCACTCATCCAGATGTCCTCGCCAAAGTCAAAGCGAGAAGTGCAACGACTCACTGGGCGAGTAGCCGCACTTAACAGATTCATCTCACGGTTCACCGATAAACGCCTTCCATTCTACGACACACTACAAAAGAAAAAGAATTTTGAATGGAAAGAAAAATGTGAAGATGCCTTCCGACAGTTTAAAAAGTACCTGGCCAGCCCTCCAGTACTAGCAAAGCCAGTCCGTGGCAAGCCCTTCTTCTTATACATAGCAGTCTCCGAAACGGCTGTCAGCGGAGTCGTGGTCCGAGAGGAAAAAGGCGAGCAAAAGCCCATTTTCTATATCGCAAATCACTGACAGACGCCGAGACTAGATACCCAGTCATAGAGAAGCTGGCACTATCCGTCCTCACAGCCGCCAAAAAGCTGAGATCCTACTTTCAATCACATGCGATAGTAGTCTTTAGCACTTTTCCGATGCGGTCAGTATTGCACAGTCCAAGTCAATTAGGACGACTGGCAAATTGGGCGATAGAGCTGAGCGAATATGACATCGACTATCGAGGCCGCACTAGCGCAAAGTCATAAGTCCTGGCAGACTTCCTTATAGAGCTGCCAGACGAAATCAAAGAACTGGAAGTTCCTAGCCTCCCTTGGCTGCTTCACGTGGATGGAGCATCATCAAAAAGTGGTTCAGGCGTAGGGATACGTTTAACTTCGCTAACAAAAGAAGTACTCGAACAATCCTTCCGCCTGGGATTCGACGACTCGAACAATGTGGCAGAGTATGAGGTGCTCCTAGCAGAACTAAGACTTGCCAAAGGATTGGAAATCAAGAAAGTTTCAGGGTTTTGCGACTCTCAACTAGTCGTGAACTAGTTCAATGGAGAGTACGCCACTAAAGACGAGCGAATAGAGGCTTATCTTGAAGTCGCCAAGGACTTAGCAACACAGTTCGAGGAATGCACGGTAACACATATTCCTACAGAGGAGAATACAGACGCCGACGCTCTAGCAGTCGTCGCTTCTAAAACAGACGAAGATGTTTGCAGAGTCATCCCCGTCTAGTTTATCAAAAAGCCAAGCATTCGCTTACGCAGCTCGGTAAACGTGATCACCCATTCCCAGGCAACTAAGCGTAAAGCACAAGGCGACTTGGCTGAGCCTGTTCATCTCGAACCTCCTAAGGTACCCCGTCCAAGAAAGAAGGCTCGGGCACTCAAGCGGAGGCAAGTAGTCCCGAACCAGACGAGTTAGCCTGCCCTCCTCCAGTCGCGACGACTCCGTCTGAGGCAGCTAACCCCAAGAATCACTCGCCAGAGAAAGCTCGGCCCGAACTCAAGGAGACAACCGGCATTGGAACTGATATACCGTCTCTTCCCAAAATCTTGGAATCGACCGACCAAGACCAGAGCAAACTGTCTAGTCCTGAATCGACCTCACCAGTTGACGCAACTTTACATAGGGAGATTGAACAGACCAACTCTGAAACGGCTAAAACAGCCCCTTCTGAGCCAGATGGCCCACTACCTCTGGCAACTAGTACATCAGGTCCTGCCCCATCAAAGACGGCCCATCCTGAGGTTGAAGAAGCAGCATGTATTCCACCTTTGGTGGTAGGTCCCTCTACACATGCCAAAACGACCAGTACTGAACCAACAACGACAAAAGAGGCTGGCCAGCCCGCTCACATCGAAAAAGAAATCACAATCGAGGGAGAAACAGATGATAAAGAATACGGTTGCGACACGCCATGGATTGACCAAATCCGAGGATACATAGCCGATGGCGAGTTACCAAAGGATAAATGAGCAGCTCGTAAACTGCGAGCGCCAGCAGTTCGTTACGTTTTACTTGATGGCAATGTCTACAAATGGTGATTATCTAGGCCTTTGCTCGCCTGCGTTGAAGAAAAAAAAGCTACGCAAGTAATGGAAGAAATTCATGGCGGTTCTTGCGGCAACCACTCTAGAGGCCGAGCGCTAGCAATCCGAATCAAACGCCACGGTTACTTTTGGCCCACAATGATCCAGGATTGCGAGAAGTTCTCCTCACACTGTAAAAAGTGCCAACGACACGCCCCAATGATTAATCAGCCCACAGAGCTACTCTCGTCCATTACTTCACTTTATCCCTTCATACGATGGGCTATGGACATCGTCGGACCTCTCCACCCTTCACGACAGAAGCGTTATCTCTTGGTGCTGACATACTACTTCTCCAAGTGGGCGAGGCAGAGTCATACTCTAGCATCAAAGGTAGACAAGTTGAGAATTTCATCTGGAAGAACATCATTTGCTGGCACGGCGTACCTTATGAAATCTTCACTGACAATGGCTCCCAGTTCATCTCCGCCAAGTTTGTCATTTTCTGCAAACTCCCAGGACAAGTGGGACTCAACCATCTGCTGCTCCTGGATGAGCTTGACCTAGTCAATGAACGGCGTGACCGAGCACTACTTAGCATCACTCGTTACCAATTGGCTGCGTCCAAGTATTACAATTCCAAGATCCGCACTCGGCGATTCTACGAAGGAGACTTGGTCTTACGAGAAGTCTTCCAAAACACAGCAGAGCGGAACGCCGGTAAACTTGGAGCACATTGGGAAGGACCATACGTCGTCACCAAGGTTGTCCGCCCGGGTGTATACGAACTCACAAATATGGAAGGACAAGCTATCCCACGATCGTGGAACGCATGACACCTCAAGAAGTACTACCACTAAGCTCCGTCCCGCTACCTAAAAAATCATCATCGCACACAATCATATATACAATAACAACTTACCATGAACTACGGGCGACTTGATCCTTGCAAAGGGTACGTAGGCAGCTCATTTTCGGATGGGTTCAGTTGCCTCCCCCTCCCAAAAGAGGGGGGGAGTGGGGTACGTATACTCGTATACTCCCACCTCTCTTTGTAGCAAACCTTTATGAGAATAAACACCTCCTACAAAAACTTATCAAAACAACTACCTCTATCACATCTTTTACGGATAAGTCAAGGTCTAACTTAAACGACCAACTCACCTTCAACCGCCGCTGCTGGCCACAACGACGACTTCTAACAAAAATTATGCAGATTAAATACAACAACACCCACCATCGGGTTAAGCGCGCTATAGAAATAAAGATGCGTTTAGAGAGAAGCACACCTTTAACCAAAATGACCACTCCAAAACCCAACAACACCGTTGGTCGAAAGCAACGATCGTCACAGGAGCGGCCCTGATCATGATCGAAAGAGCGAACATGACCGTAAAGCAAGTCGTTCGTTCAGAAAACCCAGCTATACTTAGCGCTGGTAACAACAATGTTTCGACCACATACCACTTCTGTTTAAACCATGTTTAAAAGAAATTCATGTTTAGATGGTCAAACAACTACAACAAAGTGCGGTTGATCGTTACTAAGATTCTCTTTCAAAGACTAAGCAAAAAATGTTGGAAAGAAGATCATCGATAAAACTAAAGCCGCATTCATTATCATCTTGCAAAATACAAGGTAAAATCATCCTAAAATCATCCATGGATAAAACTCGTCCAGGCGGTAAAATATCATATCCAAAAAACTAAAGTCAAAAAATATAAGGCAGCCACCTAGGCACAAAATCAAAGTCAATACCTAAAACATAAGCTGTAAAAAAGCGCTAACAGATGTGCAAAACACAACTAAGGGACGGTCTCCTCGTCAACTCCTAGAGGAGCGACCTAGGCGACCGGCGCCCCTCCGGCCTCTGTCTCTCCAAAGACATCGTCGAACCTCGGATCCTCGGTAAGCACATCGATCCTTGGCCCCTGGGAGTCCTCATCGATCCTCATCTCCTCGGGTGCCCCAACAGTCCCAGCGCCCTCGGCAACATCGTCGATCCTACTCTTGGTCACCTCAGCCCCAACTTCGCCAATTAGGGAGAACTTCCCATCTACACTCACTACTGCGGCCTTGCGAGAGCAAGCGCCTCCAAGGAGCGACCCCGAAGGATCGGCCACACCGACGCTGGCCGCGTACGTCTCGAGTGTCCGATCATGAGTGACCACGGCAGGCGCCTTAACCTATAAAAAAGAATTCGACTATAAAAAATGGAAATAATTACATTTATCCAAAGAAGAGCTTATAAAGAAAACACCACTCACCTTTAGATCGAGAATGTGCAAAATTTCTTTGGAGACTCTTCATCAACTCCTCGAAGCGCTCCTCATCCCAGGCATGCTCCGCGACGTCGGCTCTGAGGAACGTGAGCTCGTCCTCAAGCTTAGGAGGCTTGTGGCCGTCAAGAAGGCCCATCAACAATTTAATGAAGTCAAGATTGGCTACCCTCTACACCTGGTAGATCATGTTGCTCCACGGATCGTCCTGAATCTCATCAAACTTACCCTTGGCACGAGCAAACTTTCTCTCGAGACTCAGGATCTGCTCATCCGCTCGCCTCAAACGATCCACAACCTTAGAAAGCTCACCATCAGGCTTCTTCACGATAGCAGCCGAGTACTGCTCCCTCTCCTCCGTGGCCGCAAGAGCTATCGCAGATTTATCCGCCTCAACAAGAAGGGCCGCCGCAGACTTCCCCGCCTCAGACTTGAGCAAGACTATCTCTTTCGCCTTGTCTGTGAGCTCCTTGTTCTTCTTATCTATCGATGCTCAGGCCGCGTCGCGCTTGACTCGATGCCCATCGGCCGCGATGCGCGAATTCTCAGTACGACGCTTCTCGTCCTCAACTTTCTTCTTCAAGTCCTCGACCTCGGCCTCAAGTTCGTGTTCCGCCTTGTTCACAAGGGCGAGAAACTGCCGAAAGAAAGAGACGGGAAAAATGTCAAAAATAAGGAAAAAGTACTAAATGTTAAAAGGAAATGAATAAAAAGAAAGGGGAATATACCTTCAGTCCCTGGTGCATCATTTCTCCAGAAGACTTCGTGTCGATCGAAGCCACAATGTCGTTGCTAAGAACTAGAGTAGAGAAGAGGCTACTAGCGGAAGCCTTATCCGGAAAGACACTCCTGAACACACGACGAGGAGGTGAAGCGGATCTGGCCCGAGCCCTTTTCGAATCTCGGTCCACGTCGATCACATTATCCCTGTCAGACGATCTCTTACGGTCATCGCCCTCGTGGCCCTTCCCTTTGGCCGCCCTCTTTGCATCGTAGTCGGAAGGAAGAGCAGCGGGCAGAGCGGCCACAAGATCAGTCCTAGTCACGGAAGGGAGGCACGACCCCCTAGCAGTAGTGGTGGTCTTCTTGGCAGAAGAAATGTCACGTGGCTCAGAAGGAGGCACAGTAGTCGGCCTGGCAGAAGCTGGCACAGTAGTCGGCTTGGCAGAAGCTAGCGCAGTAGTCGGCCTGGCAGAAGCTGGCGCAGTAGTCGCCCTGGCAGAAGCTGGCACTGTAGTCGGCGTAGCGGAAGCTGGTGCAGTAGTGGGCTCAGCCGGAGCAGGTACAGCAGTCGGCGCCGCAGAAGTAGTCGTAGTAGTCGGCGTCGGAGGCTTGCCACTCCCCGTAGTCCTAGGCGCTAAGTTCCCGAAAGATCGCGGACGCTCCATTTCTGACTGAATGTCTCCTGAACAATCCGAAAAGCGAAAACTCAAAACCGAAGAACCCCCAAGGAAAGCTCTCGCTTTCTCAACACGCCGTAGTGAAAAGTCTTTCCTCCAATTGCACCCTCGAACTCTGAGCAACTCCCAAACTGTCTTCCAATTGCTCGGAACCTTCGGTGCTAGGCTTGTCACTACAAAAAAGACAAAACAAAACAACAGATTAGAATCGATACAAGAAAGACAAACACATCACAAAAAATATAAGTAAAGCTAGCCGATTCCCAAAGATGGAAAACGGGGCCGACTACCCTTTGTAAGCCATCTCAATTGGATTAGGCCTAGTCTGTCTCCCAAAGTCTCTTCGCATATCGGCACAAAAAAGAAAAAATCCATCCATTGCCGGTCTTTGCTGCCAAACCCGTGGATAAGTCTAACATTCTTCCGGTTTACAGCGAAGTATACAAGCTTAGAGAAGGGAGAGGACCACCGTATATCCATAAAGCGCATCAGATGATGAACGCTTAAGGTCTCCCCGCACTCATAATTCCGAACGAGGGTTCCTACTAAGTGACGAATCCCTCGAGGAGTGATTTGTGAAATTGAAAGTCTATACTTCGCTAGAAGCTCGAGAATCACATACGGAATGGGGAACCACAGGAAGCACGCTTCGAGAAAGCTCTCGTACAAAGTAAAATACCCCCTTTGGAGGATCGTCAGCTCGTTTGTGAGGTTCCGGAACTGCCAGCTCTATCTCATTGGGATGTTAAGTTTCTTTCTCAAAAGAGAAAGTGACATTTCCATTGATAGAGTTGAATCCAACGGATCCGGAGGTCTGAATTTTCTAACACGTCGCTTTCCACGAATTGAAGACTTTTGCTGTCGAAGAAACAAAGCTAAGTCGAATCTTTCGTTTATCTCATCCTCGTTCTGCTCCACCTTTACTTCCGGAGAGGTACGAATATCGACGACTTGCTCATCAACAAGAGATGGATTATGTGCGTTTACTCAATCATTCGCATCTGGGACCAGGACTCGAGTCACTTCTCTATCCTTACAAGGACGAAGCCACGAGCTAGACTCCGCATCAGAACAGTTTATTTCGAAGCTCGGTCCTAGGCTCTCCAAACTTGTTGTCCTCAGCTTCGAAATGGATTCTAGGAATTTTTCAAAGGATGACGTAGGACTTAACATCGAAGCAATGTTCGGGAATACTAAAGTATCGAAACTACTGCAAGAATGTCGCAATCTATTTTAGATTCTTAAAACGTGAAAGTTGTCTCCACAATACAAGCTTCACCGCATTGTCACGACAGGTTAACGAGTCAACATAGAAACGATTTTGAATTACATTAAGTATTGGTGAATGCTACACTAGTAATGGCAAAGTCTCCCTCAGCTCCAATCAAGGTCGCCACCATAGTACCTTATCATCGTACCTCGTCGCTAATGAGTACTCAACATCACATCCACGTTGACGCAAGTTGAGAAGTCGGTATAAGCATATCTCAACAACGAAACTGGTTCAAGCTCTCGAGGACGTCCGAGCTCAACAATCTCAAAGCTAGCAAGTTCGAACTCAACAACGGTGGGTCCGGTCTGAGAACGATGCTTTTTCCGGTCTGCTTCTAATCGTCATCAACCATGGGGGCTCGGCAGCCAGCGCTTGACGAATCTGAATCAACGTAGTCGCGGACAGTAGCTACAACCAAGAACAGATCTCGGCAGATCGATATGACGAAGCTCACGGGGATCTTGATTTCGTCACCACAAAACCGAGCTCTCAATGAGTGATAGTAACGACGACGGAGAACAAAGCTTTCTCGAATCGGCGACGAAGCTTGCAAAACCGGCAACGATGACGAGCTCTCATCGGAAACAATGGTGAGACTTCTCGAGAACGACGACGACAAATCTCAATCCGACGATGAGCTTCCAAGTAGGATCGGCGGTAAAACTCTCAAAGCTTGCCAAGTCACTCTGACTTCTGGCCGGAACGAAGATAGGACGAGGACTGGACGGAAAATCACGAGTAACGACGACGAACTCCACTACCGGTGAAATCTCCTCGTATCGAAGTCGGTTAGGAACGAAAAGGCGTCGACGTCATGGATCTGGACAAAGACGAGAGCCACCTGTAACGACAATTCTCGGTGGTTGCTAAACATCGACGGCAGCTGTACCTCCGGCGACGACTTCCTCAAATCTCCAAGTCTTGGGAACGAATCAGAAGCAACGCAGCATTAATATCTCGTCGGAGAAACACAACACGAGTCGGTCCGTCGACAAAGAACGACGACGAGCAGTCAAGACGGATGTATGAGCAACAGAGGAGATCGCCGGAAACAATGGCGTTGAAATGATTGAGACGGCGCAAAGAGACTGAAAAGAAAAAAAAAATATCCTAAAACCCTTGATCTAAAACAGAAATTACGGAGAAGAAAGAGTGAGGAGAGAGGTTACATTTCTTGTTGGTGAGTGAAGTTATGGAACAAATAAAAGGGGAAGGAGTATTTATAGCACTACTGTCAAAACCCTCGAGTGACACGCTTCAGTAGTTGGCAGGAACAATTCCAATTTCTAAAAATAATCAAATTCCCAATTTCCAGTGGGAATTTACAATTCCAATCTCTAAAACAAAAAAAATTTAATTTCCAATTTTCAGCGGGAATTGGATTTTCAGCTTTTGGAAGGAACCAAAATCTTTACTAAGTCCAGAAAAACGACTAAAACAGAAACATGATGCCCAGCTCAACATTAACATGAACATGTAAGAGTTGGGCAAGCAAACAAGTTTTACAAGCTTTAACGAGAACAAGCTCTACAAACTTTACGGGACCAGTTCCTCCAAACTTTATAACATAAATTCAGAAACACAAGTCTATCGGAAATCTTTACAGGTCTAGGCATTAACATGAACACGAAAGTTCGGTAACGTCGGCAGGTCCTCAGAACAAGGTTTCACAATCTCGTCTCGTCAGACCCATGCCAAGCAGTACATTTTCTTGAAACTTCACTACACTCTTTTACATCGGCATCATCAGAACTAATACTACCGAGCTGGGGGGCTAACTGTTGGGTTCAGATCTCACTCGGGTTGAAATCGTCAAGAAAATGAATAAGTACCAGAGGTAGGCCACAACCTCTGGCCACAACGACGACTTCTAACAAAAATTATGCAGATTAAATACAACAACACCCACCATCGGGTTAAGCGCGCTATAGAAATAAAGGTGGTTCATTACAGGAGCAGATGTGTTTAGAGAGAAGCACACCTTTAACCAAAATGACCACTCCAAAACCCAACAACACCGTTGGTCGAAAGCAACGATCGTCACAGGAGCGGCCCTGATCATGATCGAAAGAGCGAACATGACCGTAAAGCAAGTCGTTCGTTCAGAAAACCCAGCTATACTTAGCGCTGGTAACAACAAATGTTTCGACCACATACCACTTCTGTTTAAACCATGTTTAAAAGAAATTCATGTTCGGATGGTCAAACAACTACAACAAAGTGCGGTTGATCGTTACTAAGATTCTCTTTCAAAGACTAAGCAAAAAATGTTGGAAAGAAGATCATCGATAAAACTAAAGACGCATTCATTATCATCTTGCAAAATACAAGGTAAAATCATCCTAAAATCATCCATGGATAAAACTCGTCCAGGCGGTAAAATATCATATCCAAAAAACTAAAGTAAAAAAACATAAGGCAGCCACCTAGGCACAAAATCAAAGTCAATACCTAAAATATAAGCTGTAAAAAAGCGCTAACAGATGTGCAAAACACAACTAAGGGACGGTCTCCTCGTCAACTCCTAGAGGAGCGACCTAGGCGACCGGCGCCCCCTCGGCCTCTGTCTCTCCAAAGACATCGTCGAACCTCGGATCCTCGGTAAGCACATCGATCCTTGGCCCCTGGGAGTCCTCATCGATCCTCATCTCCTCGGGTGCCCCAACAGTCCCAGCGCCCTCGGCAACATCGTCGATCCTACTCTTGGTCACCTCAGCCCCAACTTCGCCAATTAGGGAGAACTTCCCATCTACACTCACTATTGCGGCCTTGCGAGAGCAAGCGCCTCCAAGGAGCGACCCCGAAGGATCGGCCACACCGACGCTGGCCGCGTACGTCTCGAGTGTCCGGTCATGGGTGACCACGGCAGGCGCCTTAACCTATAAAAAAGAATTCGACTATAAAAAACGGAAATAATTACATTTATCCAAAGAAGTGCTTATAAAGAAAACACCACTCACCTTCATATCGAGAATGTGCAAAAGTCTGTGGAGACACTTCATTAACTCCTCGAAGCGCTCCTCATCCCAGGCATGCTCCGCGACGTCGGCTCTGAGGAACGTGAGCTCGTCCTCAAGCTTAGGAGGCTTGTGGCCGTCAAGAAGGCCCATCAACAATTTAATGAAGTCAAGATTGGCTACCCTCTACACCTGGTAGACCATGTTGCTCCGCGGATCGTCCTGGATCTCATCAAACTTACCCTTGGCACGAGCAAACTTTCTCTCGAGACTCAGGATCTGCTCATCCGCTCGCCTCAAACGATCCACAACCTTAGAAAGCTCACCATCAGGCTTCTTCACGATAGCAGCCGAGTACTGCTCCCTCTCCTCCGTGGCCGCAAGAGCTATTGCAGATTTCTCCGCCTCAACAAGAAGGGCCGCCGTAGACTTCCCCGCCTCAGCCTTGAGCAAGACTATCTCTTTCGCCTTGTCTGTGAGCTCCTTGTTCTTCTTATCTATCGATGCTCAGGCCGCGTCGCGCTTGACTCGAAGCCCATCGGCCACGATGCGCGAATTCTCAGTACGACGATTCTCGTCCTCAACTTGCTTCTTCAAGTCCTCGACCTCGGCCTCAAGTTCGTGTCCCGCCTTGTTCACAAGGGCGAGAGACTGCCGAAAGAAAGAGACGGGAAGAATGTCAAAAATAAGGAAAAAGTACTAACTGTTAAAAGGAAATGAATAAAAAGAAAGGGGAATATACCTTCAGTCCCTGGTGCATCATTTCTCCAGAAGACTTCGTGTCGATCGAAGCCACAATGTCGTTGCTAAGAACTAGAGTAGAGAAGAGGCTACTAGCGGAAGCCTTATCCTAAAAGACACTCCTGAACACACGACGAGGAGGTGAAGCGGATCTGGCCCGAGCCCTTTTCGAATCTCGGTCCACGTCGATCACATTATCCCTGTCAGACGATCTCTTACGGTCATCGCCCTCATGGCCCTTCCCTTTGGCCACCCTCTTTGCATCCTAGTCGGAAGGAAGAGGAGCGGGCAGAGCGGCCACAAGATCAGTCCTAGTCACGGAAGGGAGGCACGACCCCCTAGCAGTAGTGGTGGTCTTCTTGGCAGAAGAAATGTCACGTGGCTCAGAAGGAGGCACAGTAGTCGGCCTGGCAGAAGCTGGCACAATAGTCGGCTTGGCAGAAGTTGGCGCAGTAGTCGGCCTGGCAGAAGCTGGCGCAGTAGTCGCCCTGGCAGAAGCTGGCACTGTAGTCGGCGTAGCGGAAGCTGGTGAAGTAGTGGGCTCAGCCGGAGCAGGTACAGCAGTCGGCGCCGCAGAAGTGGTCGTAGTAGTCGGCGTCGGAGGCTTGCCACTCCCCGTAGTCCTAGGCGCTAAGTTCCTGAAAGATCGCGGACGCTCCATTTCTGACTGAATGTCTCCTGAACAATCTGAAAAGCGAAAACTCAAAACCGAAGAACCCCCAAGGAAAGTTCTCGCTTTCTCAACACGCTGTAGTGAAAAGTCTTTCCTCCAATTGCACCCTCGAACTCTGAGCAACTCCCAAACTGTCTTCCAATTGCTCGGAACCTTCGGTGCTAGGCTTGTCACTACAAAAAAGACAAAACAAAACAACAGATTAGAATCGATACAAGAAAGACAAACACATCACAAACAATATAAGTAAAGCTAGCCGATTCCCAAAGATGGAAAACGGGGCCGACTATCCTTTGTAAGCCATCTCGATTGGATTAGGCCTAGTCTGTCTCCCAAAGTCTCTTCGCATATCGGCACAAAAAAGAAAAAAATCCATTCATTGCCGGTCTTTGCTGCCAAACCCGTGGATAAGTCTAACATTCTTCCGGTTTACAGCGAAGTATACAAGCTTAGAGAAGGGAGAGGACCGCCGTATATCCATAAAGCGCATCAGATGATGAACGCTTAAGGTCTCCCCGCACTCATAATTCCGAACGAGGGTTCCTACTAAGTGACGAATCCCTCGAGGAGTGATTTGTGAAATTGAAAGTCTATACTTCGCTAGAAGCTCGAGGATCACATACGGAATGGGGAACTTCAGGAAGCACGCTTCGAGAAAGCTCTCGTACAAAGTAAAATACCCCCTTTGGAGGATCGTCAGCTCGTTTGTGAGGTTCCGGAACTGCCAACTCTATCTCATTGGGATGTGAAGTTTCTTTCTCAAAAGAGAAAGTGACGTTTGCGTTGATAGATTTGAATCCAACGGATCCGGAGGTCTGAATTTTCTAACACGTCGCTTTCCACGAATTGAAGACTTTTGCTGTCGAAGAAACAAAGCTATGTCGAATCTTTCGTTTATCTCATCCTCGTTCTGCTCCACCTTTACTTCCGGAGAGGTACGAATATCGACGACTTGCTCATCAACAAGAGATGGATTCTGTGCGTTTACTCAATCATTCGCATCTGGGACCAGGACTCGAGTCACTTCTCTATCCTTACAAGGAAGAAGCCACGAGCTAGACTCCGCATCAGAACAGTTTATTTCGAAGCACGGTCCTAGGCTCTCCAAACTTGTTGTCCTCAGCTTCGAAATGGATTCTAGGAATTTTTCAAAGGATGACGTAGCACTTAACATCGAAGCAATGTTCGGGAATACTAAAGTATCGAAACACGAGTCGGTCCGTCGACAAAGAACGACGACGAGCAGTCAAGACGGATGTATGAGCAACAGAGGAGATCGCCGGAAACAATGGCGTTGAAATGATGGAGACGGCGCAAAGAGACTGAAAAGAAAAAAAAAATATCCTAAAACCCTTGATCTAAAACAGAAATTACGGAGAAGAAAGAGTGAGGAGAGAGGTTACATTTCTTGTTGGTGAGTGAAGTTATGGAAAAAATAAAAGGGGAATGAGTATTTATAGCACTACTGTCAAAACCCTCGAGTGACACGCTTCAGTAGTTGGCAGGAACAATTCCAATTTCTAAAAATAATCAAATTCCCAATTTCCAGTGGGAATTTACAATTCCAATCTCTAAAACAAAAAAAATTTAATTTCCAATTTTCAGCGGGAATTGGATTTTCAGCTTTCGGAAGGAACCAAAATCTTTACTAAGTCCAGAAAAACGACTAAAACAGAAACATGATGCCCAGCTCAACATTAACATGAACATGTAAGAGTTGGGCAAGCAAACAAGTTTTACAAGCTTTAACGAGAACAAGCTCTACAAACTTTACGGGACCAGTTCCTCCAAACTTTATAACACAAATTCAGAAACACAAGTCTATCGGAAATCTTTACAGGTCTAGGCATTAACATGAACACGAAAGTTCGGTAACGTCGGCAGGTCCTCAGAACAAGGTTTCACAATCTCGTCTCGTCAGACCCATGCCAAGCAGTACATTTTCTTGAAACTTCACTACACTCTTTTACATCGGCATCATCAGAACTAATACTACCGAGCTGGGGGGCTAACTGTTGGGGTCAGATCTCACTCGGGTAGAGATCGTCAAGAAAATGAATAAGTACCAGAGGTAGGCGCGTAGTTGTCTGAACCAGCTCTGTCTCTGGGACCAGCTCTCTAAAGTAACTGGGACTAGGACTGGCATCTTTCGAGGACGACGTCTGTAGTGGTCGTTTATACTCCAAGATATCATTACGATCATTTCGCTTTGAGGCAAAGAGTGGGCCGAGCAAAGAAGGCACACGCTGGAAAGAACGAATCGAGAGCCCATGGGTAACATGTCGCGCCGACCACTACTGAAAGTTGGGCCTAAATGATGAGTTCTGGAATCTAGGCCCATGACGATGACGACACCAAGACCTAAGGCGGCCGCCGACTACGCTAAGAAGGAATCCCGAAGATTTAGGAATCTTACCTTATCTCTTTAGGCGTAAACCTAGGCCGACTATGACTTGTATAAATAGACCTTGTACATCTCTGAAGAGGGGATCCGCATTTTTACACAGAAATCACTTGTAACATTTGCAAACATATTAATAACATACTCTCTTGAGATCTCCGCTAGGTGTTTCTCATCTCAGAGCTTTCAAGACCTAGACCCATTGACTATTTCAACTGTGCAGGTTTCCCCCACCACAGTATTGTGGGAGTCGAAACTAGCACAATTAGATTTGTTTTAAGGTTTCAAACAAACATAGATCTCTAGGTAAACACCACGAAAACAGAGATCGAAGAAGAAGAAGTTTTTATAAGCGTTTGTGAATTGAATTATGGATCCCATTCTCAAGGATGTACACAAGTATTTATACTAGACTAAGTCGGTTTAAGCATATTCTTAAATCTTAGGGATTTTCCTTTATGTTATTTTCTTCTCGAACCTATCCACTCGAAGAATCAGGAAGACTTCCTTATTTCGCTGAGGATTATCATTTTCTGAAGGTGGCTTTTCTTTGTTGGCCTTTGCCTTGAGGGCTGGCTTTGTACTTGACTTGTCGTATTAGCCCAATAGTTTTGCCACGCTAAGCAAATATCCAGCTCCCAAAAAAGTATTTCCTTGACGAAATGTTAACGATCTCCTCGGCCAAATGTGACTGCTCGGCGAACTACTTGGCTGCTCGGCAAAATATGCATGCTCGGCAAAATATGTGATGAGAGTTGTTTTACCATGCCTAAGGTTATGCACACAATTCAGACCAAATAAAATCAAACAACCTAACAACCTAACTCATGATTCAATTGTAGCAAGGAATATGTACTCATTAGAACCTTGGAACTAGAAGCTACTTGTAACTCTATGATTTTGACTTGAGAACCTAAGCTTGAGATCTTGCTAACCAACTCTAGGTACATATCATCATCCTCTTGTCAACCGCAAAGAACCTCTCTTTAATATACTCTTGAACTTCGATTTGGCCTTTTAGAACTCTTTGAACCAAAGCCTTGGGTTCTTGATCTTGTGACATGGCTAGACTTGAGGTAGAAGCTTAATCTTCTGCCATGTGTATGCCAAATGACTCAATTGGATGGTCTTATCCAATTTATCCTCTAGCCTTTTCACATCAATCTCTATCTTGGATCTCCTTGGTGTTTGGTCTTGAGTTCCACCATATCTACCATTACTTTGAGCAAGATTCTCAACAAGTTCCTCACCTTTATTTGGAGTCAAGTTAGCAAAACTTTGTTGCTCGCTGTGTTCAAAGCAATGTAATACTTCTCTTGTAATCCACGGTGGAAAATCCTAAGCAAAGCTTCGATGGGTATTTTATGATGAGGGAATGCTCTAGAATGCGTTCCCAAGCTTCACACAAGCTTTCACAATCTCTTTGCTCAAACCTTACAATCTCATTTCTAAACCGTGAAGTTCTTTAAAGAGAGAAGAACTTTGAGAAAACGCTTTTCTTACATTCAGCCAAAGTGGATATCGAAGAAGACTTGATGCTCTTTTCCCATTGTGAGGCTCTATCTCCAAGTGAGAAAGGGAAAAAAGTAAGCTTAACCACGTCTTCGGAGACTCCTTTTCTCTTAACAGTTAAACACAATCTATCAAAGAAGTCGATGTGCTCAATTGGGTTCTCCTCCGACAATCCCAATAACCTATGTCCTAGTACCAAAGTTATCAAACTAAGGTTAATCTCCAAATCTTCATTAATACTTGGAGGAGGCCTAATTCCCATCTTAACACCATTCATAGTTGGCTCATCATACTCTCTAATTTTCCTCTCCATGATTTGTGATTTGGTACCTACAAATCCAAAGAGAGACAACGCAAACCCAACGATATAGATAAATAATATATGATTTCGTCTTTCAAAGATATCAAATCCTAGTGCCTAATGCAAATCTCCCCAGTAACGGCACCAAAAACTTGATGTTAGTATTAATCTACCAACTAGCTTTAACCCTAAATGTAAACCACAAGTTCATGGTAATGTCATATAGCATTTAGGGATTGAATCTACAATGAAATTGATTAGAACAATAAGAATACAACAAACTTTAGAAGCTAAATCGATTCATGTGATTGGTTTTGAGTAAAGATGATAGATTTGGGTTGGAACAAGTGAAGATAGTGATGCACAACAACTCAATGAGCTAATTTCAAAGCATGAATCCATTTAATCTAAACTAATCGACTTCTATGGTACTAATCCATTTCTTAATCAATAATTAGCACAAACTTCCATTGTGCTGAAAACTAATCAAGACTCATTTATGAACATGTTCATATCAGCTTACAAAACTCCTTAGACATCAACTTTCATTGGCTAAGATGAGAAATGCATGATTAGAGTCATCTAGACATTTTCAGAAACACCTTCCGAGTATCAAAAGACCATGATCTAGATTTGGGGTAATTACTTCCTAATGTATCACTAATCTCATATCAATCAATTGAGTGCTCTATAATCAATGAAATATAAAAACACTAACAACTTAGCATCACTAATCTCATATGAATCAATCATAATCTTCTCTACTCAAGATCCATTAAGATAACTACTCACTAGTCATATAAAAAACAACTAAAGCATGAATATAAAGATGCATAATGAAAAGACTTAAAGAAATAAACAAGAAAATTTTGCTAAATCATAGAAAGTGAAGTCTTTTTACCTCAAATAACTTAACAACACATTAGGTTTAGAGTTTACACAAAGGATAAAGAGAAAAGGCAAAAAACTTAGGGTTTTAGAGAAAATACGAGTATTTATAGGAAAAGCTAAGTGTACCCGGATCAAACCCGGTCAAACCCGGTTAAACTGCGAAACTGCTAAAGGAGGGCTCATATGGATCTGTCAACAGAACGGCTTGCCAACCTGTTCCAAATGGCGATTTTGAGGCAGAGGAAATTTGTCATTCGGGGTATCATATGGTCAGCCAAGAGAATGGGTTGTCTAGCCGATCCATATGATGCCTCTAAATCCAATTTCTTGTCTTCACTTTTTCAACTTGATTTTTCGCTCCATTTGTTCCACAATTGATCCAAGACTCCATTTGCACCTAAAATAGACAAAATATGTATGCAAATGCAAGAAAACTAGAGCTTGGACTGTAGACTCAATCTAAACTAAAGAGAACAAAATCTACCATATGAAAGTTGAATAACTCTCTTCATGGAGTGCCACATCATCTCACAAAGACATGCCACGTGTGATTGACAAAACTATAGAAAATTAAAAGAAAATTCAATGAACAAAACGTAATTAGTTGTGACTTTTCTCTTTCTCATCTCTTCAACTCCCCCAATGCTTTTTCATTTAGGGTTACAAGCCTCTAAATCTATATAACAATCATTGGCGACTGGAGGATTAAGCAAATGGTCCACTCCTTCTCCTTAACGATAACAACTTCTTGAGGCTATAGAATAGCTCGCTTGACGATGAAGTCGGGATACGTTCAGTTCTGGAATTCATGCTTCTTACAAAGCAATATCACAATTGTTCTCGATCTAACCCTCATGTGAATTTCCCCAAGGACAACCCTATGGTCTCTCAGAAACGTCCATCAAACGGTGGCTAAACCAATCCGGCTTTCGCTCAGAATCTCGATAAACCTTTAGATATATGGTTATGCAGATGGTTGATCGCACAACGAAGATACATTTTACTTTCTCATTATTATTCATACAAATCCCAAAGAATCCGATAAGTTTTCACTTGTAGGTGAGGTTTTTTAGGTTATTGATGTCATTTTCTTATGGTTTGATTCAAACCTTTTGCTTTTACATATGCAAATTTAATTAACATCCATCTATATATATATGCATTTGCTTACTGTAATCGAAGAGAAGACTCGAACGGATATTATCAACAAGGTTTAATATCATTCTCTCTCTCCTTTTTCCATATATTAATTCAAACATTTTTTCTACTTTCAGCATCATGACATGGCACTGGTTATCCTGTGGCGGTTAGTAGAATTCATAGGGACAATGTTTTGATCTTAGTTTTAAAGTGTTTTGAGTTGAACGAGTTTTTTGAATATATTACCTAATTGCCAATTCAAATTCTTCATTTTCCTCTATTAAATGATTAACTTCCGTTTATGGAACTTTCTGATCTCAAAGTTTCAAGACTTCATTTAAGACTTTATTTAAGATAAGGAGTTGCAGTGGCCGTAGCATTCTCAAGAAGACATTGATGCAGCAAACGAGGAACGCTAAAACTTTTTCCACGGTCCAATGAAGAATAACTCCTCTATGGTTTATAGTTAGGCTCATCAAATCTCTACTACTTCACTATTTTTTATGAAGCTCTATTTCCACCATCATGATTTATCACAGTAAAACGAAAGCATTTTTAACTTTTCTGGTTTTTTACATTTTCCAAATTTGTAAACATGATTAGAGTCATGTTTAACATTTTGTAATACAATTTTTTCCCTATAAAACGGTTTTCAAATACTCCCAATCGCCTCCTTTAGATAGAGTATTCAATTAGTATTTACATGAAAGTGAAAAGAACATAAGATACCATAAACCATATGTATCTTTTTGTTTGCACTTTAGACTTTACTAGTATTTTACCGTACTACGTACGGGACTTTAGTTTATATAAATTTTAATAAATGTGTCATTACTTTTTTTGCTAACAAAAGAAGGGGAATGGTATGCATTATTACTTGATCACAATGTTTGGGATAATAATTTTTCTTTTCAATATTGGATCATCAATTTGAGTATAAAGTCTTGTAAATGTTTTTTTGGGATCTAGGAAAAAAATGCATATATATATATATATATAAATATAATATGAAAAAGCATAGGCTGGTACGAAGATCTTCTAAGGTAAGAAGCATAGAATGCATATATATATATATATATATATAATATGAAAAAGCATAGGCTGTTATCACATAGTGTATAAAAATAAAAGGTCAAACAGTCAGAGTTTTAAGATCCTCCAAGGTCAAAACAGAAATGATCTTAAAAGTGAATTCAAATGAAGTTTTATTAACTTGTCTTCTTCATCTTGTAACTAAGATTCGAAAGAATGTGAATTAGTTATAAATTTAAGAACTTCCAAAAACAAAGAAACTTAGACCAATAAGACTTATTCGACAACTTATTTTACATATGGCTAACAAATTTGAAAAGCTGAAAGAGAATATAATTCATAGATGTAGATAATGCTGGAAACAAATAATATAAACCAAAATATTTCGCCTAATTAGAATCATGCGGAAAGTTGATAGCTCCTCCAAAGTTTGCAAATCCAGTCTCGCGGTTTTCTCATTACACTTCCGCGATCATAATTGACAAAATTGTTTTAAAAAAAAAACTATTAATCGATAAAAAAATACTATTAATCAGATACCATGATTTTTAACATAAGATCACACCCGTATTTTATTAGTCTTTTTAGTTATAAATGGAGGTGATTAGTGCATAACATAAAAATATACTAAGGATTGGAACTGATAGATTCTTCAATCTCTAACACAACAGTAAGGAAAATAGATAATTTCAAGAAAATCATGGACACACGTGAGGAGTAATAGCAAAAGCCATCAAATAAACACAAACCGTGCTCTCAGACAATTGTATATGATGCTATAGGCTTTCAATTGGATGTGAAAATATATTACAAATACAGAATAAAGCAAATTACCGATGATGGATGAGACTTTGAGGTATTTGACTCCATTGAAGATATGAAAACATGATGACGAACAGACTTAAAGAATGAAAAAGCCCTTTCTATGCCGCGTTGCTAGTTTCATCAATGCAACTCGTTTGCCTTGTCATTAGTGGGCGATTCCTACATTTGTTAGAAAGAAAGAATGTGAGTTACGTGGACATCTAGCTTAGACTAATATACTTGGAAAACATGAGTATAATCTAATGCCATCTTCAACATAATTCATGTAGATAAAATGAAAAAGAATTGTGAAAATGAATCTAATGGTGTGAATAAGAGAAGAGAATAGAGAGAATTGTGTTGTATATTATTCCATGATAAGTACAAGGTATATATAGGGTACAATACTTGGAGAGGAAGTAGGGTTTATGAATATTCTAGAACATGGGCCTCTAATGGGTATCCACTAAGTGGGTTTATAACACTCCCCCTTCGATGCCATTAGAGTAAAAATAATCATAATACGCATAGAATGCTGCCTCATTAAAACCTTACCAGGAAAACCCAATTGGGACAAAACCAATGGTTAAGAAAAAAGAGTGCAACGCGCTTTTACTCCCCTCATGAGTGCATAACTTGAGATCTTCTTGATGCTACAAACTTGTTTCTTGAAAGTAGTAGTTGGAAATGTATTGAAAATAAGTATGCCAAAGTTTCGCTTGAACAACCTCTAGAACATGTACATCACCATTCTTCTGCAACTCGTCGGTCTTCTAGATGATTCATCTGGATCATTCTCTTTGTTTCTCTCATTATCATTAATGTATGATATTCTTTTGGGACATTGATAGACTTTCATATATCATTATGATGATAACATTCCTCTATAAGTGTTTATCAGTTGCGTGTTCTTTGGTGTCTCGTTAAAAATCTTTTCATAGAAAAACCTTATAGGATAAAAACTATGATAAGGGAAAAAAAGTACATCCACGCATATTATTATATTTCTCCCCGTCATAAACATCTTCTTCATGAGATGAATTATGATCATATATAATATCTCTTTTGGAACTATTATAAGCATAAAATTAATGATCAAACTCGTATGGTTGCCATATGATATTTTATACTATTGAACTTCTGGTTCATAACATCTTTTCGCTAAATGTTTAATTTGAGACATCTTTGGATAGTTTTGTCTTTTCAAGATCTTTTATCTCAAACTTTTTCTTTTGATATTCCACTTTATATAAATCTCTTCAGGAGTTATATGATGTTCAAATAATTAAATATTTACTGCAATCATAACAAATCATTTTCTAAATCTTCTTATAAATATACATAGGGTAATATCATCTTTTTCATTGCCTTTTGCTTAGCAAATACTCTCTAAGAAGATTATGGCAGTGTACATCCTTCTTGGAGTATATAAATATTATTATACAGTGGTTACTTATCGCATAACTTGTAATAACTCTGCTGGAGTTTCGATGATGTTCAAATGAAGAATCACTTTATGAAAATACTTTGATAAGTTTACATGGGTATTTACATGATTATACTTTATGCTACATACTTTCTTTTCATTCGATCGATTATCGAGTAGAATTCCTGAGAATATAATTCTCATATCATTAATCCTTCAAGGATTGTATCCTTCACATATATATCCTTCAAGGATTGCATACAAATGTCTTTATCCATTGTTTCATCTCTTACTACCAAACTTGTAAGATATCCAAAATAATTGCCACCACAAGAGAATATATCTCTTCATAAAACATTCTTTATCTTTGTGAATTTCACTATATTCACTATTCCTTCATACAAAAGACTCATTTATATGACACTGGTTTTACACTTTAAGTGCAAGGACTAATAGTCCATATATTTCTCTACAAGAGATTATATATATCTATTTCTTTCATTTCCAATCATTATTTTGTGTACACTTTTCAATAGACTTTATTTCATGATCCTCTCTTTTTAGTCATAATATCAACTGCTCATTGCATGCAAAATATTATGACGTCGATTTGCTTTATGGTTCCATCTTATTACATACATGACATAGCTAGCTATATCTCTTCATTTTCAAGTACTTGAATATTTTTTTTCATTTGTCATGTTTATGTCTCTTCTAGAGATCATCCAATCTCCTCTCGAGATTTTTCAAAATCTTTCTTTCCTCGATTTGGTCATTCTTAATTCTTGCTCCTTTTCTTTTTCGAGTAACGTTTCTCATAACTCATATAATTTCTCAGCCCCAAGAAGAATCTATAATACTTCTTAAATTCTTGTTCACGACTTTGTGTCTACAAGACAACATTACTTGCATGAAAATTTCATTATATATGTTTTACCAACTCCGCATTAGAGATATTCTCTCATAATATCAATTTGCAAGTAATTTTGAACATAGATGAATTAATTCATTTATAGACTTTAAGTCTTGTAATCTTAGATATAGCTAGATTTAACCAATCACATAGCTAGTTTTAGGTAATATCACATTATGGTGATCACACTTTTTCTTTGAGAATTGTTCGAAGAACTTATTGAACATAATCTTCTAGATATATCACTTGTAGTGAACTTTAATAATCAAGTAGTGAACATAGTCTTATGGATATGTCACTTATTGTCTATGTGAGATTCTCCAATTCTCCGCCTCGAGATGATATGAATCTTCAAGTTCATCTCTCTCGAATTTAATCTCACTGTATAATCAACATACCCAACTTGGATCATGCATTTTGTCATCCAATTACCTTTAAGACTTTGGAGAGTATAAAGCATCAATAGTTTTAAATTACGTTGTAATCACACTAGATTCTTTCATCAGTAGATGATATAAACTTCTCTTATTCGCAAGATCTTTCTTTTTTCAATTCAGATGAAAATTTTAGTTTTTGAAAGAACTTTGATATCGATCTTGTCTTTTCAAAACAATTTCTATAGCCACTTTTTTTTTGGGGGGGCTTAGTGTGATATTTTCTTTTCTATGTCGCATTCACTTCTGGAATGGACCAAAATCAGTTGGATGTGATTTATGAATTTTGTTATAAAAATCCAACAATTTCACTGATATATCATATAAGCATCTCATTACACCATAATGGGTTTAATTCATAATTCAAAACAAATGATCCACTTCATAAACATATCGATTATGACCCACTTCTATATGGTTTGATGAAACAATAAATTAATAATACCTTCGGTTTGGGACATTTAACCGAACCAACCCATAATAAAATTATTGACATGTGACAGAGGGGTTGGACTTTGAAGATCTTTGAATCAAAAGAACAGAATATCTTGCTTTATTTCTTAAATAAACATATAATCATGTCATACTCAAAATTTTGCTCATGAAAACATGGCTTTTTTGTTAGTATAATCAAAAATTAAATTCAAATTAACCTAATAAATCAATAAAATAACTAATATGTCAAATGAGTAAATCGTATGCTAAATTCATTTAAACCATCAAATCGAATGATCCAAAATGATATAATATTAATTACGGTCTACGGATCAACACGGATCACATATTGAAAAGATTACTTAGCTCAATCATGGTAGAAATTCAATTTATTTATAATTATAAAATATCTGAATAATTATCAAATATATTTGATCAATAGTAGAGAAGCGTTATTCATGATCGATTAATTTTATTATAAAATATGTGATTTTAAGAACCAAACGTATTAATATACATAAGTATGATTTGTGAGAATTACTCATCGATAGACATAGTATTCATGAATCAACATGTGTATGTTATCAAATCAGAAAATCAAACTTAAAAATAGGTTAAATAAAAGCATAAAATTGTGATATTCGATCAATAAACATATATGAGTCATGACCCAATATGAATATGCTATTAAATTACGAAATCAACTCATAAATATGACTTGTGAGAAATAATCCATCAATAGACATACATGTGTATGGTATGAATAACAAAGTCAATATTCATGTATAAAATAGATTAAATAAGTAGCATAAAAAGACAAAAGTAATTCAATTATTGTATCAAAGCAATTATAAAACTAACGTGATACTATATAGGAAGTATGACGTTAACCTTATGCTTTACCAAATAATATTAGATGTCCTGTATGCTAAAGTGAGAGAGATTCACTTACCTTAATGAAAAATAAAGTGGAACCGAAGCAAAGTGCGAGATGTTGGAGAACGTTAGGATTTTACTCAAGTGGGTATGGTTTTATTCAGTGGTTAGGTTATCGTGCTGATAACGTGTTGTGAATAAGAGAAGAGAATAGAGAGAATTGTGTTGTATATTATTTCATGATAAGTACAAGGTATATATAGGGTACAATACTTGGAGAGGAAGTAGGGTTTAGGAATATTCTAAACATGGGCCTCTAATGGGTATCCACTAAATGAGTTTATAACATCTAACAAACATTAAAAAAAAACCATATGCATGTTATTCTGGTGGCTTTTACTATAATTTGTTAATGGAAAAGAAACTCGGTGAATGTGATATACGAAACTTGGTGAATGTGATATACGAAACTTGGTGAATGTGATATACGATTTAGCACAATGGATATGAAAAACATTAATCTAGAAAACATGAAAGAAAATGATGGAGAGGAAGATCAGTAGAAAATCTCTAACAATCAATCGAAGAGAATATCAACGGTTTATGTAACAAATAATAAAAAGGAGAATTTGCAAAATTATGCCACACTGAAATTTTTTTTGTCACAATTCACCTTTGAGGTATTTTGTCCTTTTTGACCAAAATTACCCTTAAAGAAAACACAAAATATATGAAATACATTGTTTTATAAATTTTAAAAACTTTTAAAATTAAGAATACATCATTAGTAATCATCTCTATATATCAAGAAACAAAATTTAACTTTAAAATTATGGTTAAAATCAATGATATAGTTTTCGTCTACGGCTTACAGAATCGATATTCTACGGCTATTTTCTACGGCCGGGTAAAAGAATTTATATTCTGCTAGATTGTCTATCTTTTGCATTCCTGTAAAATATGTCTTCTCCTAATTGTACTTCGATATATGAATTTTAGAACACACATTCTAACATTTTTTATGTCGTCTACCAATGACAGGGATTCATGATAAAAAGATAGACAATGCATGAACAGATCATGCATGAACCTACCGTACAAACATCAACAGGCTACGCATACTCTGATTACGTTATATAATATAGAAACTTCCTTACGATAATGCCGTTTGTGTCATTAGCTATACGTGCATCCAATTCAGTTGAAACTCTACCAGGAACAAGCTTGACAAGATCGCCACCTATGTTTACAAATAGCCTGCACTTTTTTCATTAGTTATAGGGGTAAAAAAGCTTTGAACAACGAAAAGACTGGGAAGAGAAAAACAGATAAGTGCTTAGAAGATAGACCTTGTTGCAAAAGCAAGAGAGTCGGGACTCACTGGTTTGAAGCTCTATACAAGAAGAATCCGCGAAAGCCATGTCCACAACATTCTAATCACGATGTAAGATAGTCAATCATGTAGGGTTAAAACATGATGCAGTATCTCTTTGTCTGAATATTAGAAGGCCTCAATGCTTACCAGGTAACTCGTATCTGGTAGACCTGAATGCCAAAGAGGAGAGAAGAGCTAATAGTACCTGCATTTGGCAGGAACCTGCAGTTCATTAATACACAACAACGGAATCACTGAAGGAATTAACCCCGAAAATGTTAATCTTATCGCCAAAACCAAAAAAGAAAATTTCACAATAACTAAAACTTAGAAGCATCTTCGTCTGTGTTGAAAGAACAATCTGGCTAAAAGTTTATAAAACATCTAGCTCATTGTTCTCACCTGGAAACAAAAATTCATCAAACAATTTCAGTCATGATCCAAACGTAACTCATAAAATATAAGTTCAGAACTTCAAGAAACCTATATCATTCAAGAACAAAGTTACCATGGTGTAAATGTGTTCACTTCAGAGCAGAGTGCGTGAGCATGAAAAAGAAAAACGTTTATCATGTTGAGAAACTGAATATCTCCACAAAATCAAGTTTCACATTGAGAACTATATGAACCAAACCAGAACCTTAAAATAAAATCTATACACTAATTTAGCAGACACTACATTTACATTTGATGAGTTTAAAAATTAACGGAAAGAAGTCCATGACTGAGCAACCCATGTCATATATTGAAGGAAATCCACTTAGTACGATCGGAAATTCGGAATCATATATTCATTGCTAGTTTCAATGATGATGCGTTGGGTTCAAAAATAAGAGACATCTAAGAGCATATCAATAACTTTGTTTAGATATATTAAAAATTCAATTCTATTTTATGCTTGACAAGAGAACCCCTGCATTGGGCTCCCAAAGAAACATACAATATATAAGTAAATAAGTAATGCTCTGCATCCTTACTTTTGCGAAGACCAAAAATGTTCAGTAACCTAAGATTGCATTAAAATATTAACCATAGAGCAGAATATAAAAGATAAGAGAAACCTTGATATATTGTATTTCGAGATGGGCAGGTTCCATTATACCTTGAACTACGACATCATAAAGATGGTTACCAATCCATCACAAAGAACTTAACCAGAAATTCCTTCGATCCCATCTCTATAGTGACATAGACAAACACATAATACTCATCAAAATCGTTGAACCCGATCTCGACCTTGTCTAATTCCAAAATCGATCAATTGATAATTAGCAAACATTGTGCGCTGGGAATTTAGCGTTGGAAGTTAAGAGGAAAGTTTGGTTTTTTAATCTTTATACGTGAGAATAATTTTTGTAACGTAGCAGAGAATAGGAAGAAGATGCAAGAGGCGACTCTTTAGTTCGAAGTTATGAAGGAGAAAAGTCAAGAAGATGAAGTGATTCAGAGCGGAAGAGCATTCAAGACATTTTTCTGGGAACTTAATAAGTAATGCCACGTGTTTTTATTGAGAGCTATGTCAGGAGGATGGAGAGTGCCATCCTCTTTTCATATAGTAGACTAGGGGCTTCTCCGGCCTACGGATTTTGTGATGAATATTATACACTTGTTTTGGTTGTGTTGTTTATTTTGGAGGTTTTGTATTTTTGTTAGATTTGGTTGTCATTTACTTAGATTTGGTTGTCATTTACTGCGGTTGGAACCTAAAATGAATTATTTTGACCACAGTGATAATAAGAACAACAATTACAAAAGAATCATCTAGTTTACAAACTCAAAAGTGAATGATCTTTAGAGAGCCCATGCATTAAATATTTAGGCAAGTGTTGTCCCAAGTTACCATAGTTTTTAGATAGAAAACATTTCACTTTTTATTTGAGTTTCAAAATTTTCAACTAAATCCACATGCAACCTCTGGATTGATCTACTGTTTGATAGCATTTATAATGTACATAATTCAACTAAAGATCATTTTCAAAAACTACAGTTTTAACTTTTAAGGAACCAAAAAAGTTTGCATATATCTCTTCCATTCAAAACAGAGGGAGATCACAAATAAAATTCATGTCCTAGTTACTGGAAACCATTGAAAGCAAATTCTGATCAAAGAGGCTAGTGATCACTCCTAATTCAGCAATGTAAACAACATATACCAAAGCAAATGGATTGATCATTGGTGACTATAAACCATGTCCGGTAAATGACAGAGAAAGCATCGAGATTCTGATAAAGGAAGAATCCATAAGAACCTAGTGAGATTACACATGGTGGGTGAATTTGGTTAATATAATACTCTTCTTTGTGTAGACCTTGTTGTTGTTCCTTGTCCCTCAAGCAACATAGTCACTTCCCAACATTATTTTGCAAACAGAATCACAATAATGTAAGACATAAGTTTCTTCAATTGGTTTAAGAATATCAAAATGGAAAACAAAACAGAGATTAAGTTATATACATGTATGATTTGTTCTTGTTCATGCCATCATATACATATTGAGCAAGCTCAATCTCAAAACTCAAAAAGTCATGTCTCCGTTTTCTCCTTTCAAAGTAACAGAGCAGTTTTGAGCAGTAGGACGACTTATGTCTTTGAAACTCTTCCCTTGTCAAATCAGCAAATTCTATAGACAAATTCATAACAGTAAACAAACGTTTTACATTTCTCAACCATCAAGCAACTAAAGGAAACAGAACAATCTTTTGAGACTTACGATTTATAGGTAAGAAGTAGAGGACGAGTACATGTACACGTTCGTACAATGTCATGAGATTTGGCTCATCAAAAGGCAAGTAACCAGCCATAAGCACAAAAAGAATAACACCACAGGACCAAACATCTGTTGCTGCACCATCATAGCCTTTGTCCGATAAAACCTGCCCGCAAATCCAACAAAATGCAGTTGAAATTAGAGTTGTGTATCTGATAATAAGGCTTCTATACATGTATTCACTTGCTCCATTTTCTTCATTAAAAACAAAAACGGATTAGAAGTCCATGAAACACTTCATATGCTTTGCTTTTTTAGTGCTGGAAGTTAGTATATATACCTCAGGAGAACCGTAGTTTGGCGTTCCACAAGCTGCATGAAGCAAACCATCTTCTTGCATTCGAAAGAATAATAATTTTTACAACCGTTAAGGTGTGGAAACAGACAAATTGATGTCCAACAATAGAAAAAAGAAATATATTATGAGGATGAGTATAGTGTTAACTTCTTCTTCGTCATCATCTTCGGGAATTGAAGTTGATTCTACCCAAATCTTAGTCTATATAAACAATTAGAAAATAGTCAAATAACTATACTGAGAAATAGATGTCATCAAACTGTGCCGGTCGAATTATTCTCTTAAGAACACGATTCATGATACATCCTCCCTCTCTAAAACATGGCAACAAAAAGGTAAACTGTAAATGAATTTGCACAATGTTCTATCTACAGAAACTACTCATATCTTGAATGATTGATCCCCCTATATAAAATAATTCCACTGCATAACAATACAACCTTGAAGTTAACTGAAAGGATCTAAAATAAAAATCAAATAGCAAAACCTTCAAAGAAATCAATCATGTGAGACTTTATTTACCTTGAGAGTTGGGAGAAATCCAGCTCTTATCTCATCTGAACTCTCCTGAATATATAGTAGTCGATGAAAAATGTTGGTTAATCATGCACACGCTTGTTTTGATTGGCTAAGAAAATTCAGAATTGTTTTACTCATGTGGCATGCCTTAGAGGCCTAGAAATCTTCTCCTTTTATATAAAGGAGATTATGGTAGTTTTTATTTCCTAAGATTGTGGGATCGTGGATTTGTGGTGGGAGAACAGTTGAGTAAGGTGGGATAAAACCTCTTTAATTATTAAATTTAAATCTTTTTCAAATTTTTTTATTAAATTTAAATCTAAAAACGTCTCTCGATATTTTATGCAGATTCTAATTATTATTTTCATTCATTAATTCCTTTAAAATCTGATGAACTTTCCACATGTCACACTCTTATTGGTGAGGTGACTTGTGATTTAGTAGTAAAGGATTCTCATGACATGGAAGATGAGGAACCTTCGCTGGAGCCAGCTTCACCTCATATCCAAGTTGTGTATGAGATTCTGCTCAGATTTGTAGCTTCGCCCATGACTGATGCAGAGCTTGCAAAGAGATCTATTGACCATTCCTTTCTCTAGAAGCGGTTAGACTTGTTTGCTTATGAAGATCAAAGAGATCACATATTTAAAAACCATTATGCACTGGGTGTATGGGAAGTTCATGGTGCATGTACCCTATATTAGAAAGGCTATATAAACAACAGTTTCTACATCTTCATTTCAGAGACATAAAAGCATAATGGAATTGTTGCAAAGTTGTGATAAGTGCATAAATTGCCCTTTCTTAGCATGCATTTTAGTTATATTTTGAGGCATTTAGCTTAGGTTTTTACATGTTTTGATGCATATCTTATTCCTTTTAGATTAGAATGAGTTTAGAGTCCAAGTTCTTGTTTTCTTGTATTTGCATGCATATTTTGTCAATTTTAGGTACAAATGGAGCCTTGGAACAATTGTGGAACAAGTGAAAAGAAGAATCAAGATTGAAGAATGAAGAAAAAGAGATTGAAGGTCGAGAAGACCTATAGATCGGCTAGCTAGCCGGTCGCCTAACCGATATATAGGATGTACCAAACGTCCAAAACCACTGCCCAAAAATCAGGCCCTTGAATGACCCTTGATTACTACATTGATTGCACCATGCACTTGTGGTTAGTTAATTGAGGTTTTAGAACTCATAGCACATTTATATTGGACATTCATTTGCATTGGTCATCTCACCTTTTGTTGCTATCAAGTTTTTGGCGCCGTTGCCAGGGATTGATTGATTTTTCGTTTTAGCATTTGGATTTGGAATCTTTTATAGGCTAGGCTTTATTTTTGTTTGTTATTCAATCGATCTTGTTTGTCTCTTGGTTTTGCTTGGTTTGTAGGTGCATGATAACAAGAAGCAAGAGTTTAGACAACTTTGATCTACACATTGATATTAGCCAAGTCGAGAAGCAAGCTAGATTTGCAAGGAAGGAAAGAGAACGTATAGGAATGGAAGCTAACGTTGGTAATAGTAATGGCGGTAATTGCCAAGTTAATGAAGTTGCTAGAAATGTGGATGGTAATGGTAATAGAGTACCCGTTCATGCTCCTAGAAGAAAGGCCCCAACGAAGCTCTCTATGAAGCTTGGGAAAGATTGAAGGGTTACACTAGATCTTGTCCTCACCATGTAGTTCCAATGGAAGCTCTACTTGGAATCTTTCATAGAGGGATTTAAGAGAAGTATTACTTAGCTTTGAACATAGCTAGTAATCGAGACTTTGGAAGCTTGACTATAGAAAAAGGAGAAGAGCTCATAGAGAATCTAGCTCAAAGCAATCAAAGCTACAATAGGGAGTATGATAGATCATACAAGGAACCTAAGAATTATCTCAAGAGTGAAGATCAAAAGGATCAAGGAGATGAGTGATAAACTACACAAGCTTATCCTAGCTAGTATGAATCAAGTCCACTATGTTGGAGATTTTGATGGAAACCAAGAGATGGTTGTTGAAGGAGTCCAAGAAGGACAAGAAGGGATAAGATACATTCAAGGTCAAGGGTATTATCAAAAGGGATTCAATCCTAACTATAGGTCTCATCCCAACTTGTCCTATAGAAGCACTAATGTGGAGAATCCCCAAGACCAAGTCTATCCACCTAAACAACAAGCTTTCATTCCCCAACAAGCTCAAGGATTTGTTCCTCAACAAGCTTTTGTTCCTAAGCAACAATACTACTCAAATCAAGTTGCTCCTACCAATCCAGCTACCACCTCTATTCAACCCACTTGTCAAGACCAAGAGCTCAAGGCATTGGTTCAACGGGTTTTAGATGGACAAATAAAGAGCAATGCGGATATTGCAAAGAGGTTCCATGAGATTAATTCTAGGATTGATGGGATGTATAAAGAATTGGATGGCAAGATTACAAGCCTAGCTTCTCATGTAAAGACTATTGATGTGCAACTAGCACAATTCTCTTCTAGCTCAAAGGCACCGAGCGGTATTCTACCGGCAAACCCGAATCTAATCTTAGAAGCAACATTTGCAATGTGGTGATCCTAGAAGAAGATAAAGGATGGCATTCGAGGTATGGACCTTTGACTAAAGAAGATTATGAAGAAGATGAGCTTTATTTAGAAGGATTAGCTAACCTATTGAAGCCTCCACAAGAAATGAATGTTATTGTGAAGAAAGAACAATCAAGGAGGATTGAGTTAGTTAGAAAAAGAGCTATTGAAACTCCAACCTATGAAGAAAGGCAACATAAGCCTAAGGTAGACCTTCCAAGACCGGATTTCACAAAGGCGGTTAAGAAGATCTTAGCTAGTTACAAGAAGGATATGGAGGATATTGGTATTAAGATTCAAAAGGAAGATGACTACAAGCGAATAGCTAAAGAGCGAGATCTCATTACGGATGTGTTGCGTAACCAAGGAAAGGTTTGAGAGCTTATGATGAATAATCAAGCTAAAGGGGAAAGGGATAAACCAAGAACCCTTGAGAAGAAGCTCAACCCCGGGAAGTTTATGATTTCTTGCACACTTGGAGACTTGGAGATTAACGATGCGTTGTGTGACTCCGGGTCTAATGTTAGTGTGATTTCTCGTGAGAAGATGGACTATCTAGAAATCACAAAGTTTAAGAAGACCTCATGCTCTCTCATCTTGGGTGATGCAACATGTAAGCAACCACTTGGAGTCATTGAAGATTATCTTTTGAAGATCGGTAATTACATTATACCGATGGATATTATGGTTCTGGAAATGGAGATGGCTAAGTCCCTCCCACTTATACTTGGTACGCCTTTCTTAGCTACCACCGGAGCTTGTCTAGACTTTCTCCACATGAAAGCTTTATTGATGAATGTGGACCTTTACCTTCGACGAGAAGGACACCGAGGGCCTCGATCAACCACATAACGACCCCTTGGTAATCAATCTGACTGTCTATGACTTCAACGTCGCTCGCGTCCTCATCGATACAGGAAGCTTGATGGATGTCATCTTCAAGAAAACACTTGAGCGAATGAAGATCGACCTGTCCACAGTCAAAAGGAGGCCTAAACCCATAACAGGCTTCTCTGGCGAAACAACCATGACAATGGGAACGATTCGCCTTCCTGTCCAAGCTGGCAACGTGAAGAAGATGGTCGACTTCACCGTCTACGATCATCCAGCAATCTACAACATGAACATGGGAACTCCGTGGCTCAACCTGATGAGAGCTGTACCTTCGACATACCACTTATGCCTCAAATTCCCAACACCCATCGGTATAAAAACGATATGGGGAAATCAGAGGGATTCCCGTACCTGTTTTCTGGCTGAGCATAAGATGAGAAACATCGAGAAGAAGAAGGACGACCCTGAACCTCAAGAATCACGAAAAAGAGCGAGAACCAGCCCCGAACTGGTAATGAACCTGACTGACCTCTTATAGCAATTACAGATTGCAGAAGGTCGTGTAGAAGAAGAGCGACCCACCTGCGAGCCTATAGTATCTATATGCATTGACGAGCAACATCCCGAAAGATGTGTTGAGATCAGAGCTACGCTTGATGAAGACATTAAAAAGAAGCTCGTGGTCTTCCTCCAGAAAAACATCAACACATTTGCGTGGGCAGCGGAAGACATGCCTGGAATAGACATCAACGTGGCCAGCCACGAACTCAACGTCGACCCGACCTTCAAGCCAATAAAACAAAAAAGGAGGAAGCTCGGTTCCGACCGAGCAAAAGCGGTAAACGACGAGGTCGAAAGGCTTCTACGCGTCGGATCAATCTACGAAGTCAAATACCCCGACTGGCTTGCCAACCCAGTCGTGGTAAAAAAGAAGAACGGGAAGTGGCGTGTCTGCGTGGATTTCACAGATCTGAACAAAGCATGTCTAAAAGACAGCTTCCCTCTACCTCACATCGATCGCTTAGTGGAAGCAACAACAGGAAATAAACTCTTGACGTTCATGGACGCCTTCTCAGGCTATAATCAGATTCTAATGCACCCTGAAGATAGAGAGAAGACCGCTTTCATCACCGATCGTGGAATCTACTGTTACAAGGTGATGCCCTTCGGCCTAAAAAACGCAGGAGCAACATATGAAAGGCTCGTGAACAAGATGTTCAGGGATCAGTTAGGCAAAACAATGGAGGTGTATATAGACGACATGCTCGTGAAATCCCTCAAGGAAGAAGACCACATCTCTCATCTAGAAGCATGCTTCGAACAGCTGAACCTTCACAAAATGAAGCTAAACCCCACGAAGTGTAGATTTGCGGTAACATCAGGAGAATTCTTGGGATACCTAGTCACTCGTCGTGGCATCAAAGCAAATCCGAAGCAAATCGACGCGCTCATCCAAATGGCATCCCCAAGAAACAAGCGCGAGGTGCAGAGACTAACTAGAAGAGTCGCTGCGCTCAACCGTTTCATCTCGCGCTCAACTGACAAGTGCCTGCCTTTCTACGACACGCTGCGAGGTAACAAACAATTCGAATGGTCTGACAAATGTGAAGACGCTTTCAGACAGCTCAAAGAATATTTGGCAACGCCGCCTATCCTTGCTAAACCAGTCACTGGGGAACCTCTTTTCCTCTACATTGATGTTTCCGAAACAGCAGTCAGCGCTGTGTTAGTACGCGAAGAGCGAGGCGAGCAAAAGCCCATCTTCTATGTTAGCAAGACCCTCACCGACACAGAAACAAGATATCCTCAGCTAGAGAAGCTAGCTCTTTCGATCGTCATGGCATCACGAAAGCTAAGGCCTTACTTTCAATCTCATACCATCGTGATTCTCAGCACCTTCCCTTTACGAACGGTCTTGCATAGTCCAAGTCAGTCTGGCAGGCTGGCCAAGTGGGCTATAGAACTTAGCGAATACGACATCGAGTATAAAGGACGAACGTGTAACAAGTCACAAGTGTTAGCAGACTTCCTTATCGAACTCCCAGAAGACCATTCCGCAAAGGAGGTTCGACCAGGGATCTGGGAGCTACACGTCGACGGCTCATCCTCCAAAAACGGATCTGGAGTAGGGATACGTCTAGCTTCACCAACAGGGGAGATCCTTGAGCAATCCTTCCGTCTAGGCTTCAGAGCCTCCAATAACGAAGCAGAGTACGAAGCCATCATCGCCGGAATGAGACTCGCCCAAGGACTTAACATCGAGCACGTTCACGCCTTCTGCGATTCACAACTGGTCTCCAACCAATTCAGTGGCGAGTACGCAACCAAAGACGATCGGATGGAAGCCTATAAAAAAATAGTTAAGGATCTCGCCTTGACATTCAAAGAGTTCACACTGACACGAATCCCCCGAGGAGAAAACGTTGACGCAGACGCCTTGGCAAACCTTGCCTCCGCTTCGACTCCACCAAAAGATCCAACCTTGAAACGGATTATCCCCGTAGAGATCATCGAATTCCCGAGCATCAAACAAGACATGGCGCTCGCTATATCGACACGATCACAGGCTGCTAAACAGACTTAAGCCACTACTGAAACAAGGGTCAATGACGTCGAGATGACGGAAGCCGAAGCAAACACAGAGCCTGCGCCTTTATCAACGCCAGCATCTGACGCCGATTCCATCGGACCCGAAGTCATCGGGGCCGATGTCGCCGAAGCCGAGGACCCCGAAGACCTAAGGCAACTCAAAGAGTCCCCCACGCAGAACCTTCCGCTTGAGCCTATAAACAAAGACATGACCGTCCCCATGGACACGGATGAAGAACCCGAGTACGGTTGCGATAAACCCTGGATGGATCAAATTCGCGCTTACATCGTCGGTGGAAAGCTCCCTAACAGCAAGTGGGCAGCTCACAAGGTACAGAAACAAGCCGCTCGGTACGTCCTGTTCGACGACAACATCTACAGACGGGGATTCTCTGGTCCTTTGCTCACCTGCGTAGAGGGACAAGAGGCCAGACAAGTCATGGAAGAAGTACACGGCGGATCCTGCGTCAATCACTCAGGAGGCAAAGCCTTGGCAATCAAGATTAAGCGACATGGCCGCTTCTGGCCTACCATCGTGAACGATTGCATTAAGTTTTCAGCCAAGTGCGAAAGATGTCAACGTCATGCTCCCAAAATTCATCAACCAATGGAGAAGCTCTCTTCCGTCACCTCTCCTTACCCATTCATGAGGTGGGCGATGGACATCGTAGGACCTCTGCATGCGTCAAAACAGAAGTGTTTCCTACTTGTTTTAACAGATTATTTCTCAAAGTGGGTGGAAGCTGAGGCTTACTCAAGTATCAAAGATGCCCAAGTCGAAAGTTTCGTCTGGAGAAACATCATATGTCGTCACGGAATTCCATTTGAAATTATCACCGACAACGGTTCTCAGTTCATCTCCAACAGGTTCGAGGCCTTCTGCGCAAAGTGGAAAATTCGCTTTAACAAATCCACTCCTCGTCATCCCCAGGGAAATGGACAGGCAGAAGCAATGAATAAAATGATTCTCGATGGCCTTAAGAAACGTTTGGACGCGAAGAAGGGTCGCTGGGCAGATGAGCTCGAAGGCGTTCTATGGTCCCACCGCACCACTACCAAACGCGGAACGTGTGAAACTCCTTTTGCTCTTGTCTATGGAACTGAATGTGTCCTACCCTCCGAAGTGACTTGTCCAGGACCGCGACGTCGTCTCTTAACAGAAAACGAAGAACTCAACGATTCACTCCTCTTTGATAAACTGGACTTCCTTAACGAAAGGCGCGATCAGGCACTCATCAGAATAGCCAACTATCAGAACGCAGCCGCACGCTACTACAACTCCAAGGTTCGAGAACGACGTTTCCGCGAGGGTGACTTGGTCTTGCGCGAAGTCTTCCAGAATTCAGCAGAGCGGAACGCAGGAAAACTAGGAGCTAACTGGGAAGGACCTTACAAAGTCACCGCTGTGGTCCGTCCCGGCGTCTACGAGCTCGCCACCATGGCTGGCACGCCAATACTCCATTCATGGAACGCGAAGCACTTGAAGAGGTACTATCATTAGTCCTCTTCTAAGGCCCTTGCCTTGAACTACGAGGCGACTTGATCCCTGCAAAGGGTACGTAGGCAGCTTATCTTCGGACGAGTTCAGTTGCCCTCCTCCGTCTCAAAGGGGGGGGGAGTAAGTGTTTTAACGAACTACGGGGCGACTTGATCCCTGCAAAGGGTACGTAGGCAGCTTGTCTTCGGACGAGTTCAGTTGCCCTCCTCAGTCAAAAGGGGGGGGGGGAGTGGGGTACGTATACTCATAATACTCCCATTTTGTACTTGGTATTTGCTGCAAGTAATAGGCATTTGACTCAAGTCTCTTGGACTCCTTTTGCGATTTCCCTCATGGATTACTCGAAGCTTTGTTTAAACAACGTTATCAATTACATCCTCCAGGGATTCTTCAAAGCCTTTTTCAAAAGCAAAGTTCAATCCACTGTCGTTGCTGCTGGCCACAGCAACAATGTGTGAACCTAAACACAATGACATCCATCACCGGATCCTAAAGCGCGCTATATAAGTTATAACGATCAGTTTCAGGGCTTTTGACTCTGGCTGGTTTTAATGTTCACTTCCTGGTCTTTTGACCACGAATGTTTATTCAAAAACCCAACAACACCGTTGGTAAAAAGCAGCTGCCAATGGTTACTTAGGTTTATACACCGAATAATCATTCAGAAAACCCAACAAACACGTTGGTCAAGTCAAAAGGCGTGATTGCTTCTGGACAGACGTGTTCGGAAAGCACCGCCATTCTAGAAAACCCAACAGCGAACGTTGGTAGGAAAGGAGCAATTATATTACACTTGCGATCCTGGACAACACAATCACAAACCCAACAACAACGTTGGTACGAGAAGCCTAAGGCGTGCTATGGTATGAACAACCTTCAACCTATGACAAAAGGTTTGGTCAACAAAACGGATATCATTACTCTTAAAAGTTCTATCAAAGGTAAAAGCACGAGGCACAATCAAGACAAAATCATTAGAAAAAGCATTACAATGCGAAGTAAGCATAGTCTTAGGTTGGATACAAACCATCCAACGCTTACGAGTAATCATGTCCGAATATCATAAAACAAGCTAAGTCCGAAAAACGAAGACAAGTAAGATCAGTCATCAGCACCCTCGCCGCCTGTTGCCTCGACGTCGTCCTCGTCTGACAACTCGACGTCGTCGTCAACAGCGCCAGCAGGAGCCGTGGGGATCTCCAGAACTCTCCGGACACTAGCAAGGAGGTCTGCGAACACGTCATGGGCATCGTAGATCGGTTGACGCCGCTGGCGCAGCGTCTCGACCTCCGACGGGAGATCTGGCGGATCCGATCCCTGAAGAAGGCCCATGAACTCCAAGTTCGCATCGATCTGAGTAAGGTTCAACATGTCATTCTGGGCCTTCCCGCCAATCTCCGCAAGTAGCCCGACAACCTCGCTGGTCCGCACCACAAAACTGCGAGTCATCTCGTCTCTGGTCTCTGCAACGGCAGCGTCGATCCTGGTGCGCTAAAGGTCGCTAGCAGAGCTAAGCTCAGCCCTCAGCTGAACTGTCTCACCCTCGGCCTTAGCACACCGCGACTTGAGCTTCGATAGCTTATCTTCATAATCCTTCTTGACCCTCTGCAGAGCAAGAGCATCGCGCTCAAGAGCGTCGTTCCGCTCCACAGTCTCATTCAGCCTCGACTGTAGAGCGGCATTGGCCTCTTTGGCCGCACTAAGCTCGCTACCCCTAGAACGAACGTCCTCATCATAGTCTCCAACCAAACGGTCAAAGAGGAGGGGGAGCTGCAAGAACACGTTATATAATGTAAAAAAAATATTAAGGCGTAGAAAGTGCTAAAGAAAGGAATCCGGAAGGAGAGGATCGAACCTCGGAATATCTCGACTTCACTACCGCGTAAGCTTCGGCATGGAGCAACCCGTCGCCACCGCTCGGAGACGCCTCTCCGCCGACGGCTGCTGCAGGAAACGCGTCCGCCCTTTGCCTCTTCGAAGGGGTCATACGGTCAATGCCTTTTCCTTTGCCACTAGAAATGCGGGCTCTCTCCGCTGACAGCCTGCGGAATTCTGCAACGTCACCCGAAGAAGGAGGAGGAAGAGCGGTCTTCGGTGCGGAAGGTCGTGAGGTTCTCACCCGCGTCGACGGAGCAGGCGGAGTCGAGGTCGTCGGCGTCGCCACCCTCGGTGCACCGGTGCCCGAAGACCCTCTGGCCTTCGCTGCTGCCTCGAGCGCAATCTGCTCACGGAGAGACAACCTCGCCTGGCCTCGCCCAAGAACCTTCCTCGGAAGGATATCAGCAGAAAGTGCTCTCTCGATCCTCTTTCGGCTGAACGACCTCCTCCAATTGCCATTCCCAGACGAGAGTTCCTTGTGCATTGCAGCGAGAAACTCCTTCCAGACTTTAGGCATCGTCGGCTTCGCTACAAAGGATAAATTCAAACGGTTAGTAAACGACAAAGCAAACAGCACAACAAAATCACTAAGAGTTGGTTACCTCGTCTTTCCCATCTCGTCTTGACAAGGTCGATGCAATCCGCCTCTACGGTCCTCTCGGAGATCTCAGCAAAGAAGAAGCGGTACTCGAAGTGGTCATCCTTACTTGGAAACCCAGCGATGAGTGCCATCCCCGATGAGTTGGCAACACTATACTTGAGCTCTTCGCTTAGACCACGAGTCCTAAAAAATGTCAAGTAGGATAAGTTCTCAATGCTAATGTCAACGCCGCACTCTCTGCTCAACACGTAAATTCCGAGAAGATGTCTAATGCCCCTGGGGTTAATCTGAGCAAGGCAGACACCATGAACCGCTAGATAGCGCATGAGGAAGCGGGGCAGCGGAAACCAGAGCAGGCACTGATCGAAGTAGTTCTCGAACAAACTCATGTATCCCGCAGGAGGGGCGTCAGCTCTATCAGCAAGAGTGGGAGCAACTAGCACGATCTCCTCTGAAATCCCGCAGTGCCTACGGAGTCGCCTCAACGACTTCGGATCTGAGAGAGAAGACCCTGGAGGGTCAGGGCAAACCTTCGCCTTCGTTTTGGACTTAACCTTCCTCGTTTGCCCAACCTCAAGAGACACGTCCTCGTCACTAGAAGCTTTCGATTCGGATGAGCAGGAAGAAGACGAGACGAATGCATCACCCAGAGGAAGGTTCGGGCTCTCATCATCGATAAACAGAGACTCGGCTAAAGGCCTGCTCTCGGCTCTGAGGACATCGGGGTCCTCGGTATCATCGAGGGGAGACCTCAGGCCTCCGACCCGTCGGAGCAAGGTCACCAAATCCTCTCGGACAAGGGTCAGAGCCGTCACAATCTCCTCTCTACCGAGGATCTCGGTATCCACGGTCTCCGATAGGCGTTCATTAACCGACATCGGTGTTTTACTAGTTAAGCACGACGACATCGGCAACAACAAGGCTTCGGCATCGGTAACGGACGAGCTCGGCAACGATGTCCGATCGTCGATCCTTTGGTTTGGGATCGGGTCTTCAAAATTTGGCGCCGATGTGTTTGGACCGGGGACGTCGCCTTCACGAGACATCGGTCCACCGAGGATCACGTCGACGTTGGTTCGATTCGTCATCGGGTCCCTCGTCATCGGGTCCTCACGGTCATCGGTGACCAATCCTCCGACAGGTCCGACGAGCTCGAGTCCACGAGCTTCGTCAATGCTTTGATTCTCCATAACCACAATTCACCTACATGAAGACAAAATCATGAAATCAAAATCAAGAGTGTTGATCAATCTTCAACAACATCAAGGTTGTTCATCAATAATATCAAAAGCCCTCATCTTCAAGCATTCAAATGTCAAAAATTCAAGAATGTTCACCAAATCAATTCACATCTAGAGCTTGATCCATCAACAAATCAAACCTCATACACAAAACCCAAGCTAGATTCATGGAACAAAGAACAATTCCAAGGCTTATTCATGAAACCAACAACTTGATTTCCATGGGGGAAACTAGATCTAACACTTGAAGGACTATGAAGTTTTAAACAAACAAGAGGGAAAATCTTGATGAGAATGAGGGTGAGACTTACCGGAGTAATCAAGGTAGCGTCAAAGGCAGAGGATTTGACCGGAAAGATTTCCCGACGATGGGTGATCGGAAAATGCGGCCGGCGGCGTGAGAAGAGAAGAGGAGGAAGAAAAATACCCTAGGAGGAAAAGAGTGGAAGAGAAAGAAAGAAAAAAAGGGGAAAAAGGCTTTCTTTCCCTCAAGCGGGTCCCGAAAATATTCAGACGGATTTTCATTCTCGAAATTCATCTTTCCCGTTGCGAAAAACATCGTTAACATCAACGAACGCAACGCGGAGTCTTAAAATCTCCGAAAAGGAAAAAAAAAAAAAAACTTTTCCTGCAAATTTCAACACGCACAGATCAAAGTCTTTTTGATCTTCAGCAAGGTCTTAAATCCTTAAGTGCGGATGTCATTGACAACAGCAGACGCTATCAGCTCTCGCAAGCAGAGCACGAAGTCTTAAAATCTTCGAAAAACGGAAAACGACGTTTACAGTGTCATCAACACTAACGACTCAAGCCTACGACGTCATAACTTTGAACAGCTAATGTCGACACCCAATGGTCCTTAAACTCGATACTGTTATCATTAACACTACCGAGCTGGGGGGCTAACTGTTGGGGTCGGATTTCACCCGTTGAGCCTCGACATCCAAAGTTATGATAAGCAACGCGCATGTTTCAAGCAAGCAAGAGATATTATAACCCCTAGGTCATTTCACCCACAGAAGAAGGTGAAGACCTCCTGAAAACCCCTAAGTCCTCTGAACCTTCTACCTGTTGAAGGAACCTTCGAAGTTGTCTTCGTCTCAGGAGAAGTCATGAATGCAGCGTCGGAGAGGTCACAGAGTCAACAGAAGGCACTGCAGAGACCAAGGCTGCCTGACACCGATGTCACTGAGCAGTGACGCCGATGACAGGCAGTGGCGCCGATGTCACTGCCCAGTGACGCCGATGTGCCTGGCCTCATCGGTGTCCAGGCAGTTGACATCGGCGCCCAAGCCTTTCCCATCGGCTTCGGGTCCTTCAACGCACGTCAGAACATCAGCGAGGGTTCCAGAAGGTTCAGCACGTCAAGGCCCAGCAACGAAGCCCACGTAGGCTCGACCGACATAGGCAAAAAAAGGCAATCCCCAAGGGTTTAGGAAAAAGGCTTAGCCGACTTAGGGGGTTATATATAGGAATGCAAAAACACTTGTAAAGATTCATTCACAATTTTTATCACACAAGCAATACAAAGCAATTACAAACCCTAATTTCTCTCTGCTCATCATTGTTCTTCATAGCTTATCTTGAGAAATCTCTGCTTCCTTTCGAAACCCTTACAAATCTAATTGTGCGAATTCCGGCTTCCACATTGCATTGATTTATCTATTGTCTAGCCTTATATGATATCAATTGTTGATGAATCTTTGATGATTGGCTAGACAATTTCTGTTTTGATTAGAAAATGGTTCTTATTTGGAAACGTTTCTTTGTAGGATCAATCTAGCAACAATGACCACTCGTATTGAGAAGTTCGCGTCATGCGTTGATGAGATTCAAATTGGTATCTTGAACCAAGCGACATATGAAGCTACGAGGTTTGCATGTCCGTTGTTTTTGGCTACGAGTGGAATCAAAGACAAGGTCAATGAGCTTTTAGGAAGAATGCATTTGAGTGGCTTATTATCAATGAGCTACGCTACTTATTCCGAGCTCACCAAGAAATTCCTAGCCACAATGGTGTGCAATTTCGATGATCGTCTTGGAACCTACCTCATTTGCTTCGAGTTGGACGGATTGAAGTATATGGTCACATTTAGGGATTTTTGCGATATCTTTGGATTTCCAACGGGGAAACTTGGAGAAAACACGGAGTTCAACATGGAAACTCTATTATGGCGTAACATAGCACTCGAGGAAAGCTACACGGCCACCTCCAATCGCATTACAAGAGTCAAGAATCCCACGATTCGATATGTTCTCCACCTATTGGCTAATACGTTCAACGCAAGAGGAAACAATGATTTCCCAACAAATGACGACCTCAAGCTACTCTACTTTGGTATCCATTCCTCTTTGCAAGATTTCGATGGTCAACCTATAGAGATCGATCTTGATTACTATGGATGTGAGCTTGGCGCGATGTTCTTCACTAAATTGAAGAAGTTTCGGTTTTGCTTGACAACTACGGCTACACCGCGTATATGTTTTGGCATGTTCACTCCATTGTTCTTACATTTGGGGATCGATCTCGATAATTTCATGCCTTTAAAAGAAAGACCATTGATTGATGTTCATTACTTGGTTGAGAAGGAGACTTTGGGAGGACCATTTGGGCTAAGACACTATGTTTACCAGTTCTTCGATGACGATGGCGAGCCACTTTGTTGCTACCTTCCGTTGCCACTAAAATTTGGAAACAGTTCAAGCAACCGTGCCCTCCGATTCAATCTACCTCGTCGCCTAACCTTCATCCCACCACCAGTTGATCACAATGATTCCGAGGTACCACTCTATCCCTTGTATATACCATTTCATTTATGTATCTTTATTTTCATTTTCTATTTCTTCCTTCTTTGGTTTTGCTTCGTCACCGAGACGATGAGAAGTAAGTCCGGGGGAGGCATTGCTAATGCTTAATTTTAGTTATTTTGGTTTCCTTTTATCATCTTTTGAGTCTCATTGCATGCATTGAATTGCATTGTATATATGAGAAAAACTTGAAAAACCCCTAAAATTTTTAAAATTTTCGAAAAAAAATCAAAAAGATTTTCGTTGTCATATAGTTGCATTTCATACATTTGTATGATCATTTAGGTTGCATTGAGCATGTTTTGACTTGTTTTTGAGATTTGTGTCTTCGCATTCAATATGATCCTTAGGATAATGCTAGATATTGCTAAGTGAACTATATAAATCTCTTCTTTGCATCTTGATCCCTCCGCTCGAAACTCGTGATTAGGTTGAAGCATATTAGACTTGAAACTAATTCTATCAACGTGAACCTAATATTGACTTTTATTTCTTGCTTAGAGACTTGATATGCATTTTCAAAGTAACCACATACACATTTGGACTTTCTTTTACCTTTTTACCACTTTTTGCTAGTCCAAATGGCATTCCCGTTCACCACATCTAATGTGAATGAGGTTGGTTTCCCTTACCTTGCATAACCTTCACCCTTCTTTGAAACCTACATGTATTTTCTTGAGTGAGGCCTCATTTTTGAAAATGCATACGCAAGTAAAATCTTGAAAGATGAGAACGACAAAGAAGTGCTTTCATTTAGAGCTAGACTTGTTTTAAGACTAGGAACTCTCCAAGAGGGAATCTAGTTTGCCCTGAAGAAGATATTGACAGACTTGAACGAGCTCTTAGAAGAGAGAGAGCGCTTAAGATGGCCGGAGAAGATGACAATCGAGAGATGACCGAGGAGGAGAGAGTCCTCGCTGATGCTGCTGCCTGTGGAGAGGAACGCCAAGGGGTTGAACAACCCATTGATGGACGTCCTTACTCATGAGGTCGTGACAATGTCAATGACAACGTCGACGAGCCCCTTGAAGATCCTATGCGAGATCAACACCGCGTGGAAGATCAACACCGTATTCCACCGGCGAACCAAAGGAACCAACCACGTGCTCATCAGCCTCAACACCAAGGGATTGCCAATTTCTAGCAACCCCAACACCAAATACAAGCACTACTCCGCTTAGCCCCAACACCAAACCATTGGAGATGTTGATTCCTCCAATGCTTTCTTCTTGGATAGAAACCCAATTCGTCCACCGCCGCCACAAAGGCACGACTTTGAGATCAAGCCCCAAATCATAGCCTTGGTGAAGCAAAAGCAATTCCATGGTTTGCCATCCGAGCAACCTCTTGACTATATCGACACCTTTGAGGAAGTTCGCAGTAGAACTCGTGCTAATGGAATTTCAGTTCATTACTTTAAGTGCAAGCTCTTCTCGTTTTCTTTAAACGACAAGGCACTTAGATGGATGAAATCACTGCCCCCTCAATCCATTACCACTTGGGATGAATACAAAGGAGCCTTCTTGAACCAATTCTACACGAAGCAAAGATCGAGTTCCATGAGGAACAAAATATCAAGTTTCAAGCAAGGAGCCACGGAGTAATTCTTTGAAGCATTGGAACGTTTCAAAGAGTACACTAGGGACTGGCCTAACCACATTTTTAGTGAAGGAAACCTATGGAATGTTTTCTAGAATGGAGTCGATTACAAGCATTAAACATCTTTGAATGCTGCGAGTAAACGGAAACTTCATGACCAGGCTTATACCGGAAGCAAAGCTGTTGATTAAGAACCTTGCTGCAAGTGATTCTCATTGTTCTGAAGACTATAATAGGAGCATCAACCCCACACGATCTTCATCCGAATCAACTCAAATCGCGGAGCTTAAGAATGGTTTCACAACTACTTAAAGCTCAATGTGGAGTTCATGCTATTGAGGACGTTGTTGGTCCGAATTTTGAGCCTAACTTGGAGAAATTTGAAGGCACAATAGAGGGTAATCAAGAGGAAGTTAACTACAGTGGAGGTAACTATGGAAATCGAGGATTTAACAACAACTATCGATCGCATCCAAATTTGTCCTACCGGAGTAACAACGTGGAGAACCCTCAAGATCAGTTCTATCCTAAGCAAAACACCACTCAAGGAGCCCAATACCAGTCTAGACAACAACCCTACACGTCGAGTATATATCAAGTGAAGCAGTCCGAACAGGGTAAGTTCGGATTTTTGTAAGGGCGTGCGTTCTTACATCCGTCCAACCTTTTCAAGGGTCGGATTAGTCAAAAAAAATTATTTTCTTTAAAAACTTAAAGTTTTTATTAAGGGTGTGACTGCGCTTTTGCAAGGAGCTGCCTACGTATCCTCAGAGAGGAATCAAGTCACTCGTAGTTCATACATTTATATGGGCTCGTGTATAACGAGTAGTTTTTTTTTTTACTAATCAGATAAACTTTTATGCTTGACTCTTCGTCATGGCTCAAACATTCTTGACCTCCTTTTCCTTTGGAATGTTCACCTCACCGTTCTTCGTCGATTCTTCTTTTCGATGGCAAAGCAATTGCGACCTTCCTTTTGGTTGCCCTTGATTGTGTATGTTCTGCTAGTAGTAGGAAACATGACACAATGATGATAGGTTGATGCCACCACTTTCAGGGCGTAAAGCCAAGGCGCTCCCAAGATCGCATTGTAGACTGAGGGCATATCCACAATGACGAACTTGACAAAGTGAGTATCTCCCGCTTCGGGGGGTTGACTCCAGGTGGCCGCTGCTTCGGCTGGCCCTGATCGTCTTTCCGCTCTGTCGAGTTTGTGTTTCCAGGAACTCTCCCGGCTTGGTAGCGCTTCATCAATATATCCAAGAGGTGACAACACTGAGGTGTCGAATGTCCTGACGTTTGGTGAAAGTCACACCAACTCCGGGCGTTGCTTTCCTCTACAGGTCGGTTATTCCTAGGCCATTGCTTTTGCGCAGGTTCCTCACCGTCATCGCTGAATTAGAAAATCTCTCCATTCCTTATGCGGCTTGGTTTGTCACCCTCCTTTACCTCCTGCTGATCTTCTTCCAATTCCATAAAGCTCGATGCTTTATGCAAGGCATGTTCCAAGGTGGCATGTCGGTTAATAGTCAGTTCATTTCGGAACAGACTCTTCAGGAGTAACGCTTTCTGAAGCGCGTCGATTGCGGCATCGACTGCCACAAGTGATTTGGAAACAGTTCCTTTGAACCTTCCCATGAATTCTCTCAACGGCTCATCCGGTTTCTGTTTAATAAATCATAAATTGGATGTGGAAGTCTTCTTCTCAATGTGCATCGAGTTGTGCTTCAAGAAAGTCGTCGACAACTGGTGGAATTTATCGATTGAATTTTGATCGAGCTAAGAGAAGGAGGCTAGAGCGTTGCCAGCGAGGTGCTCAATAAACAGTTGACAGTAAACAGCCTCTTTTTCCTTGGGAGGGAAGTGAGCTCGGCCCATGGCGATGTTAAACGCCCTGAGATGCTGAGTTGGGTCTGTCCTGCATTCGTAGAGCGCAATCTGAATCTTAGCGTTTGGTTTGACCGGAGTGTTTACAATCCGGGTGGTGAAGGGGGTATGTTTTATTCCCTCAAGGACTTTATCGAGCTCGGGAGCCGAGCTTACTACGCGATGCATCCTTGAGTTCATCAAATGGATGGTCTCCTTCATGGCTGCTATCTCGTCGTCTCTTTACTCCAAGCTTCGGGAAGGTGGTGTGACTTGAGTCACAGGTTGGCCTCTAGGTGTTGTCTCGGTTGGAACAGGTTTCGATCAATTCGATTTGTCTTGTTCCGGGAGTTCTGATCAGATCGTTCCATGAAGAGAGTCATCTCCTCTCGAAACTTTTTGTGGTCGCTTTGCTTATAATCGTACTTTTCTTGTAACGATTTCAGCGTGGTAGGAACATTAAGTTCCGTCTCCTTGATCAGGATTACCTGGTGGTCTGAGGTCTATTTTCGCCCCTCCGGCTGGTGATCTTTCTCAGCGACGGGGACCTTCGGAGTTGGATTCTGCTTTTCTGAGGTTCTTTATAGCTCTCAAGAATTGCCTCCGTTTGCCGGATTCTTCTCCGTTCCAGCTGCGTTAGGGTTTCGTCTCCAAAAATCTTAAAAGATCTTCTCTCGTGAAGGTTACGTGGTAAACCTAATCGGTCTCCTTAGTTGGCGCCAATTTAGTGATACCAGATTGACCAGCAATCCGAGATCGGTCCAAAGAATTGATTGAGTAGGTTTAAACCTAATATCACAATGAAAAGATCAAGCGGAAAGAATTCTCTATTGAAGACGATGTCCTCATTTTGGAAGAATACATTAAGTATTTATACAAGTACAAAGTCGGTCAAAATAACCCTAAAAGATAAATGGAAAATCTCCATAAAGAGAAAAGGAAGTTATACTAATTCTAAGTATTTCCTTTTATTCGAACTAAGTCTTCCAATTTACTTGTATTTGCCTAGGTCGGTTGACGCTCCTTAACAGGCCGAGACGTCCACATGGGTCCTCACTGGCCCATTTCTTCGAGATACTCTCCGAAGCTTCATGTCGGATCGGATGTGGGTCGGGTATGATAATGGGTATCAAACTCTGTACCACCACCGTACCCTTTTGGTTTTATTCATGTCCATTTCCTCCACAATCAGATGTTTTTGGCGCTTCGGTATATCGTATCTGCTGCAGTACGTGTGCAGTAGTCAACACATTAGTCGTGCACATCGTTCTTTCCCTTCAAAAAATAAACTTTATTATTTCGTAATGGGTGAATGCTGGGTTAAAATCTTCTGTGGCAGTCAAACCAACATGGCTTCGTACCAGTCGGCAGTTGGAAAGCATTTGTATCACTCATACAAATTGGACATGATAATCTTCCATGTGTCGTCTATCCCGACAACATACCATACGCCAGAAAATCGCTTATTGTTCACTACAGAACAACTCTAAGAATAAAGTTTTGTTGTAATGACTCGTGAATGATTTGGTCCCGAATTCAAAATCATCAAAAACAAATACTCAGCACATGTGGGGGGTGGGGGGGTGGGTCAGGTTGTAGGGTGTCATGATCACATACCACAACAAATAGTTTTTGACATCCCGAAAGGATTAAACCCATCTGTACATAATCCAAGATAAACGTTACGCTTTTCATCTCCAAAGCTCGGATGCTTTTGATTGAAGTTTTTCCACTATGCCGCATCAGATGGATGACACATTATTATGTCTTCTGAGTAATGCTCAACATGCCATCTCATCGATGACGCGGTGCTCTCTGATTGGTACATCCTCTTCAATCTATTAGTGATAGGTAAATACCACATACGACTGAACGGTATTTTGTTTCTTCCCTTTCTAGCTTTATATACTAATTCCAAGTATTTCCTTTAATCCGAGTTAAGTCTTCCAATTTTCTTGTATTTGCCTAGGTCGGCTGATGCTCCTTAACGGGCCGAGTCGTCTTGATAGATCCTCGCTGACCCACTTCTCCGAAATGTTTCCCGAAGCTCCATGTCAGGTCGGAACTGAGTCGGGTATGGTAATAGGTGATAAACTGGTACCACCAACAACCATAATGTGTTGAGATATGCGGAGCTAACCGGAGCCTTTCGAGCTGATGAACGGAGATGAAAAAACTATAAATACAATCAGAAAATGTAGATTTTACCCAACTTTTTGGACACGTACACTCGACTAAAGAACTAGCTAGTTGACACTCATATATATCATTTGTATTCTCGTTGTATTCTCTGTTTGTTCATAACTATAATACCGTGTTCGTTTCATTCTTTAATTCATTCGATCATACCTAGACATTTCTTAGAACCAAAGTTTCTTCTACGAGTTCTAAAAATAAATACTTTGCGGATTTAGCTTCCACAGTTACCTTGTCAGATCCTCTTATATGGAGGCTAAAGCTATATGTTTTTTTCTGAATACTAATTGCCCGTAACGATCTTCTTACATGCCCATGTGTTGTTTACCTTCGTATAGCAAACTACTGTGACATATTGGACTCGAGTTTCTTCTTCCAAGGGATTTGGGCCATTGTAGAGTCTGGCCAAACCAGCGTGTGCCATTTTAGAGTTAGGCTCATGTCTGCATGTGTGTCATTGTATGGGTGACAAATTCCATACGAGAAGTGGAGAATCCTACCATGACACGTGGCTAAGAGTGATTAGATAGGGCTAATTTTGAGATAATATCAGTAGTACGATCGAAAGTTATGATAGTTTTTGTGAATATAGATCAATTTAGCAAATTAGTTTGTTTTAAATGTGAGTTTTAGATTGAATTCGGGTTGAGTTTTTAATTTATTTAGATTTTTCATCTAAAATAATGGTTTCTATCCCGGATAAATAAAAATTGTTGCAAAATTAACGTAAATATGGATTTCAACATAATTTTTCTTTATGTTACCATGCATTATAACATTGCTGGTGTAGATAAAGATACATAGTTTTACTTTAATTATGTAGATATGTAATGTCATATAGTTTTGAACTTTTTATATATCATCATGTATTATACATTTGTTGGTGTACCTGAACATACATTATTATAGTTCAAATGTATAGATAGCTATGTGATATCCTATAGTTCGTATAACTAAATTTTTTTCTAATTAAAACAATGGAAAATGAAAAAAAGAGAGCTAGAAAACCTAACTCAAAACTCATCTAATTTATCTGTGAGATTGGAAAAATCGGATCACTCCTCTAATTTTTAAATAATGAATGTTAAGGAGCTGTGTTTTAAGAAATAAGGAGTGATTATTTATCATCTCATTACACTTATCATATATGCATGAACTCTAAGTGGCATCCTTATGCAATTGCCACAACCTTACCACTAATCGAGCTTTAGTTATGTGCAAGTGTCATTTGTGTATACATGTGTGACTAACATGCGTCTTTTTTACATGTGTCTTTTTTCATGTAATCTTACTTCTCCTATATATATATGAAGGAGAAGAAGAAGTGAGATACAAGTGAGTAGAGATAACAGAGATAGAAAAACATATGAATAAGAAGAAATTCATCTCTCTCACTTAAGATTTTTCTTTTTGTTTCATATAATATCAAGATCAAACACAAAGTTTAATAATATTACCTCCACCAAATATAATTAGTAGTATTTCACAACATGTTATTGTTGGAGTTTATTTAATTTATATGATTAAATTAAACTAAACGAATAGAAGAAAAACGTGACTGTTTAACAACACACCTTCACTAACATTTGTGTCGATTAAAAAGAGACACACCGATACTTACGTTTGTGTCGTTTAGCAAATGACATCAATTGGGAAAGCACCGATTGTTTCAATATATAAAAACATCACGAGAGATGTGAGAAGTAAATTTTCTTTTCTTCTTCTTCTCCATAATAAGTTCAGAGAAAGACAGAGTATAGTTTGCTAGGATCTTCCGACGGTGTGGAATCCGGAGATCGATAGTTGGATCCTGCAAGATAGACTTCTACGAAACTACACATCAACGTGTAGGGGCGAATTTCCTGTCTTAGGAGATTGCTCACGAAAGCCTCTATCATTCTACGTTCTGTTCTAACAAGCAAGAAGGAGAAGATCATCGAGTTAGTTTTCTGATTTTTGTATACAAGTGTACTATATTATTATAAAAAGAAGAAAGCATACGTATTGTTTATACGTGAGGTTGATTTGCATCTTAAGTTTCTACAATAATCTAAGACAGAAATCTTTTCTTTGTTATTTGGAAAGCGAGAAGATGGATCAATCTTCTACTAGTGCAAATGTGAAAAGTCACATTGAGAAGCCTTTTGTATTCCGAGGAACGGATTTCAAAAGATGGCAACAAAAGATGGTGTTCTATCTTACCACTTTGAATTTGGTTCAATGCTTAACTTCCGATGGACCGAATTTACCTGTTGAAGGGGATATTCTGGATGAAGTTATCAAGGCAGCGGAGGCATGGACACAAAACGAGTTTTTGTATAAGAATTACATTCTTAATGCCTTGGACGACTCTCTCTACTATGTCTATCAAATGTTTCAAACTCCGAAACAATTGTGGGCCTCACTAGAGAAGACGTATAAGTCCGAAGTCGCAAGCGCCAAGAAGTTTATCTCTGGGAAATTTTTAAATTTCAAGATGAGTGACACCAATTCCGTGGTGAAACAAGTGGAGGAACTTCAGATTATTGCTCATGAATTGAAGGATGAGGGTATGGGGCTAAATGATGCGTTTTTCGTTGCTTCGATCATTGAAAAGTTGCCTCCTACTTGGAAAGACTTCAAGATTTATTTGAAGCACTTACATGAAGACATGAGTCTCGAGAAAATCATTCTCAAGTTACGAGTCGAAGAGGAAAATCGTAAGAATGAGAAATCTGAATTTCTTTCTACGGAAGTAAGTGCCAATGTAATTGAGGGAAAAAACTCCAAATTCAACGGCTTTAAGAAGAACAAGAACGTGAAGAATACGTTCATTCCACCAAAGGGCACCGACTTCAAGAAGAAGCCACAAGGTGCTTGTTGGGTTTGTGGAAAGCCGGGTCATAGGGCTAAGAATTGTCGCCATAAGAAGGAAGGCATATCGGTAGGAGACGCTAACAACGTTAACCTTACCGAAAATGAGTTCGTTGCGGTTGTTTCCGAAGCAAATATGATGACTAACTCAAATGATTGGTGGATCGATACGGGCGCAACGAAACATGTTTGCTCCGATTTAAATTTGTTTCCCACATATGAGTAAGGTTGTAGTGGAGAAAAGCTTTACATGGGAAATGCTAGCACCGCTACGATTGAAGGAAAAGGCAAGGTGGTTCTCAAACTCACTTCGGGGAAAGAACTTGCACTCACAAACGTGCTTCATGTACCTAAGATTCGTAAGAATCTGATTTCTGGTTCTCTTTTGAGTAACAAAGGCTTCAAGATTGTATTTGAATGTGATAATGTTGTACTCACCAAAGGTGGGATGTATGTAGGAAAAGGTTATCTTTGTGATGGTCTTTTCAAACTGAATGTTGTAATGATCGATAATAATAAAAACGCAGGCAAAGGCACTGCATTTTTTTACTTTGACTCAAGTAACTTAAGGCATGAAAGACTAGGACATGTCAATTATCGTTCATTGTATAGAATGATAAATTTGGGAATGTTACCAAAGTGCAATCCTAATGATAAAAATAGACATAAATGCGAGGTTTGTGTTGAATCAAAATATTCAAGGCATCCTTACAAGTCTGTGGAGAAGTCAAATGAGTTACTTGGTTTGATACATAGTGATCTATGTGATTTTCAATCAACGCCAAGTCGTGGAAGAAAGAATTATTTTATCTCTCTTATCGATGATTATAGCAAGTTTTGTTATATCTATTTGATTGATACTAAAAATGAGGCTTTAAATATGTTTAAGAAATTCTAAGCAGAAGTAGAAAATCAATTAGATAAGAGAATAAAAATTCTCAGATCAGATCGTGGTGGAGAATACAAATCAAATGAATTCTCAATTTGTTTCTTCTACACATGGAACCATTCATCAAACTACAGCTCCTTATACTCCAATGCAAAACGGTGTTGCCGAAAGGAAAAATAGAACGCTTAAGGAAATGATGAGTTCCATGTTAAACAATTCGAGAGCACCACTTAGCTTATGGGGCGAAGTGATTCTTACGGCAAATTCATTATTGAATAAGATTCCCCATAAGAAGAGTGATAAAAACCCCATATGAGATGTGGAAAATTAAAACCCCTTCATATAAAAATGTGAAAGTGTGGGGTTGTCTCGCAAAGGTTTAAGTACCTTAACCAAAAAGAACGGTGAATCGTGTTTACATCGGTCCTGCGGAAAACAGTGCCGCATATAGATTTTTAGTGCATAAATCTGAAAATGCGGAGGTAAAGGTAAATACCATCACTGAATCAAATGAGTTCTTTGAACATATTTTTCCTTACAAAGAGCCAAGAGTCACGAGTACTAAACGAGTACGAGAAGTTGAAAATATTTCTTCAAACGTTCAAGAAAAAGAAAATGAACTAAGAAGAAGTAAAAGGGCAAGAGTTGCCAAAGACTTTGGTACTGATTTTATGACGTACTTAGGTGAATATGAACCGCAAACGTATAAGGCTGCAATGGAATCTCCAGAAGCACTTTATTGGAATGAAGGGATTCAAAGCGAAAAGGAATCCATTATGAATACATGGAAATTGGTTGATTTACCACCTGGAAATAAACCAATTGGATATAGATGGATTTTCACAAAGAAGTTAAGATCGGTTGGATCGATTGATAAGTATAAAGCAAGACTTGTGGCAAAAAGATTTCGCCAAAAGGAAGGTCTTAATTTCTTTGATACGTATTCGCCGGTCACGAGAATTACTTCTATAAGATTGCTAGTAGCAATCGCTGCCATATATGTTTTAGAAATTCATCAAATGGATGTCAAAACGGCATTTTTAAATGGTGAATTAGATGAAGAAATATGTATGGAACAACCCGAGGGATTTATAGTCAAGGGTCAAGAAAAGAAGGTTTGTAAACTTGTAAAATCATTGTGCGGACTCAAACAAGCACCAAAACAATGACATGAGAAGTTTGATCATACAATGAAATCTTATGGTTTTACCATACACGAATGTGACAAATGTGTTTACATTAAGCAAACCAAAAATGCTATAATCATTTATGTCTCTATGTGGATAACATGTTAATAATGGGAACAAGTAAAGACATTATTAACACCACAAAGAAGATGTTGAGTGATAATTTTGATATGAAAGACTTGGGATTGGCTATTTAATTATAGGAATTAGAATTAAACGAGATACCAATGGTTACTCACTTACTCAATCTCATTATGTGGAGAAAGTCTTAAAGAAATTTGGTCACTTTGATGATAGACCGGTTGTTACTCCGTTTGATCCAACGTGCAAACTTTCAAAGAATGAAGGTGAAAGTGTGTCTCACTTAGAATACACACAAATAGTTGGGAGCCTTATGTACATTACAAATTGTACAAGACCAGATTTGGCTTTCTCATTGAGTCGATTAAGTCGATATTCAAGTAATCCAAATGGAGAACATTGGCATGCTTTAATTAGAGTATTGAGATACTTAAAGCATACAATTAATTATGGTCTGCATTTCACCAAATATCCTGCTGTTTTAGAAGGATATAGTGATGCGAATTGGATCTCTGGAAGTACGGATAGTAAATCCACAAGTGGTTACGTGTTTACACTTGGTGGTGGGGCTGTGTCTTGGAGATCATCTAAACAAACGTGTATTGCACGTTCAACAATGGAATCTGAATTTATCGCATTAGATAAAGTTACGAAAGAAGCCGAATGACTTAGAAACTTTATTGAGGATATTCCATTGTGGCCGAAGCCGGTAACGGCTCTGTCTATCCATTGTGATAGTTTGGCTGCTTTACATAGAGGTAAAAATGCAATATACAATGGAAAATCCAGGCATATTAGACGAAGACATGCCACAATACGACAATTGCTTTCCAATGGGGTGATAGCATTGGATTATATTAGATTAAAGGAAAACTTGGCTGATCCTTTGACTAAAGGCCTACCAAAAGCGCAAGTCGTATTCACTTCGAGGGGAATGGGTCTTAAGCCAATACAATGAGTCATCACTTGATGGAAACCTAACCTAACAACATTGGAGATCCCATGGTCTAGGTTTAATAGGCAAACTGGTTGAGGAAGACTCAAACAAGAATAACATACATTTCTCATTCCTATGAAGTTAAAGTATGTTTCCATTGACGTTTAAGGGGTGAATATTTTATTCTTAATAACGTTAATAGCTTTTGTCAAAGCGGGATAGAACGGACTATCTTTAATTAACATTGCCTATATGAGAGTGGTGTCGGGTCGCACCTATGAGAATTGATATGGCTAGATTCTCTAGAGCTCTCACGAAGTCAGGATTTGTTCAGGACCAAAATGAACAGAACCGTATAAACTAGAAATGAGCTGATGATATATGTGTTTCACTTATTGTCTCGATTTACTATAAAACGTGGTTAGTTCAAGACTAGAGTTCACTACCCACAAATTAAATCCAATAGGTTGTTACTAGGAAATGTTCAAGTCCAAAAGACACCTTTTCCTATGCATATTGATTATACTTTCTCTGAACTTATAGTTTGCTAGGATCTTCGGATGGTGTGGAATCAGGAGATCGATAGTTCGATCCTACAAGATAGACGTCTACGAAACTACACATCAACGTGTAGGGGCGAAATTTCTGTCTTAGGAGATTGCTCATGCAAGCCTCTATCATTCTACGTTCTGTTCTAACATGCAAGAAGGAGAAGATCATCGAGTTAGTTTTCTGATTTTTGTATACAAGTGTACTATATTGTTATAAAAAGAAGAAAGCATATGTATTGTTTATACGTGAGATTGATTTGCATCTTAAGTTTCTATAACAGTTATCAGCACGAGCGTCTCTCTATCTATTCCTTTCCATCCATTCTGTTCATACGTATAAGAGGTAATATCTAAAGTTATGCTAAACTTTTATATGCATGTTTGTTTAATTTGAAGTTATATATATCGTATTTATTGAGTGGGAGGTTACGCCTCCTCGTTTATTTAATGGTTGGCTTTTCCTCCTTGTATATGCATGCATATATATATTTCTAATTATTTTGTTTGATTTTATTTTGTATGTTTAGTTAAAAGAATGATTTAAATTTTTTTGAAAGTAATCATTTCAATAAATTTTTGTGAAAGTAATCATTTGGAAGTAAGAATGAAAGAATTTATTCAAATTATAGTGATCATGTCAAATTTAGCAAAGCTTGATATTGCCGCCCTTGATGTCAGTGGAAAGATTTATATGACATGAGCTTTAGATGCAAAGATGCATTTAAAAGGCAACGAGCTTCTTGACACCATAGATGGGTGGTCAAGTACGACATCTGAAGAATCAAAGGCTAAGGCCATGATTTTTCTCCGTCACCACCTCCATGATGATTTAAAAATTGAATATATCACGAAAGAAAATCATGGAGACCTTTGGCAATCACTAAAAGAAATATTTGATCATCAGAAATATGTGATCATGCCAAAGGCCAGGCATGAGTGGTTGAATCTGCGGGTTTAAGACTACAAAAGTGTAAGTGAATATAATTCTGCTTTGTTCGGAATAACTTTCAGGATGTTGTTATGTGGAGAAAAAGTAAGCGATCATGATATGATCACACTCCAAACATTCCATCCTGGAAATGTACTCCTGTAACAACAGTACCGGGCAAAAGATCTTACTCGATTCTAGGAGTTGATGTAGATCCTCCTTGTAGCTGAGCAAAATAATGAACTCGTGATTATGAATCATGAAGCTCGTCCAACTCGTTCAGCTCCATTCCCAGAAGCGAATGTGGTAGGGTCCAGTACAAAAAATTGGCAAGGACGAGGTCATGGACGCGGACATGGTAGAGGCCGCGGACGTGGTCGAGGAAGAGGTGATGGACGAGGACGTGGAAGAGGATTCCAGTCCAATAATTCAAACGCATAAAGTACCAACGAAGTTGGTTGCGTTGTGAAAAATAAAAATGAGAACACTTCTTACAGATGTGGCATAAAAGGGCATTGGATGCGTACATGTCGTATCCCAAATCATTAAGACGATCTGTATCAAGAATCACTAAAGGCAAAAGGTAAGGATATAGAAGCAAACTTCATTTCAGATGAAGTGGAACCTTCCTTTAGTGGCCTAAGTGATGATGCTCATTTAGATGTCGCAGATTACCTTGTTGATCTAGAAGCATCAACGGGAAACAAAAGGGCTAAATTTGATGGTGCATGATCTTGTATTTAAGATAGTTTGGATGGCTTTTGGTTTGTATTTTATTCTTGTATTATATCACTTATGTTTAATCGGCTATCAATCCTTTGGTCTGAAAATAAAGTAAGTATTTTATAACATCAATTCTTAGTTAATTAATACAATTGTTGTTATAAAATGACACCGGAAGTTGTCATATTTTGAGACCATGGATGGAGATATATGTCTAGCGGACAATGCGACAACACACACAATACTTAAGGATAAAAAATATTTCAAGAATCTCAAATTAAAGATCTCCCCCAGAAGTGTGAGTACCATAAGTGGTAATGCAAAATTATTAAAGGCCATGGTAGAGCAGGATTTTCAATGCCAAGGGGGACGAAATTTGAAATAAGTGATGCATTATACTCCCCTGATTCATACAGAAACTTGTTAAGTTTCAAGGATATCAGGAATAATGGATATAATATAGAAAGTATGAATAAAGATGGCATTGAATATCTTTGCATTACATCGGAGTGGATACATGCACTGGAAGAGTTACCAATGATGTCCTCCAGATTATATTGCACAAAATAACTACGACTGAGGCCTATGTTACAGTAAACCATAAGTTTACTAGTACATTTAACGTCCGGCATGAGAGGCAAGGACATCCGAGATCAGTCATGATGAAAAGAAATGTGCAAATTTCGAATGGCCACCTGTTGGTACCGGGTATCATACCCATTACCATACACGACCCATATCTGATTCGACATGAAGCTTCGGGAAGCATCTCAGAGAAGTGGGCCAGCGAGGACACATGTGGATGTCTCGGCCCATTAAGGAGTGTTAGCCAACCTAGGCGAATACATGCAAATTGGAAGGTTTAGCTCGGATAAAAGGAAATACTTAGAATTAGTATAACTTCCTTTTATCTTCTAGGAGATTTTCGATTTATCTTTTAGGGTTATTTCGATCGACTTTGTAGTTGTAACCTCCAAAACAAGGACATCGCCTTCAATAAAGAATTCTATACACATCTTTTCGCATGAAATTTTCTTGTGATATTACGTTTAAACCTACTTCCTCTATACTTTGGACCGATATCTTATTCTTTCTCAATCCGGTATCACCAAATTGGCGCCGACTAAGGGGACCGATTAGGCGTACTAGGTAACCTTCACGAGAAAGATTATTAAAGACGTCTGGAGATGAAGCTCTAACTCCACTTGCTGCGAACGCAGCCGGAACGGAGAAGAACCCAGCCGACGGAAGCGATCCTCAAGAGGCGTTGAGAGCCTCAGAAAAACAGGGTCCTACTACGGAGACCCCCATCCTAGAGAAAGATCACCAACCAGAGGCCCGAGCAGAGAAATCGGACTCCCATGTAATCTTGATAAAAGACACGGAACTTGATGTTCCAGCCGAGCTAAAATCGTTACAGGAAAAGTACGATAAACAGCAGAGAACTCACGAAAAGTTTCGTGAAGAGATGACTCTCTTCATGGAACGATCTGATTAAAACTCCCGGAACAGGACAACTCAAATTGATCGAAACCTGTTTCCAACCGAAACAACGCCTAGAGTTTTATCGGTGGGAGACCACCCTGCGACTCAAGTCACACCCCCTTCACGAAGCTTAAAGGATATGAGATAACAACTATGAAGGAGACCATCCGTTTGATGAATTCAAGGATGCATCGCGTAGTAAGCTCGGCTCCCGAGCTCGATAAAGTCCTTGAAGAAACAAAACAAACCCCCTTTACCACCCAGATTGTAAACATTCCGGTCAAACCAAACGCTAAGATACTGATCGCACTTTACGAAGGAAAGACCGATCCCAGTCAGCATCTCACAGCGTTCAACATCGCTATGGGCGGAGCTCACTTCCCTCCCAAGGAAAAAGAGGCCGATTACTGTAAACTGTTTGTAAAACACCTCCCTGGCGATGCGGTTCTCTCAGCTCGACCGAAATTCAATTGATAACTTCCACCAGTTGTCGACAGCTTTCTTGAAGCACTACTCGAGGCACATCAAGAAAGAGACTTCAACCGCCAATCTCTAGGCTCTCTAACAGAAACCGGAAGAGCCTTTGAGGGAATTTATGGGGAGGTTCAAAGGACTTATATCTAAATTAGTTGTGGCAGACGATGCCGCAATCGATGCGCTTCAGAAAGCGTCACTTCTGAAAAGTCTGTTCCGAAACGAACTGACTGTTAATCGACATGCTACCTAGGAAGACGCCGTGCACAAAGCATCGAGCTTTATGGGGTTGGAAGAGGATAACCAGGAGGGGAAGGAAGCTGACAAACCAAGCCACGGAAGGAAGGGACAAAGTTTCCAAATCAGCGATGATGTTGAAGAACCCACAAATAAGCAATGGCCTAGAAATAACCGACCCATGGAGGAAAGCAACGCCCGGAGTTGGTGTGACTTCCACCAAACTTCGGGACATTCAACGGCCCAATGCCATCACCTCTTGGATGTGTTGATGAAACACTACCGAGCCGGGAGAGTTCCTGATATGAATTTTCAGAAGAACTTTCCTGGGAAAACGAACCCGACGGAGTGGGAAGATGATCAAGGACAACCAAAGCAGCCGCCACCCGGAGTCAAGCCCCCTAAACGGGACCAAGATGACTTGCATGGGGATAAAAATTTGTCAGCACCTCGGAAAAAGCTTTATATGATTATGGGCGGGCTTGAAGAATGTAATGATTCTGTGAGATCGATACAACAACACGAAAGGAAGGCCGAGACCGCCAGGAAGTGGCTGGTACCGGCCGAGAAAGACCTTTTCTTTACATTCGACGAGCAAGATACCAAGGGCCTAGATCGACCCCACAACGATCCTCTGGTAATTCAACTCGTTATTAATGATTGCAAAGTAGGTCGTGTAATGATTGATAACGGAAGCTCGGTGGATCTTATCTATCGAAACACCCTCGTGAGGATGGGAGTAACTCACGAAGAAATCAAGTTTGGGTACACAAAACTGACCGGTTTCGCTATTGATACTACCTCAACAGTCGATACTATCAAGCTTCTAGTTTATGTGGCCGGAGTTACTCACTTTGTCAAGTTCGTCATTGTACATACAACCTCAGTCTACAATGCGATCTTGGGAAGGCCTTGGCTTTACGCCATGAAAGCAGTGGCATCAACTTATCATCAATGTGTCAAGTTTCCTACTAATAGCGGAACATAGATAATAAAGGGCAACCAGAAGGAAGTTTGCAATTGCTTTGCCATCGAAAAAGAAGAATCGACTTAAGGCCGAGTCCGAAGCTCGCCTAAAGAATGGTGAGGTTGACAAAGGAAAAGGAAGTCAAGAAAGTCCGAGCCATGACGAAGAGACAAGCATCAAAACCGATCTGATTACTTCAGATCGCAAAAACAATAAAAATCCCACTCGTTATACACGAGCCCATACAAATGTATGAACTACGAGTGACTTGATTCCTTTTTGAGGATACGTAGGCAGCTCCTTGCATAAGCGCAGTCATACCCTTGATAAAAACTTTAAGTTTTTAAAGAAAATCAACTTTTCTGACTAATCCGACCCTTAAAGGTTGGACGGATGCAAGAACGCATGCCCTTATAAAATTCGAACTTACCTTGTTTGGACTGTGATTACTCACGTTGGTACCCTGGCCAGGTATCCGACATTCAACGCGCTTCTTATAAGTGCCGTGGTGAAATAAATTACACCAAGTAAATTACACGCCAGCTCTCGATCGCATAATGAAGTTTCTTCCTAAGACAAAGCACTAGTTCTTTGTACTCTCATACCCCAAACCGAGCCTGCTTCATACTTAGGTATAGATTTTAAAAACCGACACCGAGCTGGTAAGCAGCGGAGTCTTGGAGGAATCTTGCCTCTAATAAACCGAATTACATAGTTCGCAACCACTAAAGAGGCTTCAGAAGGTAATCTTAGTGTCCAAAGCCGAGCTCCTTAGCTCGCAATCAATTAAGGGTTCTTACGAAAGTAACCCTAAAGTGCGAAGAGTAAGCCAAACTCCATAAAACTTGCCATCACTTAACCTTTTAAGAAGCAAAATGTGTTAATACATTCTAGCTACGTCATTTGGATCAAAGTATTATGAAATACTTAAAGCCGATCTCCCGTCAGATCACAAAAAGAAAAGTATTATGAAATACTTAAAGCCGATCTCCCGTCAGATCGCAAAAGGAAAAGTATTATGAAATACTTAAAAGCCGATCTCCAACCAGATCGCAAGAAAAAACATCAAAGTATTATGAAATACTTAAAAACCAATCTCCTATGATATCGCAAATCATAGTCGATCTTTCGGAAAAAGAAAAACTTCCTATGTATTACGAAATACTAAAAGGCCAATTTCCTAAAAAGAAATTGCGAAAAAAGCAAACAGATAAAAAACCCTTGAAAAAGGGCAATGTTTACAAAAGTAAATTAAACCCACAAAAGTGGGCACCAGGTTCAAAAAGCAACAAAAATTGAAATCATGAGCCACATGAGGCTCGAACTTAGTCACCATCTTGATTGTCCTGAGGAGAGAGGAACGATTCGTGCTCGCTGATTCCTTATAGAACTTGGGATGCAACGGCTCGAGGAGGATGAGCAAGAGGAGGCGGCGGAGTCGGAAACAAGATATCATCACCAAGGGAGTCATCATTGAAAGATTCGAGCTTAGCTAGATACTCTTCCTCTTCCTTAGCATAATTCTCAAGAAGACATGGAGGAAGTTCATACTCAGCCTCCACCATCTTTTCTAAACTTATTCGGGCCCCGCACCCGTAACAGAGCTGAGCCTTTACCTCTTCCTAAGCTTGAAGAGTAATGAGATACGAACGTATCTGCTCTAAACGAGACGAATGTCTCGCACTCTGGGCAGAATTGCCACCTATCTTCCTTATCATCTCGGCTCCAGTCTTAATGTCTACAGAAACCAATGCAGATTGCAATCGGTAAGGGAAAATGACCATCGGCTCTCATGACGCGCAGGTACCCAAACTGACGAGTTTCCCGAAGAACCAGGAACCCTTTGGGGAATTACTTCAGCAGTACGCCTTCTCTTTGAAATAGAAGACTCGGACGAGAACTCCGAAGCTGATCTGGTCAATGGAGTGAGAGAAGGAGCACGAGGAAGAGGAGGTTGAGGAACTGATAAGTGCATAAATTGCCCTTTCTTAGCATGCATTTTAGTTATATTTTGTGGTATTTAGTTTAGGTTTTTACATGTTTTGTTGCATATCTTGTTTCTTTTAGTTTATATTGAGTTTAGAGTCTAAATACTTGTTTTCTTACATTTGCATGCATATTTTGTCTATTTTAGGTACAAATGGAGCCTTGGAACAATCATGGAACAAGTGGAGAGAAGAATTAGGATCGAAGAATGAAGAACAAGAAATTGAAGATCGAGAAGGCCTATGGATCGGCCAGAACTCGGTCTACCTGGTCGATCCACTGCCAAGAAAATGGCTTGTGGACCGACCAGTTAGTCGGTCTCTTGGTCGGTCCACAAAGCTCCTCCTGATGCAACTTTTCTGTTTGACCGGGTTTGACCCGGGTTGACCCGGGTACACTTATATTTCCCTATAAATATTCTTCTTATGATTAAAAACCCTAAGCTTTATCCTCTCTTCTATTAACCTTTGTGTAAAACCTAAAACCCTTGTGTTTTTGCTGATTTGAGGTAAAGACATCACCTTTTATGTTCTAGTAAAGTTTAATCTTGTTTATTTACTATAAGCTTTTCATTATGCATCATTTAATTCATACTTTTTGTATTTTAGTTATGATTAGTGAGTAGTTTCCTTAATGGATCTTGGGTAGGGAAGATTAAGGTTGATTCATGTTAGATTAGTGATGATAGGTTGTTAGTCTTTATTATTTCATTCATTAACAAGCTCTTAATGCTAGATTAGGAAGTAATTACCCCAAATCTAGATCATGGTCTATTCATGCCCGGAAGGTCTTTGTGAAAATGTATAGAAGAACTTTAATCATGCTTTACTCATCTTAGCCAATGGAACTTGATGTCTAAGGAGTTTAGTAAGCTTGTATGAACATATTCTTAATGATTCTTAGTTAATCGTTAATAGGATGGAAGTTTGTGTTAGATTTAGATTAAGTAATGGATTAATACCATGGAAGTGGGTTAATCTAGATTAAATGGTTTCATGCTTTGAAATTAGCTATGTTTAGTCGTTGTGCATCACTATCTTAACTTGTTTCAACATAAATCAATCACCATTACTCAAGATCTATGCTTTAATCTCATTGTTATTCAAGTTTGACTTTTGTTGACTTTCCTGTTGACTTTTGTTGACTTTTGTTAAATTGCACTTTAATCTTGTCTTACGTTCATTTATGCATTGCTTTTCTTTGTTATAGTGTTCTACTTTGTTTAAGTTATTGCATTTTACTCATTGCATCATTTGATTTTGTCATTTACACTTAGTAAAAGCCAAAATCTCACCTAGCTTCATTAGTGTCTTGCATTCCAATTCTAAACAATCATTAATCGTTGTGGAAGAATGACCCTTGATTACTACATTGATTTCACCATGCGCTTATGGTTAGTTAATTGAGGTTTAGAGCTCATAGCATATCTACCTAGAACATTCATTTGCATTGTTCAACTCTACTTTTCACGCTATCAAGTTTTTGGCGTCGTTGCCGGGGATTGATTGATTGATTCTTTTCGTTTTTAGCATTTAGATTTGGAATCTTTTGTAGACTAGGTTTTATTTTTGTTTGATATTCAATCTATCTTGTTTGTCTCTTGGTCTTGCTTGGTTTATAGGTGCATGATAACAAGAAGCAAGAGTTTAAACAACTTTGATCTACGCATTGACATTAACCAAGTTGAGAAGAAAGCTAGATTAGCAAGAAAGGAAAGAGAACGTTTAGCAATGAAAGCTAACGTAGGTAATGGTAATGGCGGTAATCGCCAAGTTAATGAAGTTGGAAGAAACGTGGATGGTAATGGTAATATAGTACCCGTTCATGCTCCAAGAGAAGAAAGAAGGATTGGAGATTTCGATGAACCGCTCACCAATGGGACAAGAACCGGTATTCGCTCACAACCTTATGCTAACAACAATTGGGATATCAAATCGAGTTTGATCAACATGGTGCAAAACAACCATTTCTTCGGTTTACCCTTGGAGCACCTAATTAAGCATACAAAGAACCTAAGAATGAACTCAAGAGTGAAGATCAAAGGATCAAAGAGATGAGTGATAAGCTAGACAAGTTTATCTTAGCTAGTATGAAGCAAGTCCGCAATGTTGGAGATTTTGATGGAAGCCAAGAGATGGTTGTTGAAGGAGTCCAAGAAGGACAAGAAGAGATTAACTACATTCAAGGTCAAGGATATTATCAAAAGGGATTCAACCCCAATTATAGGACTCATCCCAACTTGTCCTATAGAAGCACCAATGTGGAGAATCACCAAGACCAAGTCTATCCACCTAAAGAACAAGCTTTTATCCCACAACAAGCTCAAAGATTTATTCCTCAACAAGCTTTTGTTCCTAAGCCACAATATTTCTCTAATCAAGTTGCTCCTACCAATCAAGCTACTACCTCTACTCAAACCGCCTCTCAAGACCAAGAGCTCAAAGCGTTGGTTCAACGGGTTTTAGATAGACAAATCAAGAGTAATGCGGATATCGCAAGGAAGTTTCATGAGGTAAACACTAGGATTGATGGAATGTATCAAGAGTTAGATGGCAAGATTACAAGCCTAGCTTCCCATGTTAAGACTATTGATGTGCAACTAGCCCAATTCGCTTCTAGCTCAAAGGCACCAAGCGGTGTTCTACCGGGTGATATATCATGGTTTTTACCATCTTTTGGCCATGATTTAACCCGGTTTTATCGAGTCTTTTCGGTATTTTTCTAGTGTTTTAGAGTCTTGGCAGGTTTGTGTATGAATGGAGTTTCATTGGTTATTATGGAGCATTTTAAAGCATCAAGGAAAGAGGAGTTGAAGTCGCGAGGACGGATTTTCAATTACCGTCAAATTGGCGCGTCGATCGACGCCAGGCCTTGTGCGTAGAAGAGATTGTCTTGTTCCTACAGACTTCTACATCATTGAGAACAAGGATAATAGCTGTAAACAATTGGTTCTTGGTGCACAGTTCCTTGCAATAGTGGGACCAATTGTGGACTTTTCTAATAATCGAATCTCCTTCTCGATTATCAATAAGAATGTCCTCTACCCTGCAATTTTTATCACACAGACTTCTTGTATGAGTGTCACTGTTGGAAATACGCTAGGTTTAGACCATGGAGATGAGATGAAGAAGGTTCAAAACGTCCTCAACTTGGATCCTTCCACTGCACATCATGAAGCCAATAATCCTGGGAGTTGCAAGTGCAAGAAGATCCCCAAAGTGAAGCGCATAAAGACCTCAAGACCATTCCCCAAGTTCAGAATTGCCATTCCTTTAAAGTTGAGGGAGAAAGGAGAGGTTGTTATCCAAGAGATGGTGAACAATACTATGAAGCTCTTTCCAGGTATTGTTCCTTGCAAGTCTGGAGGAGTGCACTTAAGAGATCCACCTCCAACCTAAGCCCCGACATAGTCAAGCTAATGACTGTAAACAAGCGCTTGGTGGGAGGCAACCCACCTGTGAGTCTTTTTCTTTCTCTTTTATTTTCTTTTTATTGAGTCAGTTTGTTTTTGAAATTGTGAATGGTGAACTTGACTGGATAATATGATGTTGGTGCTTTTAATCTTGTTTTGTTTTAAGTGAAACTACCACCCACGAAGTCTGTAAAACAGTAACGTTGCGGTAAGTTTTTCAGACAGGTCGTCGATCAACGCATGGTTTTTGCAACGATTGACGAGTAGACGACCACATGTCCGACTTTTTCACAATTTTTCTAACTTCCTATTTTTCTTTCTTTCACCAATTTCAGGCTTGATTAATATTGGGGACAGTGTTGTTTAAGTCTGCAAGAGGTAGTTGCTAACATTGTTTTCTATTTTGGAGTCAAAATCTGTTTTATTGAGTCAAAACTTGTAGGGGATGATGATTTTTCCTAGGAACAAACGCTCAATTTATGCGACTTTTAGCTGTTGCGACGAAGCCTTTGGATGGAGCGAATTCGAAACCAGATGATAGTACAGGTTCCCCTCTTATCGCGGTTTGCAAAACGAAGTAGATCAAACTCCATACTAGCACACTTGATCTCCATTTCTCTATATTCTCTTTGATGATATTATGACAGTAATCGATCCAACATTCATGACTCCTTATTCACTTTACTACTCTTTGTTTATCCTGAATGGCCAGCTCATTTTTAGTTGGTACCCAACCCCTAACCTTAACCTTTTATTCGAGCCTCATGCGATCTTTTTCCCTTTGTTTTATGTGCAGGCATGTGTATAAACACTAGAGAGAAAAAGGTCCAACGCAGTTTTTCAATCACAAAATTGCACAGGATGAGGATTTGGTTAGAGAACTTAACAATGAGTAACGATGCTAAGCATTCCTTGGGATTTCATGCACAATAGTGGTAATTTTTTAGACTAACACTTATGTAGATCATTCCCCCCTTGTTAGTCATCAAAAAATAAAATAAGGGAATGATCATTTTCAATAAGTCTCTAGCTTCTACAAAAATCCCAAGGAATGGAATGGATGGATGTGAGTAGTGGAACTTGTGATTTTTGTGGTACATGATGATGTTTGGTTCCTGATTACGGTTTGAAGGAAAGAGTGCAATGTGAATGAGAAACTGTGGGCATCAACTGGACCGGTCTCTCTCTTGTGATTATCCATAATGTCTTCATCCACCAAATAAAAGTTGGTAACCCTACACACCTTTAACTCCACTAAACACCAAAAGCCTTTTTACATAATACCTAGCCTTTTACTTGGTTGATATCATTAGAGAGAATTTCATCATCACTTTGATCAAGTGTGCGACAGTTAGGAGGATGTGAAATTGATGGGTTTGCAGGCTAAGATTCGAGGCCCAATCTATTATGGTTGAGATTCGTGACCGCCAAAGGTAGTTTGTTTATATGCAGCAAACGAGTCAAAGAAGCGAAAGCAATGTTCCAAAGGATAAGTGAGTTCCCGCGATTTTCAAACCTCGACTTCATTCTTAGTCTCTCGTTTGCTTGAGGGCAAGCAAAAGCTAAGTCTGGGGTAGTTAATATATCATGGTTTTTACCATCTTTTGGCCATGATTTAACCTGGTTTTATCGAGTCTTTTCGGTATTTTTCTAGTGTTTTAGAGTCTTGGCAGGTTTGTGTATGAATGGAGCTTAATTGGTGATTATGGAGCATTTTAGAGCATCAAGGAAAGAGGAGTTGAAGTCGCGAGGACGGATTTTCAATTGCCGTCAGATTAGCGCATCGATCAACGCTAGGCCTTATGCGTTGATCGACGGAGAAAGTTATTTCGCGAAGAAAGAGGATTTTTCTATTCTGAAGATTTCCTTTTCGCCTCAGAAGTTCTAGAAGTTAACAAATAAAGCCCACCACGAATCCTAGCCTATAAATACTCTGTTTTCTTTTAGTTTTCATTACGTTTTCTATTATTCAAAGACTTAGGGATTCAGAGCGATTTTGAGAGTTAGGGAGACAAGTTTTCAGACGTTTCAGATTTCTTCGAACTCTCATGTATCTCATTCTCTATCTTAAGATGAATTGTTAGAGTTGAATTCATGTTAGGATTATCTTATGGTTCTTCATCTAGATTGCATTAATTCTGATTTAGGATTGATCACCCTTAATTATAATCTTAAGTTGATTAATTAGAAGCAGAAGCATCAATTGATAACTTGACCATAATCTTAGATGAGCAAAATCACCTATTCTCAAAGGAATTTGGTTTATGGATTTTGTGAACAATTGAAACCTGAACTTTAATGCTTGCACAAATTGATTGACTTTACAATGGATTTTGGATTTCTAGGGTTCATGCATAGATAATTAATTCAACGGAAGTTGTTTAATTTTACATTAGAGTTTCAAGTTCGAGAACGAATCTTCATTAAAATCCTGACAGTTTCATAATTCTGCAATTTATCTATTCCTGCGAATTTCCCGTAAGCCTAACTTTTTGTTAAATTGAATTTAAACCACAACAAATTTAGACCTGCTTTCATTAGTTTTTGTCATTCATGCATTCATATTTTGCTTAGCTTGATTCGAAGTCATATACTCCATTGTGTGATTTGGTTCCCAGTGATTCGACCCCTAAGTACTACAACTGATATCTTAATTTGAGAGAGTAGCTCAGGGTAAATTAGAGCATATCAAATTTTGGCGCCGTTGCCGGGGAGTGAAAATCACCTATAGGATTTTGATTCTAGAATTTAGTCTAAATTTTTGTTTTTGTTTTTACGCCTTTTTCTTTTGATTTTGTGTGTTTCATGTACCAAGAGGAAAGCAAGTTAAGATGGTGAATCGTGCTGTGGTTGTTCTTCGGAATGCTCATGGTGAGCTGTTTGACAAAGAGGGAAACATGTATAACGACCAGGGAGAAAGGGTTGATGAAGCTGGTTATGCCCTCATGGTTGCAGAGGAGGTTGACGACACAATTGCAAGAGAACGAGCTGAGTTAGATCGTCAACGAGCTGAGTTAGATCGGCAATGAGCTGAGCTAGAGCGTCAGGCTCAGGCGAATCGTCAAGCTCAAAAAGTTGTAGTGAACCGAAGCACTTTGGGTGATTACAACCGACGTAAAGAGTACTATGCTAACCGGGTATCGATCCGAGCCCCTGGATTCGTGAGGCAGGACTTTGAGCTGAAGCCTGCTTTCTTCTCACATGTAGCTCATCATCAATTCCATGGACATCCTACAGAACATCCCATGGATCATCTTGAGTGGTTCGAAGACCTCGCATATAACATCAAGGAAAATGGGGTGTCTCTTGATTACGTCTTCTGTATGCTATTCCCACACTCTCTAGATGGGGATGCAGCTTAATGGCTAAAGGAGTTGGAGCCGGGCTCACTGTCCACTTGGAACGATATAAAGAACGCTTTTCTGGGCCATTTCTACGATGAGTCACGTTCAGATGAGTTGAGAGCGCAGATCTCTTCTTTTAATCAAGGACCAATTGAAGCATTCAAGGCTTCATGGGAATGTATCAAGGGCTATCAAAGAGATTGTCCTCACCACAGTTTTACAGAGATTCAACTGTTCGGCATCTTCTTTAGAGGTATAGATTGGAGGCATCAGATGGCTTTGGATTCCGCTAGTAATGGGGATTTCAAGACTAGATATCCAGCTGATGCTCTTGTACTGATTAAAAACGTGGCTTCAAGCAACAGCACAAAGAATATTGATGAGGAGAGAAGAAAAGAAGTAGGTATGTTAGGTGGAGTTGAGATTGCTGAGGTGAAAGCCAAGATAGATTCTATGCATAGCCTTCTAGTGGGAGAATAATCAAAAGGATGTGAACTACATAAATGGGAATGGTTTTCAGAATTAGAGGTTTGGAGGCTACAGTGGAAGCAACCAGAGAAACAACTACTCAAGGGACTACGGATCTTCATCTTATCAGCCAATACCTACTAGATCTTGAGACAACGACACGAAAGCTATGTTCAAGCAGCTTCTTGAGGGTCAACAAACGATAACAGTGAATTTCAATGGGAAGATCGATAGCCTCTACATTGATCTGAAGGGGAAAATTGAGGCCATCAACATTCACATGAAGAAGCTTGATACTCAGGTTGCTCAAACTACTGAAAGTGTGAGGAGACAAGAAGGTTTTCTTCCAGGAAAGACGGACATGAACCCAAGGCACTTCTCCAATTCTATCACGTTGAAGAGTGAAGAATTAGTGTTTCCAACTGTTGAGAAGTGTGAAGATGAGGATTGGCCCGTGGTTCCAGAAGAAAACTTGAAATTTTGGGCTGTGCAACGATCGACGCAAGGTGAAAACAGACATAATTCGTGTTCTACCATTAGCAAAGCCAAATAGGAGATATATCGAGCTTATAGATAGGTCTTCTACAATTTCTAAAGGCTTCATTCCTGACATGTTGATTCAAATAGGAGATTATCTTGTTCCTACAGACTTCTACATCATTGTGACCAAGGATAATCGCTGTAAACCATTGGTTCTTGGTGCACAGTTCCTTGCAACAGTGGGACCAATTGTGGACTTTCCTAATAATCGAATCTCCTTCTCGATTATCAACAAGAATGTCTTCTATCCTACAATTCTTATCACACAGACTTCTTGTATGGGTGTCAATGTTGGAAATATGCTAGGTTTAGACCATGGAGATGAGATGAAGAAGGTTCAAAACGTCCTCAACTTAGCTCCTTCCACTGCACATCATGAAGCCAACAATCCTGGGAGTTCCAAGTGCAAGAAGATCCCCAAAGTGAAGCGCATAAAGACTTCTAGACCATTCTCCAAGTTCAGAATTGTCATTCCTTTAAAGTTGAGGGAAAAAAGGAGAGGTTGTTATCCAAGAGATGGTGAACAATACTATGAATCTCTTTCCAGGTATTGTTCCTTGCAAGTCTGGGGGAGTGCACTTAAGAGATCCACGTCCAACCTAAGCCCGGACATAGTCAAGCTAATGACTGTAAACAAGCGCTTGGTGGGAGGAAACCCACCTGTGAGTCTTTTTCTTTCTCTTTTATTTTCTTTTTATGGAGTCAATTTGTTTTTGAAATTGTGAATGGTGAACCTGATTGGATAATATGATGTTGATGCTTTTAATCTTGTTTTGTTTTAAGTGATTTTGTAGTTACCAATCATTGAAATTAGCAGCCACGAAGTCAGTAAAACAGCAACGTTGCGGTAAGTTTTTCAGACAGGCCGTCGATCGACGCATGGTTTTTGCAACGATTTACGACTAGACAACCACATGTCCGACTTTTTCACAATTTTTCTAACTTCCTATTTTTCTTTCTTTCACCAATTTCAGGCTTGATTAACATTGGGGACAGTGTTGTTTAAGTCTGCAGGAGGTAGTTGCTAACTTTTTTTTCTATTTTGGAGTCAAAATCTGTTTTATTGAGTCAAAACTTGTAGGGGATGATGACTTTTCCTAGGAACAAACGCTCAGTTTTTGCGATTTTTAGGTGTTGCGACGAAGCCTTTGGATGGAGCGAATTCGAAACCAGATGATAGTACAGGTTCCCCTCTTATCGCAGTTTGCAAAATGAAGTAGATCAAACTCCATACTAGCACACTTGATCTCTATTTCGCTATATTCTCTTTGATGATATCACGACAGTAATCGATCCAACATTCATGACTCCTTATTCACTTTACCACTCTTTGTTGATCCTGAATGGCCAGCTCATTTTTAGTTGGTACCCAACCCCTAACCTTAACCTTTTATTCGAGCCTCCTGCGATCTTTTTCCCTTTGTTTTATGTGCAGGCATGTGTATAAACACCGGAGAGAAAAAGGTCCGACGCAGTTTTTCATTCAAAAAATTGCACAGGATGAGGATTTGGTTAGAGAACTTAACAATGAGTAACGATGCTAGGCATTCCTTGGGATTTCATCCACAACAATGGTAATTTTTGAGACTAACACTTATGTAGATCATTCCCCCCTTGTTAGTCATCAAAAAATAATATAAGGGAATGATCATTTTCAATAAGTCTCTAGCTTCTACAAAAATCCCAAAGAATGGAATGGATGGATGTGAGTAGTGGAACTTGTGATTTTTGTGGTACATGATGATGTTTGGTTCCTGATTACGGTTTGAAGGAAAGAGTGCAATGTGAATGAGAAACTATGGGCATCAACTGGACCGGTCTCTCTCTTGTGATTATCCATAATGTCTGCATCCACCAAATAAAATCTGGTAACCCTACACACCTTTAACTCCACTAAACACCAAAAGCCTTTTTACATAATACCTAGCCTTTTACTTGGTTGATATCATTAGAGAGAATTTCATCATCACTTTGATCAAGTGTGCGACAGTTAGGAGGATATGAAATTGATGGGTTTGCAGGCTAAGATTCGAGGCCCAATCTATTATGGTTGAGATTCGTGACCGCCAAAGGTAGTTTGTTTATATGCAGCAAACGAGTCAAAGAAGCGAAAGCAATGTTCCAAAGGATAAGTGAGTTCCCGCGATTTTCAAACCTCGACTTCATTCTTAGTCTCTCGTTTGCTTGAGGGCAAGCAAAAGCTAAGTCTGGGGTAGTTAATATATCATGGTTTTTACCATCTTTTGGCCATGATTAAACCTAGTTTTATCGAGTCTTTTCTTTATTTTTCTAGTGTTTTAGAGTCTTGGCAGGTTTGTGTATGAATGGAGCTTAATTGGTGATTATGGAGCATTTTAGAGCATCAAGGAAAGAGGAGCTGGAGTCGCGAGGATGGATTTTCAATTACCGATTGGCGCGTCGATCGACGCTAGGCCTTGTGCGTCGACCGACGGAGAAAGTTATTTCGCGAAGAAAGAGGATTTTTCCATTCTGAAGATTTCCTTTTCGCCTCAGAAGTTTCAGAAGTTAACAAATAAAGCCCACCACGAATCCTAGCCTATAAATACTCTTTTTTTTTTAGTTTTCATTACGTTTTCTATAATTCAAAGACCAAAATATCCAGCTTTAATGCTTAACCTGAACTTTGTGAACAATTGAAACCTGAACTTTAATGTTTGCGTAAATTGATGGACTTTACATAGGAATTTGGATTTCTAGGGTTTATGCATAGATAACTAATTCAACGGAAGTTGTTTAATTTTATATTAGAGTTTCAAGTTCGAGAACGAATCTTCATTAAAATCATGACAGTTTCATAATTCTGCAATTTATCTATTCCTGCGAATTTCCCGAAAGCCTAACTTCTTGTTAAATTGAATTTAAACCACAACAAATTTAGATCTGCTTTCATTAGTTTTTGTCATTCATACATTCATATTTTGCTTAGCTTGATTCGAAGTCATATACTCCATTGTGTGATTTGGTTCCCAGTGATTCGACCCCTAAGTACTACAAATGATCTCTTAATTCGAGAGAGTAGCTCAGGGTAAATTTGAGCATATCACCGGGTAAACCTGAGTGTAATCCTATAAGCAACATTTGTAATGTGGTAATATTAGAAGAAGATAAAGGATGGAGATCAAGGTATGAACCTTTGACTAAGGAAGATTATGAGGAAGATGAGCTTTACATATAAGGATTAGCTAACCTATTGAAGCCTCCTCAAGAGATGAATGATATTGCGAAGAAGGAACACTCAAGAAGGATTGAGTTGGTTAGAAAAAGAGCTATGGAAACTCCAACACAAGCCTAAGCAAGACCTTCCAATACCGGATTTCACCAAGGCGGTTAAGAAGATCTTAGCTAGCTACAAAAAGGATATGGAGGATATTGGTTTTAAGTTTCAAAAGGAAGATGACTACAAGTGGATTGCTAAAGAATGGGATCTAATTACGGATGTGTTAGCTAACCAAGGAAAGGTTAGTGATATATCATGGCTTTCGCCGGTTTTCGACCATGATATAAGTCCTTTTATGGAGTCTTTTTATTGTTTTCGAGTCTTTTTAGTGTCTTAACAAGTTATTGTACGTGGGAAGCTTATTTGATGATTATGGTGCATTTTGGAGCATAAATGAGATAGAAGTCGGATTCACAAGTGGAGAAGCAGAAATGATAGCACCTGTCGATCGACACACTCAACGAGTGTCGATCCACACCCACGATGGTCACCTGTTGTTCGACACACCTGGGAATCACTAAGCTCAAAAAGACTCCATTCTCTCTCATCTTTGGAGATGCAACATGCAAGCAACCACTTGGAGTCGTTGAAGATTATCCTTTGAAGATCGTTAATTGTATTATACCGACGCATCTTATGGTTATGGAAATGGAGTTGGCTAAATAGCTGCCACTCATACTTGGTACGCCTTTCTTGGATACCACCGGAGCTAGTTTAGACTTTCTCCACATGAAAGCTTTAGTGATGAATGTGGATCCTTACACTTACTATGATATTGAGCCCATTGAGGTTGATATTTGTGGTATGGTCTCTAGTGAAGAGATCAAGAACGTTGTGAAAGAAGCTCCAAAGCTAGATGATTACAAGGAGAGCTTAGATTTGTTTGATGGTGGCGGTATTAGATCGATGTTTGAAATTATTGAAGAGACGTCTATGACTATAGCTACTGAGCGTAACGGAGACGATGGTAAGAGCTCTGAGATGTTCAAAGAAAATATTAGAGACAAGCTCATACTTGAACCTATAAAAAAAATTGGAGAGGGACTTGAGTGTAAAGCCATTTGGAATGGTGAGCTTGGAAGCTTCTATAAAGCTAAGATCGTTTTCCCCACCGGTATGAGCTACGAAGAAATTGATAAGTGAAAGAAGGCTATGAAAGAAGCATTTGACATTGATTTGGAGGATTGGGAACCAAACAAGATTGATGGTTCTCCATTGATCTCCAACTAACACCTTTACCAACCGTCAAGCTTAGAGACGTAAAACAAGTGCGCTTGGGAGGCATTCCCATGGTATTCTTTGTACATATATGATATATCATGGTTTTTACCAGTTTTTGACTATGATTTAACCCGGTTTTATCGAGTATTTTCGGTGTTTTTGAGTGTTTTAGAGTCTTTGCAGGTTTGTGTACATGTGGAGCTTAATTGATGATTATGGAGCATTTTGGAACATTGTGGAAAGAGGAGCTGAAGTCGCTAGGACGGATTTTCAATTGCCGTCAGATATTGGTGTCGATCGACACACAACAACGTTAGTCACCTGTCGTTCGACACACCATGTGACTGTCGAACCATAACCACTCTTCTGAAGCCGACATATTACGTTTAAAGAAAGGAAAATTGTCCGTTTCGGGCCAAAAGTTACCATAAATCATCAGGAAAGCCCACTTTACAAGTTATAGCACTATAAATAGTTTACTTTTAGGTTTTTAGATCAGAATCTTAGTTTCTATTGAACAAGTTTAGAGAGAGCTTTTGAGAGATTTTACGGAGACAAGTCTACTTTGTTCTTGAGATTCTTCGAACCCTCTGTACTTCTTCTTATTCTCTTTCTTTATGCAGTATTATTCAGTTATGATTTGCTTTGCTTCCATATCTGAGTAGTTTGCTTGTTAGGTTTAGGGTGATTCGAATGGATAGAAGATGAATTATTAGGTTGAACTCACTTGTTAGGATTATCTATTTGGTTCTTCACCTAGATTCATGTAACTCTGATTTAGGATTCGCGACCCTGAATTTGGATATCTTAGGTTGATAGATTGACACGAAAGTGTAATTGATTAGCCTGAACTAGATCTTAGGTGAGCAAAATTACCTATTCGCAAAGAGATTTGGTTTAGTAATTTTGTGAAAAAATTGGACATTAATTTAAAGCTTGTTTAAATTGATTGAATTCGCAAAGAAATTTGGTTTTCTAGAGTTTAGGCATAGTTAATTTTCGCAACGACAGTTGGTTAATTATATCTTAGTGTTCCAAGTTCAAGAACGGTTCTTAATTAAATCATGATTTTGTTTAAACTGCAATTCTGATTCATCCTGAGAATTACCTGAAAACCTAGCATTTTGTTTAATTGAATTTTAAGAAATCTGTTTCGAATTGCTTTTGTCTTTGTTTTACTTTATTTCGCTTAGCTCAATTCGAAGTCAATAATCCTATTGTTTGATTTAACTCCCAGTGATTCGACCCCTTACTACAATTGATCTCTTAATTTGAGAGAGTAGCTCACGGTAAATTTGAGCATATCAAATTTTGGCGCCGTTGCTGGGGAGTCAAAATCACCCATAGGATTTTGATTCTACAATTTTGACTAAGTATTTTTTTCCGGTTTTTATGCGTATTTCTTTAGTTTTTGTGTTTCAGGTACAAGCTAAGATGGTGCGTCAGCCTGTAGTTGTTATTCTGAATGCTCAGGGTGAGTTGTTCGACAGAGATGGAAATCGGTACAACGAGCAGGGGGATCGAATTGACGAAGCTGGTAATGTCATCGTGATGGTAGAGGGAGTTGACGATCCGGTTGCAGCCCAACAAGCTGAGTTTGATTGTCAACGGGCTGAGTGGGAACATCACCGTGCTGAGCTAGAGCGTCAGGCCCGGGCGAATCGCAGAATTCACGAGGGTGTGGTTAACCAACGCACTTTGGGAGACTACAACCGCCCTGAAGAATACTACGCCAACAGGACAACGATTCGGCCTCCTCGATTTTGAAAAAGGGATTTCGAGTTGAAGCCTGCTTACTTCTCCTTGGTAGCTCAACATATGTTCCATGGGCACCCATCTGAGCACCCCATGTATCATCTCGAGATGTTTGAGGATCTTGCGTCTAGCATCAAAGCCAACGACGTATCTAAAGACTACATCATGTAAGCTTTTCCCCTTTTCTCTTGCTGGAGAGTCTGCCTCTTGGCTGAAGCAGTTGGAGCCAGGCTCGCTGACTACTTGGAGTGATACCAAGAATACTTTCCTGAACCACTTTTACGATGAGTCGCATTCAGATGATTTACGAGCTAAGATGTCCATGTTTGTTCAAGGAAAAACAGAAGCATTTAAGGCTGCGTGGGAAAGGTTCAAAGGATATCAGAGAGATTGTCCTCATCACGGGTTTACAGAGGTTCAGCTGCTGGGTATCTTCTACAGAGGTATGGATTGGAAGCATCAGATGGCTTTAGATGCTGCAAGTAATGGGAACTTCAAGACCATATTCCCAACTGACTGTCTCGAGCTAATCAATAATGTCTCTACTAGCAACAGTACGAACAAGAGAAGCTGGTATGTCAGGTAAAGCTGAGATTGCTGAGGTTAAGGCCAAGATAGATTCTATGCATAGCCTTATAGTGGGAAAGAAGGCAGTTCACTTGACTCAAGAGGAGGAGAATAATCAAAAGGATGTTAACTACATTAATGGGCATGGTTTTCAGAATCAGAGGTTTGGTGGCTACAACAGCAACCAAAGGAGCTATGGGTCTTCATCTTATCAGCCAATCTCTGCTAAATCTTCAGAAAGTGACATGAAGGCTATGCTCGAACAGCTTCTTGAGGGGCAGCAAGCACAAACAGTGAACTTCAATGGGAAGATTGACAGCCTCTACACTGATCTCAATGGGAAGATTGACAGCCTCTGCATTGATCTTAATGGGAAGATTGAAGCCCTCAACACTCACTTAAAGAAGTTGGACACTCAGGTAGCTCAGACTGCAAAGAATATGAAGAGACAAGAAGGTTATCTTCCAGGGAAGACGGACATGAACCCAAAACACTTCTCCAATTCTATCACATTGAAGAGTGAAGAACAAGTGATTCCAACTATTGAGAAGTGTGAAGATGAGGATTGGCTTGTGGTTCTTGAAAAAGACATGGAATTGGAGATTGCAAACCGCGAATCGATCGACATACCTCTTGGTGTCGATCGACACCAATATCTGATGGCAATTTCGAAAAAGACATTGTCGATCGACACACACAGTGACTGTCGATCGACAGCTACGAGAAATTTCTGTACAAACGTGAATCCATCAGCACTGTCGATCGACACACCTGATGAGTGTCGATCGACAGCACTAAAAAATGCAGAAATCCTGAAAAATCAGTCTGAAATCGCCGTTGAACGTGTCTACAAGCTCCATATTCCGTACCCATGGAGTTTATACCCTTCATCTATCAACCAAGGTAGTGACAAAGCACCTAAGGAGAAAGGGAAACAAGTTCCCACATCATTGAGGAAGCTACCAAAGTTATTGAATCCAGGGATGTTCGTTATTCCATGGTCAATCAAAGGTGTAGAATTGAAGGATTCTCTTTGTGACACAGGAGCTAATGTGAACGTCATGTCTGAGACTGTTGCAAAGAAGCTAGGGATTTTGGAGTTACAACCTTCAAAGACATATATCGAGCTTATAGATAGATCGTGTACAATTTCAAAAGGCTTCATTCCTGACGTGTTGCTTCAAATAGGAGATTGTCTTGTTCCTACTGACGTTTACATCATTGAGATCAAGGATGACAGCTGTAAACCATTGGTTCTTGGTGCAAAGTTCCTTGCAACAGTGGGAGCAATGGTGGATTTTCCTAATAAGCGAATCTCCTTCTCGAACATCAATAAGAATTTCTTTTATCCTTCAGTTCTTGTCACATCAGCTTCTTGTATGAGTGTCAATGTTGGAGATACGCTGGTTTTTAAAGATGAAACAAAGAAGGTTCAGAATGTCCTCAAGTTGCCTCTTTCCTCTCCACGTCATGATGTCAACATTCCAGCAAGTTCCAAGCGCAAAAAGATCCCCAAGGTGAAGCGCAAAAAGACCTCTAAACCATTCTCTAAGTTCAGAATTGTCATTCCTTTGGATTTGAGGGAGAAGGAAGAGGTAGTTGTCCAAGAGATGACGAACAATACTATGAAGCTCTTTCGTGGTATTGTTCCTTGCAAGTCTGGGGGAGTGCACTTCAGAGATCCACCTCCAGCCTAAACATCATCCGCAGTCAAGCTAATGACTGAAAACAAGCGTTTGGTGGGAGGAAACCCACCTGTAAGTCTTTTCTTTTTCTTTCTCTTTGAGTCATTTTTTTTCTTTCTTTGAGTCAGTTGGTTATTTGCTTCTGTATGGCTTTTGAATTTGTGAACTCTTTTATCTTATGACTATGTGTTGTGCTATTTGATCGTGTTTCGTTTGAGTGATTTACAGTGTCCCTTTAGACTGCTCAAACGACAGAATCCACAAAAGCCACGATCCCAGAAATTCGAACAACCTGTCGATCGACACACACTGTGACTGGCGATCGACAACCCCACGCAGAACCTGTCGATCGACACACATTGTTATTGTCGATTACCACCTCTACAGTACAGGTCCAAGTTTCTTGAATTTCACAAATTTTTCAATTATTTTCTTTTCCTTCTCACTGATCTCAGATTTAATAACACTAGGGACAGCGTTGTTTAAGTCTGGGGGGGGGTAGTTTCTAACATTGTTTTTGTTTTGGAGTCAAAAATTTGTTTTTATTGAGTCAAAATTTAGGGAACAACGATCTTTCCTGAGAGCGTTTGGATGAAGCGAATTCGAAACCAGATGATAGTACAACTTTCCCTCTTATCCCGACTTGCAGAACAAAGTTGATCAAACTCCAGACTAGTACACTTGATCTCCATTTCGCTATTTTCTCTTTGATGATATCACGACAGTAATCGATCCAACATTCATGACTCTTTATGTACTTTACCACTCTTTGTTGATCCTGAATGGCCAGCTCATTTATAGTTGTTACCCAACCCCTAACATTAACCTTTTGTTCAAGCCTCATACATTTTCTTTTCCTTTTGTTTTATGTGCAGACATGTGTATAAACACCAGAGAGAAAAAGGTCCGACGGAGTTTTTCATTCACAAAATTCCACATGATGATGATTTGGTTGGAGTACTTTACAAAGAGCAACGATGCTGAGCATTCTTTGGGATTTCATGCACAATAATGGTAATTTCGAGACTAACATCTTTGTAAGATCATTTCCCCCCTTAGAGTTAAAAAAATATATATATTTATTTCGAAAATTTAGTAAGGGAAAGGGGAATGATCATTTTTATAAGTCTCTAGCTTCTACAAAAAATCCCAAGGAATGGAGAGGATGGATGTGGATAGTGGAACATGTTATTATTTGATGGTGTTTGGTTCCTGATAACGTTTTGGAGGAGGGAGTGAAATGTGAATGAGAAACTGTGCGCATCAACTAGACCAGTCTCTCTCTTGTGTTTATGCATAATGTCTGCATCCACCAAATAAAATTCGGTAACCCTAAACACTTTTAGCTCCACTGAAACACCAAAAGCCTTTTAACATCATACCTAAGCTTTTACTTGGTTGATATCATTAGAGAGAATTCCATCATCACTTTGATCAAGTGTGCGACAATTAGGAGAATGTGAAACTGACGGGTTTGCAAGTTAAGATATGAGGCCCAACCTATGATGGTTGAGATTAGTGACCGCCAAAAGTACTTTGTTTATATGCACCAAAAGAGTCAAGGAGACGAAAGCAATGTTCTCAAGGATAAGTATGTTCTCGCGATTTTCAATCCTCGACTTCATTCTTAGTCTCTAGTTTGCTTGAGGGCAATCCGAATCTTAGAGTTTGGTTTGGGGGAGTTGATATATCATGGTTTTTACCAGTTTTTGACCATGATTTAACCAGGTTTTATCGAGTCTTTTCGGTTTTTTTTTAGTATTTTAGAGTCTTTGCAGTTTGTGTACCTGTGGAGCTTAATTGATGATTATGGAGCATTTTGGAACATTGTGGAAAGAGGAGCTGAAGTCGTTAGGACGGATTTTCAATTGCCGTCAGATATTGGTGTCGATCGACACACACAACGAGTGTCGATCAACAGCAACGTTAGTCACCTATCGTTCGACACACCATTTGACTATCGAACGACAACCACTCTTCTGAAGCCGACATATTACGTTTAAAGAAAGGAAAATTGTCCGTTTCAGGTTAGAAGTTACCAAAAATCATCAGGAAAGCCCACCACGAGTTATAGCACTATAAATAGTTTACTTTTAATTTTTTAATCAGAATCTTAGTTTCTATTGAACAAGTTTAGAGAGAGCTTTTGAGAGATTTTAGGGAGGCAAGTCTACTTTGTTCTTGAGATTCTTCGAACCCTATGTACTTCTTCTTATTCCCTTTCTTTATGTAGTATTATTCAGTTATGATTTGCTTTGCTTCCATGTCTGATTAGTTTGGTTGTTAGGTTTAGGGTGATTCGAATGGACTGAAGATGAATTGTTAGGTTGAACTCACTTGTTAGGATTATCTATTTGGTTCTTCACCTAGATTCATTTAACTCTGATTTAGGATTCGCGACCCTGAATTTGGATATCTTAGGTTGATAGATTGACACGAAAGTGTAATTGATTAGCCTGAACTAGATCTTAGGTGAGCAAAATTACCTATTCGCAAAGAGATTTGGTTTCGGAATTTTGTGAACAAATTGGACTTGAATTTAAAGCTTGTTTAAATTGATTGAATTCGCAAAGAAATTTAGTTAATTTTCACAACGACAGTTTGTTAATTATATCTTCGTGTTCCAAGTTCAAGAACGATTCTTAATTAAATCCTGATTTTGTTTAAACTGCAATTCTGATTCATCCTGAGAATTACCTGAAAACCTAGCTTTTTGTTTAATTGAATTTTAAGAAATCAACAATCTTACCTGTTTCGAATTGCTTTTGTCTTTGTTTTACTTTATTTCGCTTAGCTCAATTCGAAGTCAATAATCATATTGTTTGATTTAACTCCCAGTGATTCGACCCCTTACTACAATTGATCTCTTAATTTGAGAGAGTACCTCAGGGTAAATTTGAGCATATCAATATATCTTATGCTTTTTATTTATGTTTAGCATGTTTTTGGAGATTGACTTTGGTGTAGGACTCAAGAAAGATGATTGGAGAGGGATTGAATCAACTTAGGAAGGTGAAAAAGCCCAAGAACACGAATAACAGCAAGGATTGACCAAACTGGTCAGTCTCTTGGTCGATCTATACGAGGCAACTAACTGGTCGATCCACCTGGTCGATCCATGCGAGCTCTCTAACTGCCAGGTTTGACTTTTTTCTCTGCATGTTGACTCGGTCTAATTTTGGTTTAAACCGGTTTATTTCAAGTGTTTTCAATCAATTTTGGCCGATATAGTCACTAAAAATCAGGTTTTTAAAACCCTTCTCCTTCTTTATCAAATTATTTTGAAATCTTTAGAGAATCTTTAAAGAATCTTTAAAGGATTTTTAAAGAATCTTTAGCATCTCTCTCTTACTTTACTCTTTCACTAAAGAGAATTTCAAATATTTCAAAATCAAGATCTCCTTTTCTCTCTAAAATTTTGAAAGAAGCTTGAATTCACCATCTCTTTTGGATCTTTTCTACCATAATCTCTATTTTCACAAGGAATGCTTTCTTTCCTTTACCCACTTCTTACTCTTGAAACTCATGGATGCATACATGAGATTCTTGTGGAATTCACTATCATTGGGTTATGAATTGAGTTGCTTTATGTTTTAATATGAGTTACAATTGTTTAGGTAGATGATTTTATGTTAAAGATTTGGAATGTGTATGGTTGAATTTGAGTTCATATCCTTTTAAGAGTTCTTGAATGGTAAAAATGCTTTAGATTTGAAACCTTTAGATGAAATTGAGCTTATTTGTGAGTTTTGCTAATCAATTATTGCAATTAAACCTTGTTGGTACATAGTATTCACTAGAATTTTGAAAATTTATCAAGTTCAAGATTTGAGCTTTGGTAAATAGGTTTATTAACGAATGGAAAAGTTAGAATTTGCATAAAAATGAGTAGAATGGTCATTGAATATTGCTTGTTACATTGATTGATCCTTTTTCTAAGCCTTATATGATGTCTATGGTTGATGAATCTTTGATGATTGGCTAGACAAGTTGTGCTTTGATTGGAAAATGGTTCTTATTTGGGAACATTTATTTGTAGGATCAATCTAGCAACAATGACTACTAGAATTGAGAAGTTCGCATTAAGTGTAGACGAGATTCGAGTTGGTATCTTGAGCCAAGCTACGTATGAGGCTACAAGGTTCGCGTGTACATTGTTCTTGGCTAGGACTGGATTCAAAGACAAGGTCGATGAGCTTTTAGGAAGAATGCACTTGAGTGGGTTATCGTCAATGAGCTACGCTACTTATCCCGAGCTTACCAAGCAATTCCTAGCCACAATGATGTGCAAGTTTGATGATCGTCTAGGCACTTACCTCATTTGTTTCAAGATAGATGGTTGGAAGTATATGGTCACGTTTAGGGACTTTTGCAACATTTATGGTTTTCCACCAGGGAAACTTGGAGAAACAACAGAGTTCAACAAGGAAACTCTATTATGGCGTAATGTAGCACTCGAGGAGAGCTACACGGCCATCTCAATCGCATTACGAGAGTCAAGAATCTCACGGTTTGATATGTTCTTCACTTATTGGCCAACACTTTCAACGAAAGAGGAAACAATGATTTCCCAACAAATGACGACCTCAAGGTACTCTACATGGGAATCCATTCCGCTTTGAATGATTTCGATTGTCAACCTATGGAGATGGATCACAATTACTATGGATGTGAGCTTGGCCAAATTGAAGAAGTTTCGGTTTTGCTTGACAACTACAAGCACACCACGCATATGTTTTGGCGGCATGCTCACTCCATTGTTCTCACACGTGGGAATCGATCTCAATGATTTCATGCCTTTACAAGAAAGACCATTGATTGATGTTCAATATTTGATTGAGAAGGAGACTTTGGGAAACCATTTGGGTTAGGACACTATGTTTACAGTTTCTTCGATGACAATGGCGAGCCACTTTCTTGCTACCTTCCATTGCCACCAAAGTTTGGAAGAACTTCAAGCAACCGTGCCCTCCGATTCAATCTACCTCGCCGCCTAACCTTCACTCCACCCCCACTTGATAACTCCAACTCCAAGGTACCACTCTATCCATTGTATATACCATTTCATTTATGCATCTTTAGTTTCATTTTCTATTTTCTTCCTTCTTCGGTTTGCTTTTTCATCGAGATGATGAGAAGTAAGTCCGGGGGAGGCGTTGTTATTTCAGTTATTTTGTTTTCCTTTTATCATGTTTTGAGTCTCATAACATGCATTGGATTGTACATATGATAAACTTTGAAAAACCCATAAATTTTTTTAAAATGTTCGAAAATTCAAAAAGATTTTCATTTTTCATATAGTTGTATTTCATACATTTGTATGATCATTTATGTTGCAATTGAACATATTTAATTTTTTTTTGAGGTTTATGGTTTAACATTCAATATGATCTTTAGGATAATGCTAGATATTACTAAGTGAATTATAGAAATCTCTTCTTTGCATCTTGATCTCTTCGCTCGAAACTCGTGATTAGGTTGAAGCTTGTTAGACTTGAAACCAATTCTATCAACTTGAACCTAATATTGACTTTAAATTCTTGCTTAGAGACTTGATATGCTTGTTCAAGTAACCATATACACATTTGGACTTTCTTTTAGCCTTTTTACCACTCTTTGCTAGTCCAAATGGCCTTCCCGATTCACGATATCTAATGTGAATGAGGTTGGTTTCCCATACCTTGCATAACCATATCGATACCTTTTAGGAAATCTGCAGCACCGCTCGTGCTAATGGAATTCCAGTTGATTACTTTAAGTGCAAGCTCTTCTCGTTTTCTTTAAAAGACAAGGCATTTAGATGGATCTAATCACTGTCCCCTCAATCCATTACCACTTGGGATGAATACAAAGGAACCTTCCTGAAGCAATTCTACACGAAGCAAAGATCAAGTTCCATGAGGAACAAAATCTCAAGTTTTAAGCAAGGAGCCACAGAGTCATTCTTTGAAGCATTGGAACATTTTAAGGAGTACACTAGGAACTGCCCTAACCACGGCTTTAGTGAAAGAAACCTATGGAATGTTTTCTACAATGGAGTCGATTACAAGCATCAAACATCTTTGAACGCTGCGAGTAATGGAAGCTAAGCTATTGATTGAGAACCTTGCTGCAAGTGATTCTCATTATTCTCAAGGCTACAATAGGAGCATCAACCCCACGCGATCTTCATCCGAATCAACTCAAATCGCGGAGCTTAAGACGATGGTTTCACAACTACTTAAAGCTCATCGTGGAGTTCATGCTATTGAGGAGGTTGTTGGTCCGAATTTTGAGCCTAACTTGGAGAAATTTGAAGGCATAATAGAGAATAATCAAGAGGAAGTCAACTACATTGGAGGTAACTATGGAAATCGAGGTTTCAACAATAACTATCGATCACATCCAAATCTGTCCTACCAGAGTAACAACGTGGAGAACCCTCAAGATCAGTTCTATCCTAAGCAAAGCACCACTCAAGGAGCCCAATACCAGCCTAGACAACAACCCTACTCATCGGGTATGTACCAAGTGAAGCAACCCTTCCATACCGCCAAGCCTAATGCACCATTGTCTCTAGATGCTAAGCTTGAAGAGATGAAGAATCAACTACTAGAAGCTCTTGGTCAAACCAAGAAGGAGATTAGCCAAAAAATTGATAACGTTTATGTTGAGCTAAACACAAAGGTTGATTCTATTTGGACCCATGTTTCCAAGATGGATGTCCAACTCGCCCAAACAAGCGAAGCCGTCAAGAAGAAGAAAGAGGAGAAGTCAAGGAAGTTTTGCAACGTTGCTTCCGCCATTAAGGATACACTCATGGTTGTTCCCAAAAAACTTAAGGAGGAGCCTAATTTGGTCCCAAAGACAGTAGAAGCACGCTGACCAGGAGAGTCAAGGAGAGCCTACAAGATAAGGCTTAACAGAGAGCCAGTCGAGAAGATTGAAAATCCGGGCAAGTTTGTTGTCTCATGTTCTATCAATGGAATTGAAGTCTTTGATTGCTTGTGCGATATCAGAGCTAATGTCAATGTCATGTCTCTTGCCATGGCAAGAGAACTTCGATGCTCGGAGTTCAAGTCATCGAAAGTCTACATAGAGTATGCGGATTTATCATCCTCTACGCCTCATGGGATGCTTGAAAACGTCATGGTGAAAGTAGGAGATGGTGTTGTCCCTACTGACTTTCAAGTATTAGAGATGAAGACTGGAATGCTTAATCCATTTATACTTGGTTTGAAATTCTTAGCAACCGTAGGAACCATTGTTGATTTCCTCAACCGAATAATCTCTTTCGCGAAGATAAACAAGAATGTCTCTACCATGAAGTGAACACGATGAGTGTTGTAACTTTGAATGAAACGAAGGTTGTGAAACTTAGTTTAGACCCCGGAGATCCTATGAGGAGGTTGAGAGTTGATAAAAGAGGAACTTCAAGTGCTAAGTCTAAAGAGGTTGAGAGACCATCAAAGACAAAGCATAAGGAGGTTTACAAAGATGTGAGCTCGATCTTGACCACCAAGGAGAATGATGAGCTAGAGAGAACTGTTGACGAATGTCTGACCAACATGTTCAACGTGATCAAGATCATTGTGCCAAGAGAAGACAATGCCAATCCCAAAGAGTCCATCGACAAGAAGCTTGAAAACACATTGAAGCTTTTCCGAAAAACTTTTGTTGTCAAGTATGACATTGGAGACAAAACCACGGCCAAGGAGTCACCAATCCTTTAGTGGATTCACCGGAAGCTTAATCATCGATAAGGAGTCGAGCTAATGACTTTAAACAAGTGCTCTTGTGCGAGGCAACCCATATTTTTGTTTTGGTTTTATGTTCTTATTTCTTTCAAGTTTTGAATTTTGATTTTGGTTTTTGATTTGCTAATATTTTGTTTTGGTTTTTGCAAAAAAAATTTTTAAGGGAAGTCATGTACCGGTACCGACCGATGGTACTGATTGGTATCGGGGAAGTATGTAGCGCGGGTCGAGATCGTCGGTATCGATCGCCCGTTCTGCTCACCGTACGCGATCAGTACCGGGAGGCCCGCTACCCATCAAGCACGCGTCAAAACTGTCCCGTACCAATCGCCCATACCGTGTTCCGCACACGATCAATACCGGGAAGGACGTGACTAGGCCTGTATCGAGCACAGGTACCGATCGGGCATTCCGATCGGGCATTCCGATCGGTACCGAGGATCCATGCCTGGTACTCAAGACCATGCCGCGCCCCGTACCAACCCACCATGCCGACCCATGTCCCGGATCGGTACGAACGACGACCCACGACGCCGACCACCCACGTACCTACGGACGCGACCGGTACCAACCACATACCGGTACTGATGCCGCACGACCCGAGTATCGACCACAAGCCACCCCACGCCGACCCGACTGGTCTAGGTAAGTACCAACCGACCAGTACCGACCCTAACCCGATCGGTACCGAGGCCGGTCCACCCGGGTAAGTTTTCCGGTTCAATTTTAAAATCCTAAACTGGTCCCAAACCGGATTTTAACCGGAAATATACCAAATCCCCTTAAAAATCTGATTTTGAAAGGAGTCTTTTCCCTTTAAACGTGTCTCCCAAAACAAAACACCATCTCTTTTCTTTAAAAAGTGTTGTTGAGCTCAAGAACCCTAAAAAAATTATTTTCGGGTTTTTGTTTAATTCACTAAGATCTATTTAGGTTTTCCATAAGAATTTAATTCCTCAAACCAATTGCTCTTAAAACAAATGTATGCTCAACTAATATCTTGATTTTTGCAATTTCCAAGTTAAGAACTTTTTTAATTTTCTCTTTCCTTATACTTATTCACTTAAGTTGTTAGAGAAATAGCTTAGAAAACTTGGTTAGGCATTAAATAAGATTGAATTTTGAGTTTATTACATGATTAGCTTAATTAATCAACTTTTCACCAAAAATTGAGATTTTAGGTAACTCCATTAAAAAAATTTTGGACGAATTGGAGGATGATTTTGCATTCAATTGGTTGGATTTATAATATATACATAGAATTATAATATATTTTGACATGATTGAGCTTGAATTTGAAAGCTTTTGGAAATTTTCACATGGCATTAGCATTAAATCCGAAAATTATAATAAAATTTTGGAAAAATTGTTTGCTTTTAGAATATCATTCTTAAATGTTTCTAATCTATTGATGTGCTTGAATTTATTTAATTTCTCATTAGAAGCAATTCTTTTGGAATTTTCAAAATTCTTAGTAATAACATCGATTTTCGAGGTTTTTCTTTTGTAGGTACTATGTTGGATGATGAAAATGCTCAAAGGAGATCCACAAGAATTCCTAGACACAAGGAGGCAGCACCACTCATAGACGACGATGAGACCATCGCTTCATTTCGAGCTCATTCAAGGAAACTATCGAAAGACGCTTCAAAGAGACGTGACAAAGAGATATTGAGAGGAGATGATGAGGAACGAGATTACACCTCTAGAGATGAGTAACATGAGGCTTATGACGAGCCTATGAGATTTGTGGAGATCACCCAAACATCCCACCTAAACCGACGGTTAGAAGGAAGAAATCGAAGAAATCGCGCACCACTTCGAACATGGAGTTCACTCAAGCTCCACAAGTGGGAATGAAGTTTTTTGGGAGTGATATGAGAGCTAATGTTGACTACATGGCTGGTCTTAAGAATTTTGTTACCCTACCCACTCCAACGACTGATTTTGAGACGCTTGATTTACTCAGTATTCGACAAGACGTTGAATGGTATATTGATGCATTAGGATTGAAGAAATTCGTCACCACCACTCACCCAACATATGTAGACATCACAAGAGAGTTCCTAGCCACCGTGACCCTAGCCTACCCAAGGAGGAAGGTTATTGAAGCTAAGGAAGGAATTCTAGCTTTTACGGTTAAAGGAAGGTCGTTTGCTTTGAGTATTGAGGAGCATTGTGATATTTTGGGTTTTGAGTACCATGAGATGATAAAGTACAGTGGTAGTGAGGAGCACTATGACGTGGTTGAAGATTACAAACAGGAAGATCAAACCCGGAGAATCTAGAGCCCCACGGATTACACACCCAACGATTTGTTATGTGTATTACTTTGTTTTGCAATGGATCTTTAGTAGGACCGACCGTGGAGTAGTCAATCAAGATGAGTTTTACATGCTTAAAGCACCTTTTGTGGAGAAGCCCAAGCTAGTTAACTATGGATCGCTTCTAGCTCGTCGGATGGTTCAAATTAAGCATGATGCCGCTAACGAGAATGTGGCAAAGAAGGCTTGTAGTGATTTTGGAGGCACTATCACGAAAATATTGTTGTCTTGTGGATTTGATTTTAGCCAAGAGACACTCCCATCACTTGAGGATAAGCAAGACCTTCTAGCACTTCAAAGGAAGCATTTTATATGTGGTTGGTATGAGAATTCCACGAGCTTTGGCTACCTATTCACGCCACTATACATGGATGAGAAGAAGTATGTTTTCCTTCCTCATAAGGAAATCCCAGCCTTGTGTAGTGGCGTGGTAACCTTTGATCCACCACGACTCTCTTTGTTTATTCGTTGTTTCGATGATCCGATTGTTGGCGCTGCACTTTACTACAAGAAGAACGTTATGATGGCACAAAGAGAGAGAGTTAGAGGGACACAAAGAGGCACCATATCACAGTCCTCTACCTCCCACATGCCACCCTTAGAGACACCACATGAGAAGCCTCCAACCGACGGCCATAAGGACAATTTTCAAGCTAGTTTCGAGGAGGAAAAGGAGAAACGTTTGGCTCTTAAAGCTAAGGTTTCTAAGCATGGGAAGTTAATCTCTACACTAGTGAGAGCCATGAAGAAGACCGCTGGACACTTCTTCAAGATATCAACCGCGAGAAGACCCACAACTAGCCATGATTCGGTGAGCCTTTCACTATTGTGCGGTTTTGTTGATGTTGGAGATGAGGATGACGCTGCTACTAGTCACCACTACACCCGTGACCATTGAGAGCACACACACGACGCACATGGACAGCAACTGGTCGTCCATGATGATGATTCCGATGGTACAGAGATCTTTGATATCAACACCGACGACTAGCACATTCCAGGAGAAGTTTCGGACACACCTGAGACGTTTCAGAGACCTTTTGAGCCAGGTTTTACGACTTTGATTCTATCTTTACCTATCTTTTAATTTTTCACTTTTATTGAGCTGATCTCCCAATTGTGGACTGCTTTCACTCTGGGACGGTGTGAAATAAGTTTGGAGGGATTTAGTTGTACTAATGAGTTTTTCTGTTTTCTTATGTTTTCATTCGAATTTCATCGAGTAAAAAACCTATTTTGAACGATTGACATCTTATGAATGTATGCCCATATGTTGTGATTCAGTAACCATTATTACAGGGTTTGTTCAGGATAGACGATTTGGAAACCTTCATGACTTGAATTTCCCCAGAGGATTCCGAAAATGCACTATCTCGAATCAACCCAATTATGGCTCTATTTACACAAATTCATCCACCGTTTCTCATTGAAGGAGTTAGCTCAAGGAAACATCACATTCAAGACATCTTTTCCCTTTTTACCACCCTCTACAGAAAAGACCAGAAAGAGCCTAATGGAGTATACACCAATCTACAGAAACTCACGCGAGCCAAAGAACCCATTGGAGCCAAGGAATTCCCAAGTTTACACATTTCACAAAGATGGATAGATTACATATGAAAAAAGTTTAGCTACAGACGGAGGATCAAATGGATTTGGAATTGGATGGAAATTGGAGTGAAGATAACCCTTTGAGTCAGCTTTCCAATGGAGGTGGAATCGCAGCATTTGGAATTGTCTGGAGAGAGTAATACCCAGAAGACTGAAGACATGTCAAACTGCCTAGAAGATGAAGAAGGAGGAGAACCGATCCCCCATACCGACCAGATCACAGGATCGGTATCCAGTCCATCACGACACATCAAGACGTGGCAAATTGATTCCCCATACCGAACTAATAATCCGATCGGTGCCACGGGCCTCTGCGGAGTTGTTTCGACTGTTTTGACATTTTCGCCCTTTCCGAAGCCCTAGAATATTCAAGACCCTATATATACTTGCTTTTAGCCTCTTGTTAGGTGTGTGCCAAAAATTAGACCTATGATACATCACAAAAACGCAGCCCCATTGTTCTTTCATAGATTTGTGTTTCAAGAGCTCTAAGGAGGAGATCTCGCATGTCGGTACTGAGACAACCGACTGGTACCGACCATTACTAACCCATCCGACATGCGATGCACCACAGACCGTGACTCACTCTCGTACCGATCGGATACAACGATTGGTACGTCTGATTGGTACCAAGAGCCTCGACCGATCGACCGCGACCCTTGACCGCAACCGTACCCGACCCCCACATTGATCGGGATACATGACCGGAACTGCGGGTCGGTACCGAGACATCCCAATTGTGCAACAAACCCGCGGCCCGTACCGATCATGTACGTTGGTCGGTACCACCGACCAGTACCGACACATATCGATCACTATACAATCGGCTCACCAAGCAACCCTCGATCGGCGTCCGTTCGATCAACCACCAACCCGACCATCCCGATGAACCCCAACCGATGTACCGTACCGTCCCACTATCACCTTCACGTTTACCAAGCCGCATACCACGACCGATCGACGCACCATCATCACCATCCACCTGATACATAGTCTCATACCATGACATGGATTAGTTCGACCATCTCCCACCATCCATCATGTACTAAGCATCGATCACCATCATCACCCGACATTCCCACCCAACCCGTACCGTTGGTCATATGCACCATTTACCATCTCTACCGATGACCATCACACACCTACCACCATCCACCCGATACATAGGCTCATACCACGTCATGAACGGTTCAAACTCCACTCCATCATGACGGTCATCACCATTATCCACCACCTCCAATTAGCAGCCGCATACCACCACAATATTGGAGAACCAACTTCACCCATCCAGAGCAAATGAGCATCGACGCACCACCATCACCACCATCACCAACGGTCTATTAGCTAAGTTTTCACACTTTTTCTCAATTCACACACCAATTCCATACATCATTAACATTATTTAACCACAACATTAGAATTTTGCAATTGGAAATTCTTTAAATTGGATTATTTTGAATTGGTTTTGAATAACACATCTAGATGATTATCCACCACTAATTTCACTAAGGTTGGCAAAAGTAAAAGATTTTGAATTTGTTCATTTCTTTCTTTTATGCCATTGTTTTTCTTCCTTCGACTTAGCACTCAAATACACATGTGTTGAGAACTTTGTTCCAAGTGACATTTAAAAAGTGATTTCAAGTGTTTTTTCAAGGATATTTCATACTCATACAAGATTTCCAGCACGAGTTTAGTTGTGGACGCACAATTCATTCATCTTGTGAATAGTCAACCATTCAATAAGATGTGAGAAGAAAGACAACATCATGGACCACGACCACCACCCACCACCACCAAAGGATGATTTCAGCACTACGCTTGACGACATATCTAGTTTGTTTGAGCCAAATCTTGGATTTCAAACTCTAGCTCGCAAACAGAGCAAGCCGAGCACCTTAGACGATCATGAGCTTAACCGTTCGATCATAAGGTTTGGAAATTCACCAGGAGCTTCGACATTGCTTATAATCCAATGATCTTTCACTTTGGTTAGAGAGAGAGTTCATGTTGTAAGAGTGACATACCATCACCAACATGAATTTCTTTATCGATCCATAGAAAGTGAGTTGTTGGTAACTAGAGAAGTATTGTTCCTAAGCATTCTTAGGAGACAACTAGGAAATATACAACCACTTGTTTTGAGCCCATCAACACTGATCGAAACCAACAACTTTGGCAACTCTTACCAAATTCCATGACTTTTGTCTATAAAGAGGTAATATCGTTCTCTCTCTCTTTTAAAACTTGTTCAAATTCGTTTATTTTTGACATGACTTCCTTAATTTGATTTGATTTACACCTGGGACGATGTAAGTTAAGTCTGGGGGGATTGCTATTTACTAACGCGTTTGCTTATGTTTGATTTTTCGGTTTTTCAAAAAATTATTTGTCAAAAACATAAAGACGTTTTATTGAGTCAAAATCAGTAGGGAATGAAGACACTTTCCTAGGAACTAGCGTTTCGATTTCAATGACCAAGTGACCATTGTCACAAGGAGAGTACAAGGACAATGGATTCATACACCTCATGATGGACTCCCCGCCCTGAAATTCTACTTCCCAGGTTTTAATGGATACAATTTTGACTCTATATTTAGACTACTAACATAGGTTTTGATTATCTCAAGTCAAGGATATTAGATCAAGGAAACTAATCACGTTCATGACATCTTACTCCCTTTTCACCACCCTCTTGTTGTCATTAACGGCCAGCTCATCTTTAGTTGGTTCCCCACCTTTAACCTTTTAACCTTCTTTCAGACCCCATGCATTTTTTTCCTTTCGTTTCATATTTGCAGATATGTGTAAAAACGTCGGAGAGAATAAGGTCGACGCAATTTTCCAATCACGAAGAGATGCGTCATTATGTTAAAGAGAGGTGGAGTACAAAGAGCGAAATTCAATGAGCTTGGTCATTCCTTGGGCATTTAAAACAAGGTATCAATTTCGTGCCTAGGATTCATTGTTCCAAAGCGAATCGCTTTCCCCTTCATAAAGAAAAAAAAGAAAAGAAAACAAAAAAAGAAAAACTAAGGGGAAAGAAAACGATTGCTCAAATGGATCATATGGCCAAATAATATCTCAAGGAATAACCTGATCAGTAAGAAGAGTAGAGTAAAGAAGATTCAACAATGATTCCCGGAAAACAATCTAAGTCTGGGGGAAGAAGAGCAACAACAAAGTGATTGGGGGATTGCGGACATCAATAGGTTCATTCTCTCTTGCGATTTTGCATAATGTCTCGCACGCGGAGATTATGGTAGCCCTAAACACTTTTAACCTCACAACTAAAATAAGCATTCCCTTATACACCTACCCCGTATTCCTTGAATGATAGCCTTAATGAGAGTTTTCGATAACCAGGTAGAGTAGAAAGAGTCGACTGACTAGAAGTTAAGATGCGTGCAGGGAGGAGATTTAGGATGGGCATGCGAAGTCATGATGGAATATGAGGAGAGCATTTGCAAACTAATCTTGTTTCATGTGGATAACAAGTTTAGACTTCGAGACAATGGATCCAAAGGATATGTGAGTTTCCGCGTTTTCAAACCTCTTTTCTATTCTTAACCTTTTGTTCGCTTGAGGACAAGCAAAGGATAAGTCTGAGGGAGTTGATATACCTTTTATTTTTCCCATTTTACTATCGGTTTTCATATTTAATTGGTGGATTTTATTTTCTTAATCAACCAAAAGAGGTAGTTTTCTCGTATAAATAGGCTTTAAGGTCCCAACAGGTTAAATCATCTAAAAGAATGCAAAAAAGAGAAAAATGAGTATTCATCATATCAAAGCCATCTAAGAATCCAAAGGAGCCAACCCAAGTCATCATACCTTGAAGCTAAAGCACATTCCCAAACTGGACAGATTACATATGCCGGTAGTTTAGCAACGGACGGAGGACCAAATGAGTTTGTAATTTGATTAAACTTGGAGTGCAGATAGTCCTTTGAGTTAGCTTTCCAATGTAATTACATCATTTGGAATTATACACAAGGAGATATAAGTTGAAGACTGAAAACATGTCAAGCTGTCGAGAAGATGAAGACTGTCCAATACCGACCGACCACACCAGTCGGGTAACACAATCGGTATCAGGACCTCAAGCACGTGAAGACACGCCGACTCAACCTCTATACCGACCCGGGAATCCGATCGGTATGGGTGGTCGGTGTGGAGACATTACCGAGCACTTTTGGCAATTTTCCTTTTCTTAGAATTAAAACCCTAACCGACTTAGGATCCTTTCTAGCTCTATATATACTTGCTAATAGCCTCTATAGGAAGAGAAGGCAGCCACAAAATCAATAGCCAAAACATGTATTTTCGTTTCCCTTTTGTTCTTAATAATACATATGCTTTACTTTTGCTGATAGCGAGATCGAACTGACTCGTTGGAGTAAAGCTTAACTAGATTTGTTGCCTTCAAAGTTCTATGCGTATGCTTTTATGATTGCATCTTAGGGTTTTTTGTTAGTTGTTCTTCATCTCTATTTACGCTCAATGATTGATCTGGAGTAGCTCACCAGTGATCGATCCTACGTTTACGTATCCACGGAAGTGTTCTTAACATCTTTTGACCTAGTATTTGATGAGCTAAGCGTCTTAACAATCATACCAATTAGTTAAGGAGTTTAGTAAACAATTGAACCTTAATTCTACTGCCTGTTTTAACCTTTTAATAACCATGCGGTAGCTGAGTCTATTATGGAATAAGGCATAGTGAATTCGAACCACGATAGGGGAAATATTCTAATTCCGTGGTTTGAGTTCTATAACAAACTTGCATCTGAATCTTAAGTTGTAATTGTAATTGTTGCATAGGTTCATTAATTGCACCTAGTTAACCATTGATTATCTATCCCTTGCACTTTTATTTCCATAAACCTAAAACCCCACAAAAATATGTTTAGCTTAGCTTATTTTGCATCATATAGGTTCTTTGTGCATCATCAATTCCTTTGGGTTCGACCCCTAAGTACTAGTGCGTTTGCTGTGCACTTGCAGTTTTTATCTAGGGTGACAAATTTAAAACTTGGATCAACAAATAACCCCATCAAGTTTTTGGCGCCACCACAAAGTACAAAAATGGGGCCGCAACGAAGATTGAAGATATATTTCGGGTATATGTCACCAAGTATAATCAGATATCTTGAATTGTAACTAGTGTTATGTTTACGGCACGGTTTGCCGATTGCTATTTTAATGAGGAAGAATTCCCTGCGGTAGGAGGAGGAATAAATTAAGTACCAAAATATGTTACATGGCGTACTCAATCTTTGGTTTATCTTGATCCCCCAACAAAACAACGCGAGTTGGAAGTTCAAAAGGTTGTAGACCTAAATAATATGGCAAACCAATTACCAGATGCGTTCATATATACTCGCTGCTAATGCTCCATCAAGAATCGATGGTCCTGAAGAACATGTGGATGGAAGCAAAGTAAATGAACCGTGAGTTCAATTAAAGCGAGGGAGGCCAATGAGCTCAAAAGATAAGAATTCCCCGCAAGAAAAGAAAATTGGTTGAGAAAAATGAAAAGATTCAAGAGAAATATCATAATGAAAATGTCTAGAGGACACAAGTGAAAAGGGTTTAGATGAACCAGATACAGAGAAACATCCAGAAGACGTTAAGAATTCAAAAACAATTGAGATATCCATCACCTATGCCCAAAGTGGAAAATTATGGGTTAGAAATGAAATAGAAGATATTGATGGGATATTATCTTTCTTTGTATCAAAAGAAATTGATCATGACGATGATCCAGATCCAAAATCTGTAAAAGAGTGCCAAGAAAGATATGATTGGGAGAAATGGCAAGAGACCATGAGAAATGAATTAATCTCCTTTAATAAAGGAGATGTCTTTGGACCCGTTGTCATTACACCAGAAGCTGTAGTGCCGGTCAGATACAGATGGATCTTTATAAGAAAAAGAATTGAGAAAAATGAAGTCACGAGGTATAAGGCACGACTGGTGGCACAAGGATTTTCTCAAAGACCGGGAATTGATTATGAAGAGACATATTCCTCGGTAATGGATGCAATCACATTCAGGTACTTGATGAGCCTAACGACATCAAAGAATTTAGAAATGTACCTGATGGATGTTGTTACTGCATACATATATAGATCACTTGATAGCGACATATATATGAAAATCCTAGAAAAGATCTCAAAAAGATCTAAAAAATTAGAAATGCAAGAGGCGTTGTCTAAACAAATTTGTTCGGTAAAACTACATCGATCACTTTATAGATTGAAACAATCCAGACGCATGTGGTATAATCGCTTAAGCGAATACTTGTTGATGAGAGGATATATCAACGATGCGATATGCCCTTGTGTATATATAAAGATATCCTTATCATGATTGGTGATCATTGTTGTTTATGTTGATGACTTGAACTTAACTGGAACTCAAAGGGATATTGATGATGCAAGAACCCATATGAAAGAGGAGTTCGAAATGAAAGATCTTGGAAAGCCAAAGTTTTATCTCGGGCTCCAGATAGAGCATTTCCAAGATGGCTTTTGCTATTAAATTACTTGCAAGGTACAATTCACCTCCTACGCGTCGACATTGGAATGGAATAAAGCATATCTTCCGTTATATACAAGGTAATATTGACTTGGGATTATATTATGCTAGAAACTCGGAACGTGGGCTAGTTGGTTTTGTGGATTCTGGTTATTTATCTGTTCCACATAAAGCTCGATCGCAAACCGGATATGTTTTTACAATGAGAGGAACCGCGATTTCGTGGCGTTCACAAAAGCAGAGTTTGGTTGCTACTTCATTAAATTATGCGGAGATCATTGCACTCCATGAGGCATGTAGAGAATGTGTGTCGTTGACATCGATGACTCAACACATACAAGGTGCAAGTGGAATAGTCAACAACAAAGAACCAATGGTTATTTACGAAGATAATGCTGCTTGTGTTACACAAATCAAAGAAGGATATATCAAGAGCGACAGGACAAAACATATTCCTCCAGATTTTTCTCCTATACTCTAGAGCTTGTGAAAAATAAGGAGATCGATGTGCAATACATCCACTCAGGTGATAATCAACATATTTGTTTACGAAGGCGCTTCCAATAACAATATTCAAGAAGCAAGTTCAAGGCATTGGAATGCGTCATATTCGGGATATATTAAGAGAAGAATAAATTGGTCATTTCTAGGTGGAGACTGCACTCTTTTTCCCTTGTCATAGTTTTTGTCCCACTAGGTTTTACCATGATAAGATTTTTAACGAGGCAATCTTAGACCGAGCACATCAAAGATGATGAATACTCAAGGGAAGTGTTAAGAAATAAGGAGTGATTATTCATCCTTTCATTACACTTATCATATATGCATGAACTCCAAGTGGTATCTTCATGCAATTGCCACAACCTTGCCAATGCCACTAATCAAGCTTTAGTTATGTGCAAGTGTCATTTGTGTATACATGTGTCACTAACATGCAATAGTTTGTACATGTGTCTTTTTGCATGTAATCTTACTTCTCTTATAAATGTGAATGAGAAGAAGAAGTGAGATACAAGTAAGTAGAGATAAAAGAGATAGAAAAACATATGACTAAGAAAAAATTCATCTCTCTCATTTAAGTTTTTTCTCTTTGTTTTTTATAATATTAAGATCAAACACAAAGTTTAATAGTATTACCTCCACCAAATATAATTAATAGTATTTAACAACACTCTTGGTCAATGTTTCTAGAAAGTCGGTTTCATTTTTGAATGCATATGCGAAAAACTTCATGTCCATATCTAAATATAAAGAAACAATATTTTTTGAGAAATGTAAGTGAAATAGTGCAATATGATCCAATAAAGTGTAGCAGATGATGGGGACAAAGTAAGTGGCCTACCGAACACATGCAAACTACAAAAGAGCTGTAAGGCACTTCAGTATATTATAAATTTATAATATTATGGAAGAAGAAAGAATTCGTAATAATCGAGAAGAAGCGAAAATATATTATTGAACTTAGTTGGATATTTTTTTCAAAAAATAAAATAAAACAACTTAGTTGGATATGCACGTATTTGTGAATTATGAATCAATGATAATATACATGGGGTGATGGACATGCGGATTCGTGTGACTTTTTCCTCCAATAGTTTTCATGGCAGACTTCACAACATTAGAGCGTCATTTTGGAGTTCATAATTGGGTCAGAGATGTGTTCTACTGGAAATCAAAGTTTGATGATGTTCACTTTGTTTGGTTTCACGAAGAAATAATAATATAGCAGATCGGTTAGTGAAGGAACCAATGGATCCTCTGTTTTCTTTCAAATCCTTTTGTTATGTTCCACAATTTCTTGTAAATTTCCTCCATAAAGATTATTTTGGTTCTGCATAATTTCTTAATTAAGTTAGATGTTATAAAAAAAAAGTTTTCATGGCAGACTAATAATTTCTTATTTAAATTTTATAAGGAACAACCCACAAAACTTTTTATAATGGTTACACAATAACAATAATAATAGTTGTAGACGGTAGATGATAAAAATCATGTTGACCAAAAAGAACGCTAAAATCCTTTTACAATTATAATATAATTTTTAGAAAGTAAAAATGTCAGAATTATGATAATTGATCAATTTATAGAATTCTCTTTCTGTTTTGATTTATTTAATGTTTTGGTGTACAAACTCTAAATATAGTGACAGATATTTGCTTTATTTTCTGTTGTATATTTATTAAATTAGAGAGATTTGACTTTCATTTTTTCTATGATACTACATCCCTTGACGTGAACTCGGAATTAGCTTTTAGCTCGAACATAGACTGTTTTAGTTAATTTTGACCTAATGTATATATTCGTTTCTAATCAATGATAGTAAATACGAAAACAAGATTTTCAATTTACAATTAAAAAAATTAGTATATTAGTGTAATAATCCTTAAGAACAGATAAATGAGGTAACTGACATTGAGATTTCGAATACTCGAACGACTGTACATTTTTGGGCAACTCTTGACATTTTAAACCCTCGGAAAAGATAAACTCGTATCGGAAACCGCCACAAAATCTATTAGCCTGATAGAAAATATTTAGTAGGCTACTGTTCGTATATGCAACTATAGTGATAGGCCTTTCTCCACCACGCAATGTTCTGACAAATACGGCGGGTATTTATTACAAGGATATGGGGAGATACGATGATAAATACATACACGTATATGTAACATGTATGTAATATTATTTGTATATTTTTGATCCTTTATAAAACGCAGGATCCACCGACGAAACTTAATAACCGGCAGTCAAAGTTTCTTTAGTAAAGCTCCTTTATATGCAAAGAAACAAATTTCAGTTGACCTTCGAGTAAATCATAATCCATAAAGAGACCAACAGAACGAATCTCAACTACCTGCGAAAGGTATGTTTCCTCTTTAATGTTCTCGTTTTAAGGATTCCGTTTTAAATTTGTTTTAATGTTCTCGAATTTAATGATGGCTAAGCAATTTTTTGATTTTTTTTATTTTCAGATAGGAAGTGTTGTTCGACTTCTGCGTGGTATTTGGATTTTCGCTAGCTATGGGAAGTGGGAATTCCACAACGATCTGACAGATCTCCAATTTGGAGCAACGATTCCTCACGGGGAAACCCTAGATTCATTGAGAGGTACCATTAGAAGAATATTTTTGCTTCAATCCACAACTCCAATGTGGTTAACCTACCGTCTGTCGTCACTGTCCCCAAACATCACTGACCACGGCGGACCACCATCAGATATCAACACTGATCACAGTGTTGCGATGTTCATGACCGTTCAGAGATCATATCCGGCCTTATGTATGTGTGTTACAATAGGAGCTGAAGCGGTGGCAACTTACGAGTTCAACCGCCGCCGTCCGTTTACTGTTGGTAACATAACCTACTTGACAGACACTGATGACCCAGTACAGAGCCGGAGGAACCTAGCAATGTACAACGGTAATTGTTCACTAATTTTCAATTTTCAAGTACTTGGGTTTGGTTTTAGGGTTTCACCAAAATTAAATTCATTTCCCAACAGAGCTTATTACTGGACCAACAATTACGGGAGCTCGAAGTGCTTTGGAATCGATATTCACAAAAGAACAGATGATTCTGCTATATAGGGTGCATTTGGAAATGCTCTACTCAAATCCTATTCAAAGTACATCACCCCTTTCCCCTGCTAATGGCTGTTCCTCACAGAGCCATACAATGAATGGAAATGGAGATGGTAATGCAGACGGGAGTAATGGAACTTCTGGACATACTGCTAATGGAACCACAAATGCAAACGGCTTTCGTAATACAACTCATGTGTCAGGACCTGCAAATGGTTAGTAGTTCGAACAATGATAATATAAATTTTGGTAAAAGTTTTATCATTTTACTAATAAAACTTTATATGTTTATTGCTGAAAATCAGGTATATATATTGTTAATCTAATCTTAGCTATTCTAATTTGGGGTTGGTAGATGGAGAGCAATATGACATTGAGCTGACACAGCTGTCTTCTTGCGGTGACCTGAATCAGTTTGGGGACGGTGGAATGAATCTTCTGGACACATATATGCAAACAGAGGAAACAAACAATTATGGAAATGTCAATGGCTCTTGTCCATATTGGAACTCACTCCTCAGACCAGGTCATGGAATTAATGAGAACAACATAGTTGAGAGGGTGCTGTATAGGGACAACGATGAGTTCTTGGAAGCATCACCAATATCGAAGTTCCAAAATGTTCCAATTGACCTAAGCTCAGACGAGAGTGAGGACTTCTCTTCAACTGGTTCTTCAAGTGTAATCTGCCTAACCTCATATTTCGAGGAAGAGGTTGACCGCGCACTTCTGCAAACTACGGCTAGAGTTGACGCTCTTAGACAGTTTGGTGGGAGCTACATAATAGCACCTTTAAAGAGTGTTTTTCATGGTGCGTCTTTGATTTTCTTTTCATCAAACATAAGGCTTAACAGTTTCCAACTAACATATTTTAACTTGATCTATTCATAGGTTCCTCTAACAATGTTAATGGGGTTATGGAACATGATCATATGGCCAACTTAGCTTCCCCAATCAATGGTCCTTCACATATTCTGGGTGAAAATGATGTTATCAGTGAAGGTTAATAACTTAAATTTTAACATTCTGAACCAAATATGTGGTTATTTGATAAGTAACTTTTGAGTTCGTAATAGAAATTTGAATGATGCAATATAAATGATGAAGAGGTTTAAATTGTATAAGTATTTACATACAATATATTGTTGAGTTTGCATTTTCACATGTATCCATAATCCATTGACAAAAATAGTTAACCAGTTTTGAGGTCCTTTAAAAAGTACTCATCCGTTTTATGATTTATGGATAGGAGCTGACGTAGTTCTTGTTGGGTCTTTAACCTCCTCTGGCCCACGCTCATTTTCACTGACTCATCCACCACTGTTAGGCAGCCCTATTTGTCAATGTAATGGACCTGACGGGCCATTTAGTCCTTCTAAAGATCTGATGGGAGTTAATCCTACGCCCACTGCTGACATCACACTCCTAACCTCATGTGACGATGAGGAAACCTTTGGTGGGTTTTAGATTGTCAAATTTGCAAAACTAAGATAACATGTTTCATATAACGGTTTAGTACTTACTTACAAGTCCGTGTAGCCAATATTTTCAAACTTAGAGGCTATATGTATTAATTTCGGAAATGTTTAAGGATGGTCGGTATGAACGTTTTTTGGTTGTAAAATATATTTGTAGCGGTTAACTTTTCGGCTGTGTTTTGTTATATTTTTTTTATCTAATGACTAAGAATGTTATATAATCTCTATATGGTTAATAACTAACAAATGCAACTTAAACACTGTAGGGGAACCTAAATACAACCACAATGACATTTAGTTGGCATGGTGTTTAACGACCGCGATGAGTTTAGACAACACATGGGAATCTATGCTTTACACCATAAGTTCCAATTTTGTACCACAAAATCTGCTCCAGAAAAGATGGTACTTCAATGTTATGCATCTTCTTGTCCATGGAGAATATATGCAGCACGGTTAGAAGGATCTGAAAAGTATGAGGTGAAAAGTGCGTTGGTGGATCACAGTTGCAACGTCGATGAACGTCAGGGCTATCAGAGGCTTGCAACGACAACGGTCATTGGAGGGTTGTTGAGGACTAACTATGCTGGAACCGGAAGGGCCCCAAGGCCCAATGAAATTCGTGAGATAATGCGAGGCGATCACGATATACGAATTTCATATTGGAAGGCATGGAGATCAAGAGAGATGGCAATCGAAGCTACCAAAGGATCGGCGGAACAATCATATTCGGAACTACCAAGATTCCTTCAACGTTTGGTTCTCGCAAACCCAAACACTATGGTCAGTTTGGAAACAGTACACGAGGAATCAGTTGGACAACGATTTAAATTCCTCTTTTTCGCATTGGGAGCCTCCATCCAAGGGTTCAAGGAGATGCGTAAGGTTGTTGTGTTAGATGGAACACATCTAAAAGGAAAATATGCAGGCTGCCTCCTTACCGCTTCAGCTCAAGATGGAAACTATCAAATTTTTCCACTTGCCTTTGCTATTGTAGATAGTGAAAACGACAAATCTTGGGAGTGGTTTTTGAGGAAACTTTCTGTGTTTGTTCCAAATGAAAAAGATATTGTCTTCGTTTCTGACCGCCACGCTTCCATCTACGCTGTCTTATACAAGGTACTACATATTATTTGAATTATCCCTAATTATGTAAATATTTGTTATTCAAACGTTTATCCTCTAATCTTTTACATATCCTATTTAACTTAGGTTTACCAACTGGCTCTCCACAGCGCATGCACTATTCATCTGGTACGAAACTTCAAGACATACTTCAGGGGTCCACGGCTAGGTTATCTGGTGTCAAGGGCAGCAAGGACTTACACGATACTTGATTTCTATCGTTCTTTTAATGAAATCAAAGAGATCGATCCTGCTTGCGCGGAATATCTAGTTCAAATTGGATTTCCCCATTGGGCGCGGGCACATTTTAAGGGCTCAAGGTATGACATCATGACATCTAATGTCGCTGAGTCATGGAACGCAGTGCTTAGAGAGGCGCGAGAGTTACCTATCATATCGTTGATAGAATACATTGTATCAAAGATAATGAGCTGGTTTGCAAAAATAAGGGATGTTTTGACTCATTTTGCACAATCCGTAACGCCAAAGGTTCTTCAAATAGTTGGGATTAACTTTGAAGTTTCGGCTGGTTATTATGTGGGGCCTATCAATGCAGTGGAATATGAAATAAGAGATAAGGATGGTGTAGCATTCCATGTGGACTTGGAGAACAAGACATGTAGCTGTTGTGAATTCCAGTTGCTTTTGATCCCTTGCCCTCATGCAGTGGCAGCCGCCGTTTTTACTAAAGTTGAAGTTCACAGCTTGGTTGGTAAAGAGTATGGGTCAACAAATTGGAAAAATGCTTACGCTCAAACTATATATCCCGTCACGGAACTTCAATGCAATCCCGATATTGAAAGCAGCGTGTTAGAGGTCACTTTTAAACCTCCAACGACTAGCCGCCCACTTGGTAGGCCTCGCAAGGCACTATTCTTATCACGTGGTGAAATAGTAAGCCAATATTTTCAGTTGTTGTTTGGTTTATTTTTCTTTTTAAGGTTCCTAACAACTCTATTTTAGGGACGCCGCATGAAGTGGAGGAGTGTATGTAGCAGGTGCAAGAGGCTTGGGCACAACCGAGCCACTTGTAAGATGCCAACACAATGAAAAACTGAAGAAGATTGGGCATGTGTGGTGTCGAGTTATCCCATGCTGTACCTGGGTCAGCATACCTTTCTTGTTTAATATTGTGAAATATTTAGTATATCATCCTAGATGAGACACAAATGCCAACTCTTATAATTAAATAATGTATGCCCATGTAAAATTGTGTGTTTAAGTTTATGTTTGCAAGCTATATATTCCGTTAGCCGTCTATAATGTTTTTAAACTTAAAATTTTAAAATTTAAAGTTTAAAAATTTATCCCTAAGAACACAACTCATAACTTAAGGATTATTACACTAATATACTCTAAAAAGAAGGACATGATTTTTAAAATTGTTTCTTGACAACCCAAACGGCCATCATATAACAAATAAGTAGCTTGTTTATCAATTACTCATTACTTTATCATCTATAATGGGGACTAACTTTTCCTATTATTCACGTAATGCTCAACGTTTTTAATGATGGCCATTTGGGTTGTTCAAATAACGAATTTAAGCGACAGGTTTAAAACATGGTAAACTGCGACCTAAGTTTAAAAGTAGCCGGCTAAACTCTTTACGACCTTTATAATTTAAATGTCAAATTATAACATTCATTAGACTAAGAAGAAGTCCATCTCATTATATAGGTTCCTTACACAACCCAAATCGCCAACATCAGGAAACCAATACTCTAATAGTTTACCAATTAGTAGAAGATAACTCATCATAATTTTAATGTAACGTCCAATGTTTTGGGTTGTGTAAATAACTAATTTTATTAAGAAGTTTAAAGACGCTCTAAAATAGGGTCATTAACCCAAAAGTTGTTGATCTTTCAAACACGAAATAGGGTAACATGTTCATCAATAACCCAAAAGGCAAAATTTACCAATACAGGGGAATACAATCCTTCTTAATTGGTATATACTGTATATTGACAGTCAATTTGTTTGACAACCCCATTGGCCAGCATTTCTACTATATAGCTACTGATTATCGTGGGTGAAACATGTAATAATATCCGGCTAAGTTCTTTCGTTCCCTTAATTGATGAAGTTAGCTTTCAAAGAAAACTAATGTGAAAATAAGTAATTGTATGGACAAGATTGAGGACCCTATTTTGGATCTCAAATTCTTAAATCGCGATTTACTTTTATTGCTAACCTTCGATCGGGTAAGCTGTTCATCAATAACCCAAAATGCCAAATTTACCAATACAAGGGAAAACAATCCTTCATAATTGGTATATGCTGTATATTGTAAATTAGTCAATTTGTTTGACAACCCTGTTGGCCAGCATTACTACTATATTGCTACGGATCTACGTCGGTGAATTTTTTTAAAATATCCGGGTAAGTTATTTTGTTTCCTACATATATTAGGTTAGCTTTGAAATAGTAGTAAAGGTTTACCAAAACATCTCAATGGTCATTAAAAATCAGTTACTTACACAGCCTAACCACTTCCATTAGAAGTACCAAACTCTTGAACTCAATACAAATATTTGTAAAACTGAAAGTAGTTGACATTTAAACATAGGAACGGTCGAACGTTATAACAAAGGTTCACAAATAATAGAAAGTACAACTATGATCACCACGACATAAAATGTCTCACGCAAACTATTATTAAGTAAATAAACACTTGTCCACAGTTTACACTGTTTCGCAATATGCTCATACATCATTACCACCACACGTTCCGCCTCTGTTGCCAAGATATCCTGCGTAATGCAAGGACAAACTTCAAGACCCCCAATTGCATGAGCTTGCATTAGCAAAACAGATGTCAAACCTGACTCAACAATATTGTTATTTTGTGGAATTGACTTTGGCCTTTCAACCGCATAAGGTTTGAAGTCCCTAGCCGAATGGGGACGTCCAACTTGTTTAAGAAGATAAGGAAACAACTGTGCTACCGAGTTTAACTCCTTAGCAATGGCGATGTCATTCCTCAGCGAAGAATTGCAATCAAGTATGAGAACAGTGCAGGACACGCAATCAACACAAATCCCGACCCAATGCTTCTTATCAAAGTTGAATGGAAAGTAGAAGCGTTCAGCATCAACATTCATCTCTTTGTCTTCAGTAAAACACTGCAAAACAGCCTTTGGAAATTGGTGTCACCAGGTTAGACACAAATTTGGTGTAAAAAAAATCCATCTTCTTTAGCAGTTGTGAGCCTTCTTTGCGAAACATCTCTCTCATTTGATTAACAAGCAAATTAACAATCTACATTTTTTCAGTCATAAAACACGAAAAACCCACAAATTGATAAATAACCAAACTTTATTAAATTATGACATGAATGTAAAAGAATAAACCTTTGGGGGCAATGTTTTTGTCCTTCCAGCAATATCACATAAATCTCTTGTAGAAACCGACAAAGAACCTAATGTGACATTCCTGGAAAAAAAAAAACAGCATTGCAGCTGAAAAACAATAACAGGTTTTTTACTAGTTTATCCTATACATAATATATTGGCGTCTAAGAACTAACTTATCCATCAAAGCAGTTAATTTACAGTTACATGAAAAAATAACATAAACAAATTATGAAAGTCACACTTACTGAATGGCCTGGAGCTTTTCATAAAGTTTTGAATACTTAGGGGCGTAGTCTTCATTTCTACAGTCACCAAATCCGACCACATGTGCATCCCTTGCGCGCAAAAGTAACTGCTTATCACATTGGTAATCAACCACTAGAGTTGCATGAAGGGTTCTAGCCCTTTTGCTTTTACGATACATGACGGCACCATCAACATCAGTAGCAGGCGGGGGTATGTCTTCCTGCGATAGTCCAAGGCAGAATGAAGGTGGTGAAAAATATATAATTGACTCATTCATCTGAAAGGCTACAAAAATTCAATTAACCACCACGCTAATTTTGTTCAATAAGACTGTCTAATATACTAACCTCCATTACCGTTCCTTCTGTAACCTTTTCAGTATGTTCATTGTCCCTAACTTGAGAAGAGTTTGCATTTGCTGCAGAATCAAGAATTGCAACACCACAACTCTACATAACAAACAACCAACCAATATACTACTCAATTATTTCCGTACTCTTAATTTAAACAATAACTAGGAAAACACCAAACAAACTCTTTGTACCTTGTTTTTTTTGTGATTACCTCCCGAGATATCATATTGTACTTCCTTACATCCCTGACCGTTATCATTTGTCTTCTCAGCAGGACAATTGTTGTTCCCAACAACACTAACAGACTTGTCCAAAAATGCAATGATACCATCAACAACTTTACCTTTTAACTTTTTCATTTCCCTACATACCTCAGCGGTTATGTCCACCTCTACAACTGTTAAAGCTGCTTTAAGGTCCTCTATCTTTGATAAACAGATATCCACCTTTCCTTCAAGACGATTGAAGTCGACCCTAATCTTCTCTGCTACAAGCTCAGCAATAGTTTGAGGATCATAATTCCTACGAAACACTTCACCAATGCCATTACATTGCCCTTCCAATCCAGAGGTTGGTCCCTCCTTCTTCGCCTTCGCCTTCTTGTATTTCTCTTTCGCTTCTTTGATCATACGCAAGACATCAAACTTCCTAGCTCCACCACGAAACATAGAATCTGTAAATCGAGTATCATCATTAATGAGTTCAACCATACTATCAACCTTTGGGTCATTTTCATCATAAGACGACTCAAACTGTTTTTCATCTAACTCAACTTCCCCATCATCCGCAATAATAGATTCAACCTGCCTCTGAAATCAATTGCAAAAAATAATTAGGTACATATGAAAATATCAAAACACCAAGACAAGTTGACATTATTTTCAAAATTATCCGCTAACAAAATTATTTTCTATACCAAATAATATTAACTTACATTTGGGTCTTCATGCAGCTGTCTAGCATGTGCAGGACTCAGACTAATCTTCTTCTCATGTGGTCCACCGAATTCACCATCGCAATCAGATTCCGATGATGATGTGGAATTCACTTGAACCACCTCCAGCAGAGCCAGAACAGCCTCAACCATAACCAACTTAATTGCATGCACAAAACCTTTGATAGCAATTGTGTTTTGAGATAAGGAGATCTCATTCCTCTCTTTAACACAGTTGATAAGCATGTCAAAAGCAACGCGACCCCAGGGATAATTGAGGTGTCTGTGTAATATTATTCTTCACACTCTTCTTCGGTTTCTTTGGGAATTTACCACACGGCAATCCTGTGACAATAGCGAATTCCCTCAACGAAAACCCATTCGGCTTACCCGCAAACAAAAACCATATCTCGTGCTTCTTCTGAATATTAAATAACCTTGACATCACAAATCGAACGAACCTCCCAGAGTAAGACGGCTTCTCCGGTATGGAAATAAATTTTCCAAAATCAGAGTCACGAATTACTGTCCTTTCGTTTTCTTCTAATGCGTTCATTATAGCGTTAATCGCGCCGGAGGGTCCATAAGAAGTAACCCGGACACCAACTGGCTCGTGACCGACTGCGAACATCCTCTCTGGTAGAACAATTTCGTTTTCCATTAACCCTAATTTACACGATTTAGAGTTTCCGATTCAGAAAGAGATCAAAAAAATTGGGGAAAAGCAGTAGTATTACGGTGGGAACAAAATCAATACACGAAGCAATAAACTCCGATCCGGAACACTCGAAAATCTGTAATATCCAAAAAAATTGGGGAAAAGCAGTAGTATTACGGTGGGAACGAAATCAATACACGAAACAGTAAACTCCGATCCAGAACACCCGAAAATCTGTAAAATTTTAGTCTCGGAGAAGAAAGAGTTTTTGTGTTTCTACGGCGATGAAACCAAAGACTACCGCTTTCTCTCTCTTTCAAACTATTACTCAACTCTAAAGCCTACACCTACACTCTATAAATTTCAAAAAAATATATGTTTTGATCTTGTTTCTGACACACATAACACGAGCACGCTACCTATTGTAGGGTGAAAATCGTAATATAAATTTATTCACAGTTAGAAGGTTAGTTCACCAATTACCGTATATCTTATAGTCAGTGGTCGCAAATACTCTAAAAAAATTACCTAAGGTAACCTAATATATTTCAAGAATACCTAAAATAACTCATCATAATTTTTATTACTTAGATAACCTACTTTTGACTTATTTTTTATACAATACATAATTTTGTTTTTTTTTACAAAACAAGCTTAAATAAAATTTTCTAGTTTAATTTTACTTTTAAAATAATTATAAAATGATGATTTTATTAAAAATAGGATCAATATATATATATATATATGACACTATATATTGATAAATTTTATTCTATCATCATCATCTACCATAACTTATGTCGGAAATTTATATATAGTCTGCAAAAATTTAGTAGAATTTCGTAAAACTTAAACATTTTTTGCCAGACTTATTATAAGTCTGTATAGATCGATAAACTTCCATAAAGTCTGCATATTTTGGTAGACATATATAAAGTCTGCATCTTTTTTGCAGACATTAAAAACCTATCTGATCAGTAGACTTACATAAAGTCTGCATTTTTTTGTTGACTTGCGTAAAGTCTACAATTTTTTTGTAGACATTAAAAACCTATCTTGCAGATTTATATTTAATCTATATAGATCGGTAGAGTTGCATAAAATCTACATATTTTAGTAGACTTCCATAATGTCTACACGTTTTTGGTATGTGGATAGTCGGCCGACTTGCATCAAGTCTGCATAGGTATGAAGCAAGTCTCTCGAATATTCACAGACTTGATGCAAGTCTGCCGAATAGATGTAAGTCTGCCAACTATCCACAAACCAAGTTTTAATCTGCTAGGTATATCCTGTGAAATTTGTTAAAAATGTGTAGACTTTTTCCAAGTCTGCTGAATGAAATCAAATATAATTTTGAAGTCTGCTATAAAATGCAGACTTTGTTTAAGTCTACCAAGTGTCCGCAGACTAATTATAAGGGTAATATTGGAAAAATATTTCTTAAAAAATTCATAAATGTTTCCTAGGTTATTTTGGCTATTTTTGATATTTTGTGGATTATTATAGTCAACCTCCCTTATTATTTTATTAAATTCGGTTTATTTTGAACTACTTCTACCTAAAACATAATTCTTTTGTTAGTTTATATAAAATCCATTTTGCACAGGTAAACATTAACATTTGGGAGTTGCATTAACTCAAAACAAAAGTGGAACATATTGTTTTCTTTGATAGCCCTCTGCCTGAGTTTTTGATTGGCATTCCGGGGTGTCGAACCTGGCTTTCACTAGATTTTTTTGTTTTTTCGTGAACTGTTTTGAATCAACATAAATTATTAAGAAACCGTCGAAATGAGATATTAATGAAAAAAGATAAGGAAAAAGTGAAACAACCCGACCCGTTTTTTTCTTTTAAAACCCATCCTTAGACTCATATTAACGTTCCCATAACTGCTAACCCTTACCGTCCAAGCAAACCAACAATCAACCAGCGGAAAACACAATAAACTCGAACCAATAAACCAATTCTATTAAACCGATTTAAATATCAAAACATTCCAGTTCAACAAAAACTAACCAACAACCTAAATGGCAGTTCTAAAACAATACAAAAACTCAACACAAACGAGACCCTAGATCATCATCCTCCTCATAGTCATATCCCACGGTCACAATTTGCCTTTAGTTGCATCACATGGGAAAAAGAGATGCGTGTGTATTATCATAAATACCCAGTGAGACGGTCATCGCATCTACTTGGCTATACACACAGGCATGATGAACCGCTCAGGTAACACATAAACACAACAACAACAAAAAACAACACAAAACAACATGAGTGTCGACACTACCACATGGTGTCGGTCGACACCCCACAGACCTTGACTTGGTGTCGCTCGACAATACCTCTTAGTATCAATGATACCCCATTTGCTATTGTCAATCGACACCCACTTCAGGTGTCAGTCGACACCAGTCGCAATGGGATCGAGTCTTCGACAACGCAACTTCCTGCAATAAAACGTCAACAAACACACAACAAATTGCACAAGCACGAAATCCACAATCAATCAAGGATCAATCAATCACACAAACCTATCACCATGAATCCCTAACGATTCGTGCACCCAGATAAGCCATGGTCACGCACTCACCTTAGATTTTGATAGAAAACAAAGAAATTGAGACTAGGATTCGAGATCAGCCTTTAATCCATGAGAATCCCTTTGATTTCCTCTCCATTTTTCCTCCAAAAGGGAGAACCTGCTTCTTGAACCACTCCTAAGAAGAACTCTCTCAGGGAACGATAAAAACTCTTATTTTAACACGTTTTTCTCTAAAAAAAAACGGAGGCTGATCAGTTTATATACAAACCCTAGGGTTTCCCTTAAACCCAAATCACAAATCGAGCGATTAAAGCTGAATCAGAAAACCGACTAAGCACTGGTGTCGATCGACACCACCCATTGGTGTTGATCGACAACCACACGAAATTTGGTTCATGAGCGTTACAACTTTCCCCCACTAACCTTGATTCGTCCTCGAATCCTTAAACACCGCCATCACGGCCCTCCACTTGACCTACCCGACCAACAACACTGGAGATTAACATCTCCCACACCCCCCCTTGAGGTGCACATCCTGTCCTATGCCTATAGCTCTGTGTCAGACATTAATCGCTAATAACTCATAACTACACCGTTCCACTCTCGGGATCGTCACCCCTCGAGCTCTCGGTGCCTTATACCACTTCCAGCCTCAGAACTACAACTCGTCAAGCTATCGGTAACAACTAACAACACTCTCGGGACACACAGTCTGTCAAGCTCTCGGTATTCAGGAAAACCACCATCCCTTGGAGAGAACCACCATCTCTCAAAGATCTGCAGGAGAACACTATCTCCTATAGGGAACCCCTAAAGGGAACCACCATCCCTCACTAAGTTATGCGAGGAATTACTCATCCCCAAACGAAATCAATTCTTTACCATCTATATATGCATCTCTGACCGGAACTACTTCCCTTGGTCTCCCCATGATACTCCTATACCCCGAAATACCATCTCAACCATGACTAATACCAAGGTCATCTGGACAACCCATCACAGAGGGTGTCCCGTTAGAGTCTCTCCAAAATAGACAAGTTCTAACCACCATAAAACTTCTATTTCGAGATCCTCTAACAATATACGCATGACTACCAAAGCTATAACATAAGAAATACTCATCTTATTAATATGAAAAATGTCATAATCGTTACAACTCAAACAAAAATACATAATCTAAAAACAACATAAACACACATGGTGAATTACAATAACTCTGAAACTGGAAACCATGAAAAACAAGTTCACTCCTCGTCTTGCTTCTCCAACGCCTTCGTGAACCTTGTCTTCATCTTAGCCTCCGGTTCCCAAGTTTCCTCCTCAACACCATCATAGTCCCACAAGATTCTCAACAATGGCAGCTTCTTCCGGCGCAAAACCTAGACTCTCCTCTCAAGGATTATCATCGGTCTCATCTCCACAATCAAGTCAGGCTGAAGATCGCATGAATTCTCACCACTACCTCCTCAGACTTGTGTAGACACTTCCTCAGCATCGATACACGGAACACCTTATGAAACTTCTTCAGAATCTAAGATAGCTCTGATCGATAAGCAACTGGTCCCACACGTTCCACAACCCAGAACGAACCCATAAACCTTGAACTCAGCATATCCTCTGCTATGGACTTGTTCGGACCCCGCAGCATAGCCATCTTGAGATACACTCGATCTCCCACCTCAGGCTCTAACTCTTTTTCCATTAATCATCGTAACTCTTTTACCGATCCTGAGCTTCTTTCATGTTCAGCTTCAAAACACGGATCCTTTCCGTCGTTTCCTGAACAAAATCTGCACCATAAAAGTTCCTCTCCCCCACTTGGGTCCAGCATAAAGGTGTACGACATGGAGTCCCATACAAAGCCTCATAAGGAGCTTTACGAATACTCACCTAGTAGTTGTTATTATAAGCAAACTCCACCAAGCGCAAGTGATCAGCTTAATGAGCACCCTAATCTAGAACACACATCCTCAACAAGTCCCATACAATGCCCATCTGCATGAGGATGATAATTTGTACTCATATACACCTTACTGGCCATCTCAGCTTGAAAGCTCTCCAGAACTCAGAAGCAAACCTGGGATCTCTGTCTGACAATATACCCTTTGGCGCTCCATGCAGCCTCACAATCTCGTTCACAATTTTTTTAGCCAAAACCGCTGCTCCATCGGTCTTTTTAATGGCCGGAAAATGTGCTGACTTAGTCAATCAATCCACAATCACCCATATAGCGTCATGAGTACGCAAAACTGGCAAGCCTACCATAAAATCCATGGTAATCATATCCCACTACCACTCTATAATGGGTAAACTCTCCAACATATCACTCGAAACCTGATGCTCAGCCTTCACCAACTAGCAAATAATACAAGATGCAACCTAGTTAGCCACATTCCTCTTTATCCCGACCTGTGACAATATCATTTCAGATCACGATACATCTTAGTCGCTCCTGGATTAATAGAAAACTTGCTCGCATGAGCCTCTACCTGCATCTCCTACCTTAGACTCTCATCCTTAGGCACACAAACTCGCCCGTGCACTAGAATAGTCCCATTAGCAGAAACCTGATACTCAGAACCTGCAACCTCAGAAGAACCAATTATTCCCTGATCCTTCTCCTCAGCTACTTTGAATCCTGCTCAAAAGTTTTGCCTCATTACCTGCCTCCAGCCCCAACGGCTCCTGTGAGATAACACATAGCCTCACCGTACTAATCTCACTCACCAAGGCCTCCACATTTTGCTCCTGAGCCGAAGCATACCACCTCCGACTAAGAGCATCCACCACTAGATTAGCTTTACTAGGATGGTAAACGATATCCAGATCATAATCCGCCAGCAACTCCAACTTTCGCCTCCCGTTGCACATTCAACTCTGGTTGAGTAAAAATGTACTTCAAATTATGATTATCAGTGAACACATAAACCCTGCCACCATAAAGATACAACCTCTTAAACTTCTGGGAAAAAATCACTGCAGCCATTGTGCTTCCTCAACTGCCTCAAAGCATACGCAATCACCTTACCCTGCTGCATCAGCATAGAACCCAGACCAACTCCCGAGGCGTCTGTATACTTCCCTGTAAGATTCGTCATAGACTAAGCCATAATCGCAAAATCCTTGACGAATCTCCTGTAGTAACTTGACAACCCAAGAAAACGCCTGAACTCTGTAGCATTCCTTTGTTTAGGCCACCCTCGGATAATATGAATCTTAGTTGGATCCACAGAGATTCTATCCGCAGAAACAATGTAACCAAGAAAACCCATCTCTCGCTGCCAGAAACTGCACTTGTTAAACTTAACAAATAGCTTATGCTCTCTCAGCTTCTCCAAAACCGCCCTCAGATGCCTCTCCTACTGCTCATGACTCTTAGAATGCACCAAAATATCATAAATAAAGAACTCGAACCAATAAACCATTTCCATTAAACTGATTCAAATATCAAAACATTCCAATTCAACAAAACCTAACCAACAACCTAAATGGTAGTTCTAAAACAATACGAAAACTCAACACAAACGAGACCCTAGATCATCATCTTCCTCATAGCCATCATCCCATGGTCAAACTTTGCCTACCTACATCACATGGGAAAAAGAGATGTGTGAGCATTATCATAAATACCCAGTGACACAGCCATCCTATCTACTTGGTTACACACACATGCACGATGAACCGCTCAGGCAACACATGAGCAGAACAACGAACAAAACAACACAAAACAACATGAGTGTCGATCGACACTACCACTAGGTATCGGTCGACACTCCCCGGTCTGGTGTCGCTCGACACCTCCACCTTGTGTTGCTCGACACCTCCACCTTATGTCGGTTGACATCCCACAGACCTCGACCATATGTCGCTCGAGACTACCTCTAGGTGTCGACGATACCCCAATTGCTAGTGTCGATCGAAACCCACTCTCAAGACCGGTCGGAGTGATGCTATGATAGAACCTTCTCCTCTCAATCGCGATTTCAAGCCTGCGACAACGCGATTTCCTGCAATAAAATGTCAAAAAACACAACACAAGTTGCCTAAACATGAAATCCACAATAAATCAAGGACCAATCAATCACACAAATCTATCACCACCTTCCAAATAAGCCATGGTCGCGCACTCACCTTAGTTTTGGATAGAAAACAAAGAAATTGAGACTAAGATTTGAGATCAGCCTTTGATCCACGAGAACCCCTTTGATTTCCTCTCCCTTCTTCCTCCAAAACACCACAACAAGCTTCTTGAACAACTCTCACGAAGAACTCTCTCAGGGAATGATAAAAACTCTTATTTCTGCATCTAAGACGTTTTTTTCTCTAAAAAAACGGAGGGTGGTTAGTTTATATATGAACCCTAGGGCTTTACCAAAACCCAAATCGCATACCGAGCGATTAAAACCAAATCAGAAAACCGACGAAATACTGGTGTCGATCGACACCACCCACTAGTGTCGATCGACACCCACATCAAATTTCCAGAATTTGGGTCACGGGCGTTACGACAGTCATTTTAATATCAAACTATCCGTTTTTAGTCAAACTAAGTACCAATTTCCTAATGAGTAAAAAAATATCAAACTTATGTTGACTCGGCCAAATTAGATATAAAATTAGTCAACATTAACATTTCTTAAAAAATATTAACCACCGTTACTTTATTCGTTAAGTTTTAAAACAGCGTCGTTTTGAAATTTTAAAAAAAACTTCACAAGGTCATTTTAATACCAAACTTTTCGTTTTGAGCTAAAATAAGTACCAACTTTCTAATGACCAAAAGAAATACCAAATTTAGGTTGACTCAGCCAAATTAGATATATAATTAGTCAACTTTATACGAGAACCCAGGTCTGGAGAGATGGAGAACGAGATCCTCGAAGGCCATAGCTTGAGACCAAATACATGTTAAGGCCACAGCCTAAGTTCCCTGGAAACCGTAATATGAATCCGTAGACCTGGAAGGGTGAACCTCCTCCTTAGGACCGAGCTACATAGGAATGATACCTTGAGCAATTGTTGTCCCTTTCCTCTTTTTGTTTTTTGAAAAATATAATAGAAAATGCATCTATTAGGTGCGTCCGAATTTGGTTGAATCTTTATGGTGCTTTGATGTCAATTGTGTGCTCTAAATGCAAGGCCGATTGGTCCTCTCGAGATCTCGTTTCTCCATGTCTTCGGACCTCTATAGTCTAAAGTTGACTAATCATTTATCTAATTTTGCCGAGTCAACCTAAGTTTGGTATTTTTATTGGATCATTAGAAAGTTGGTTCTTATTTTGACTCCAAACAGAAAGTTTGGTATTAAAATGTCCTTATGAAAGTTTTTTTTATTTCAAAACGATGGCATTTTGAAACTAAATGGATAAAGTAAATGGTGGTTAACGATTTTTTAACGGATGTTAAAGTTGACTGATTCTATATCTAATTTGGTTGAGTTAACCTAAGTTGATATTTTTTTACTCATTTGAAAGATGGTACTTCTTTTGGCACAAAACAGATAGTTCGATATTAAAATGACCGTTTTCCCGAAAAGATAAGGGAAAATAGTCATTTAAATCCATAACTTTCAAATTTGGACAGTGTAAACCACAACTTTATTGACAAATTAAACCATGAACTTTACTTTGCATATGTTCCAAATCACAGAGTTTTGTTAGCTGAACTAATTTTGGCACGACATTAATCAACAATATTTGTTGACTAACACTTGTTATACTTGACTAACGTCGTGCCTTATTTGACTAAGTCAACGAAAGTTTAGAATTTTTTTGGTAACAAAAGTTGAAATTTGTTTTGCCAAAAAAAATATTTGTGACAATTTTTTAGCTAAAGATATTTGAAAGGATTGTAGCATTAAGTAAAATGTAGAATAGAAAAATAAATAATAAATAAAATAATATATACAATCGAAAAATCAAAATCCTAATAAGTTTATTTGGTTTATCTATTGCAGTGCATAAACTGATTTAATATTATTAAAAATTCACAAATTTTCCGAATTGCGATTTTGTTGCAATCTTTCGTGATTGCTGAATTTATTGTCGAAATTTTACAAATCTTACAATTTTTTATTTTAATTTTTTTTAAAATCTTTCAAAATAAACCTATACGACCATTTTACCAAATAATTGTTGCAATGAAAGTTTTAATATAACTTTTATGACCAATTTCTCATATTATTATTATTCTTTTATTATTGAAGATTCACAAGTTTAGTGAATTCGTCTTATAATTAAAACAAAATATTTCAAAACAATTTATTACGATAGTGATTTTTTGATTTTGTAGATTTTCATATATACAATTTATTTTTATATTATACATCTTACTTAGTGTTATAATAATGTTAAATATGTTTAGTTAAAAGTTTGTCACAAATAAATATGTAGGCAAAAAAGTTTCAACTTTTTACTACCAAAAATATCCCAAACTTTTGTTGACTGATCAAAATTAGGCGTAAGTCAACTATAACAAGTGTTAGTCAACAATTATAGTTGGCTAACGTGGTATCTAAATTAACTAGTTAAGAAAAGTTTGTGATTTAAATTAAAAGTCATGAGAACCCTTTCTTCGACAAAGTTGGTGCTTTAAATAGTCCAAATTTGAATGTTGGGATTTAAATGACCATTTCGCATTAAGTTTATGGGTATCAGCGGTCTCTCTGAAAATATGTGGTAAAAAGGATTCGAGGGTCTCTCTAATTCAAGAGAGCTATCAAGGGTTACAATTCGGATTTTTGAAATTGATTTGGAGAAGGAAATCTTCAATCAGATGGGATCGCGGAGATGAGTGAAAGATTTGGAGGGTTACTCGCGATTGGCTTCATCTTTCCGTGAGTAAGATAAGGAAGCTTAGATATGTCATATCTTCATGCGAAATATGGAGGGACAGTGATGAGATATTGATTGCGATTTGGAGAGAGGGGAATCACCAAAACTTAAACAATCTCCATTGAGGAAAGGATCTGGGTTTAATTGCGATCGAATCTTCACAATGTTCATTTTTGGAAACAAAAGTGATTGAGCACAAAAGGTTGATTGAGGGATTGCATTATCTCATTAGATCGTATCTTGGGGATTGGATTTTGATTACAGTAATGGATTTCAAAGGAAGGATATTAGGGGTTCATTATGTATTTGAGATAAGAGGCTCGTCTAGAGTAATCACTACTTGCTCTCTAATCATACAAGTTTCAGATAAGCACACTAGAGTTCGCATGTGTTATGGATTTTTCGTTTATATTCGGAAGTCAATGACTCAAGTTAAGGTTAACAATTATAGTTGGCTAACGTCGTATCTAAATTAACTAGTGGTACCGTGGTACGGACGACGACTGTGAAGGTAGCATCTCTAGATGTTGAGAAGAGAATTCTTGAGTTTGACATGATTGGTGGGGTGTGGAATCCATTGTTCCAGAACATGGATTGCTTGGTATACAACATGCCTAAGTTCTGGAAATTGGAGGACAAACTTGTCGGAGCTAATTAGGGTGATGGAAAATTCCATTTTACCTTTCAAACAGAAAAGGATCTCAGAGAAGTACTCAAGAATGCGCCATATCACTATGACTCTTGGATGGTGTCAGTGGTAAGATGGGGACCTTCAGTGGTAGAATATTATCCATTAGAGATCACATTCTGGGCTCGAGTTAAAGGGTTACCCTTTCAATAAATTGATGCATGATCATTATGGGCAGTAGGGGAAGCTTTAGGTCATGCCTTTGCGGTTTATGTGGATGCAGATGATGTGAGGGTCTCTTTCAATGGGTTTGAGACGCTGGTTTCGACTCTTATCATTCCATATGATAGTGGCGATGAGGTAAAGGTCTATATTGCTTATGATAAGCTGGCTAGTCAATGTAGGAATTGTTTTCGACTAACCCATTTTGCAAGTTCTTGCCCAAAATTAAGTGAACAGGCTATGAGCCTTAGTGATTTCGAAGATGAGACTAATCACTCTATGTGAGAAAAGATTGTTAATGGAGAGGAGAAAGGGTGGGAACAGGTCCGAAAAAGACCAATGAAGAGGGCTCTTCCCATGACTGAGTTTGAGGAGATAATTGGAGAAGAAAAGGGCAAGGAGAGTGGAAGACATGAAGGAGCTGGTTATCCAAACCAAGAAAAGGGATGGACGTGGCCTGAACCATGGGAGAGGTCGAAATTTAGTTTCGCCTAAACCTCTCTATGCCCAATAAGGAGAGGGGAGTTCTAACTTGGCAGAATATGTGGTTCCGGGTAAGGTTCAAGGTCAATTGGATGATTGTAATAAAAGTAATGGGAAAGAGGTGATGTGAAAGAACCCGTCCCTTTTTTATATCAAATAATGCTTGGACTCGGATTAACATTCCCATAAAACCTAACCCTCAACGTCCACGCAAACCAAGAAAACAAACCAACGGAAAACCACACAATTCAACCATTAAACTCTTATTAAATAATCAATTCCATCTAAACATAATCAATTAATATTCAAAAATCCAGAAATAAACCAGCAACCTAATCACCAATTTTTAAGCAACAACAAAAGCAACTAAAAACCGAGATCCTAGATCATCCTCCTCTTCATTGCCATGATCCAACGACCACACTTTTCCTTTACCTGCATCATATGAAAAACGAAATGTGTGAGTATTATCATAAATACCCAGTGAGTCGGTCATCCCATCTACTTGGCTATACACACATGCTCGATAAAAACGCAAGGCATCACACAAATCAACACAAAACAAACAACACGTGAAAACAGCCCGGGTGTCGCTAGACACTACCTGTCCATGCCAGTCGACACCCTATAGGCCTGGTGTCGCTGAACACTACCTACCGGTGTCGGTTGATATACCCTATATTTTACCCATTTTACTATCGATTTTCATACTTATTTTGTGGATTTTATTGCCCTTATCGACCAAAAGATGTAGTTTTCTCGTATACATAAGCTTTAAGGTCCCAACATGTTAAATCATCAAAAAGGATGTAAGAAAGAGAAAAAGGAGTATTCCTCATGTCATGGCCATCTAAGAAGCAAAAGGAGCCAACCTGAGTCGTCATATCTTGAAAATAAAGCGCATTCTCAATATGGACAGATTACATATGTCGGAAGTTTAGCAACGTACGGAGGTGCAAAAGAGTTTGGACGCTGATGAAACTTGGAGTGAAGATAGCCCTTTAAGTTAGCTTTCCAATGGAGTTGGAATGACATCATTTGGAATTGTATGCAAGGAAAGATGACCAGAAGACTGAAGACATTTTAAACTGCCAAGAAGACGAAGAGCACCCAGCACCGACCGGCCACACCGTTCTAGCAACACGATCGGTTCCAGGACATGAGGCCCATCAAGACACACCAATGTAGCCTCCATACGACTAGTAATCCTATCGGTATGGGTGGTCAGTGTGAAAACAATATCGAGCACTTTTGGCAATTTTTTTTTTTTTTTAAATTAAAACACTAACCCACTTAGGATCTTTTCTAGCCTACATATACTTGCTTTTAGCCTCTCTAAAAAGAGAAGGAAGCCACAAATCAATACCTAAAACGTGTATTTCGTTTTTCTCTTTATTCTTAATAATACATATACTTTTTAAGAGTTCTTTAAGGCTAAATCAATGAGGCCTTCTTGGTTTAAAGAAGAGATCTCTATATGCTTTTGTGTATCACAAATTCATCAGGTTTTATGCTTTAGTCTTGCTACTTAGGAGATCGATTTGACTCGTTGTAGTAGAGCTTGACTAGATTCGTTACCTTTAAAGTTCTATGCGTTTAATTTTATGCTTGCATCTTAGGGTTTGTTCCTAGTTGTTCTTCATCTTTATTTATGCTCAATGCTTGATCTGGCGTAGCTAACCAGTGATCCATCTTAGGTTGATGTATCCACGAAGGTGTTCTTAATATCTCCTGATCTTGTATTTGATGAGCTAAGCGTCTTAACAATTGAAAAATTAGTTAAGGAGTTAATGTAAAGAACTTAGTGATGCTCAATGCTTACGAGTGAAGAACTTAGAGGTAGATAATAGGATAATGTAATGGCCCTTGCTTAGGGCTAAACCGCGCTTCGGAAGAGACTCGAGGCAATGCGCATATTAGTCCGATTAGTTCTGGCCGAGACTTGGCCTAAGCTGCTCGATGACTAAGCAACATGCTCAGTTGCTCGGTGACTAAGTGATATACCCTATATTTTACCCATTTCCCTATCAGTTTTCATACTTAATTTGTGGATTTTACTTCCCTAATCAACCAAAGGAGGTAGTTTTCTCGTAAACATAAGCTTTAAGGTCCCAACAGGTTAAATCATCAAAAAGATGCAAAAAGGAGAAAAAAGAGTATTCATCATATCAAATCCATATAAGAAGCCAAAAGAGCCAGCCCAAGTCCTCATACCTTGAAGATAAAGCACATTCCCAAACTGAACAGGTTACATATGCCGGACGTTTAGCAACAGACGGAGAACCAAATGAGTTTGGAATTTTATGAAACTTGGAGTGAAGATAGCCCTTTGAGTTAGATTTCCAATGGAGTTGGAGTTAAATTATTTGGAATTATACACAGGTAGATATGAGCTGAATACTGAATACATGTCAAGCTGCCGAAAAGATGAAGATTGTCGAGTACCGACGGGCCACACAGGTCGGGTAACACGATCGGTATCAGGACATCAAGCACACAAAGACACACCAACTCAACCTCCATACCAACCCGGGAATCTGATCGATATGGGCGGTCAGTATGGAGAAAATACCGAGCACTTTTGGCAATTTTCCTTTTTCTTAAAATTAAACCCTAACCGAATTAGCACCCCTTCTAGCCCTATATATAATTGCTTTTAGCCTCTCTAGGAAGAGAAGACAGCCACAAAATCAATACCTAAAACTTGTATTTTCGTTTCCCTTTTGTTCTTAATAATACATCTAGATTTTAAGAGTTCCTAAGGCTAGATCAATGAGGCCTTCTTGTTTGAAGGAAGAGATCCCTATATGCTTTTGTATATCACGAATATATCATGTTTTATGATTACTTATGCTGCTAACGAGATCGAACTTACTCGTTGGAGTAAAGCTCAACTACATTCGTTTCCTCTAAAGTTCTATGAGTATGCTTTTATGATTGCATCTTAGGGTTTGTTGTTAGTTGTTCTTCATCTTTATTTACGCTCATTGCTTGATGTGGACTAGCTAACTAGTGATTGATCCTAGGTTGATGTATCCACGGAATTCTTAACATCTCTTGACCTAGTATTCAATGAGCTAAGCATCTTAACAATCATACCAATTAGTTAAGGAGTTTAGTGAGCAATTGAACCTTAATTCTACTACGTGTCTTTCCCTTTTAATAACCATGTAACAGCTGAGTCTATTAGGGAATAAGTGGTGGTACCGGGTTTGATACCCATTACCATACCCAACCCATATCCGATTCGACATGGCGCTTCCAGAAACATCTCGGAGGAATGGGCTAGCGAGGACCCATGAAGATAACTCGGTTCGTTAAGGAGCATCTGCCGACCTAGGCAAATACAAGCGAATTGGAAGACTTGGCTCGGATAAAAGAAAATACTTAGAATTAGTATAACTTCCTTTTATCTTTTAGAAGATTTTCCATTTATCATTTAGGGTTATTTCGACCGACTTTGTACTTGTATAAATACTTGATGTATTCCTCCAAAACGAGGACATCTCCTTCAGTAGAGAATTCTATACACATCTTTTTACTTGATGTTTTCTTTGTGATTTTACGCTGAAACCTAGTTCCTCTATTCTTTGGACCGATCTTGGATTGTTTCACAATCCGATATCACCAAATTGGCGCCGACTAAGGGGACTGATTAGCTTTACTGCGTAACTTTCACGAGAGAAATCTTTTAAAGATGTGTGGAGACGAAATTCTAACTCCAGTCATTACGAACGTAGCCGGATCGGAAGAGAATCCAACCGATGGAAGCAACCCTGAAGAGGCATTGAAAGCCTCAGAAAAGAGGGTCTTAACCCAGAAGTTCCTATTCCGGAGAAGGATCAACAACTGGAGGCCCGATCAGAGAAATCAAACCCCCAGGTAATCTTGATCCAAGGTACGGAACTTGATGTTCCGGTCGAGCTGAAATCATTATAGGAAAAGTACGATAAAGAGCAGAGTGAACATGAAAAATTCCGTGAGGAGATGACTCTCTTCATGGGACGGACCAATCAGGGTTCCCGGAATTGGACAACTCAGATCGATCAAAACCTGTTTCAAACCGAGATGACGCCCAGAGTCTTATTGGTGGGAGGCCAATCTGGGACTCATGTCACACCGCCTTCACGATGTTTGGAGGAAAAAGACGATGAGATAGCAGCCATCAGGGAAATCATCCGTTTAATGAACTCAAGGATGCATCGCGTAGTAAGCTCGGCTCCCGAGCTCGATAAAGTCCTTGAGGGAACGAAACAGACCCCCTTCACCAGCCGGATTGTAAACACTCCAGTCAAACCAAACGCTAAGATTCGGATTGCGCTCTACGAAGGAAAAGGCCGGTTACTGTCAGCTGTTCGTAGAACACCTCGCTGGCGACGACCTGGCCTGGTTCTCTCAGCTCGACTGAAATTTAATTGACTTTTCATCACTTGTCGACAGCTTTCTTGAAGCACTACTCGATGCACATCAAGAAAAAGACTTCAACTGCCAATCTCTGGGCCCTCCAAAAGAAACCGAAAGAGCCTTTGGGAGAGTTCATGGGAAGGTTCAAAGGAACCGTTTCCAAATTGGTTGTAGCAGACGATACCGCAATCGATGCACTTCATAAAGCGTTGCTCTTGAAAAGTCCGTTCCGAAACAAACTGACTGTTAACCAGCCCGCTACCTTGAAAGACACCTTGCACAAAGCATCGAGCTTTATGGAGTTAGAAGAGGATCAGCTGGATGTCAAAGAGAGTGACAAACCAAGCCGTGGAAGAAAGGGACAGAGTTTCCAAATCAGCAAAGGCGCTGAAGAACCCGCGCAAAAGCAGAGGCCTATGAATAGACGACCGATGGAGGAAAGTAACGCTCAGAGCTTGTGTGACTTTCACCAAACATCAGGACATTCAACGACTCAATGCCATCACCTCTTGAACGTATGGATGAAACGCTACCGAGCTGGGAGAGTTCCTGATATGGAATTTCAGAAGAACTTCCCCGGGATGGGAAGACTATAAGGACCAGCCAAAGCAGTTGCCACCTGGAGTCTACCCCCCTAAGCGTGACGGAGACGACTTGCATGGGGATAAGAATCCTTCAGCACCTCGGAAGAAGCTCTATATGATTATGGGCGGGCTTGAAGAATGTAACGATTCTGTAAGATCGATACAACAACACGAAAGGAAGGCCGAGACTGCCAGGAAGTGGCCGGAACCGGCCGAGAAGGATCTTTTCGTTACATTCGACGAGCAAGAAACTAAAGGCTTGGATCGACCCCACAACGATCCTCTGGTAATTCAACTCGTTATCAACGATTGCGAAGTAGGTCGTGTAATGATTGATACCGGAAGCTCGGTGAATCTTATCTATCAAAACACCCTCGAGAGGATGGGAGTAACTCATGAAGACATCAAGTTCGGGAATAGACCACTTACTGGTTTTGCCAATGATACCACCTCGACGGTCGGTACGATCAAGCTTCCAGTCTAGTGGGATCTTTACTATAGTAAAGGTTCATGTTCCTATTGTAAGACCCGATGATTAGATCCTTATAGCAACGAGTTGCTATATAGGAGTTCCGATCATCATTCAAAACCACACATTCCTAACCAATCTCTTAGTCAAACCTTTAGATCATTTTGGGAACGGACTGGTTATCAGCATACATGGCACATTTAGATTGTGGTCGAGGATGGGTAACCTTTGAGCGAATCGGGAAACCTTCCTTAACCTACCACGGCATTCAAACCAATCCCAGTGTGTCCTTCGTAACAACCTTGAGAGTGGAAAAAGGACCTTGTCGAAGGTGAAGTTTACCTTGTCACCCTTAGCACTAAGACTGATAGTGCATCGGCGGAACCTAAGCTGGAAGAGATTCCGGTATTCCAAGGATACGATGATGTGTTCAAACCTTTAGAAGGGTTACCACCATCTCGTAATGATCCATTTTCAATTTTTTTGGAACCAGGAGCAGCTCTAATAGCTAAGGCACCTTACCGGATGGCCCCATCAGAATTAAAGAAACATTTAGAGGATCTAATGGAGAAAGGATTCATTAGACCAAGTTCATCGCCATGGGGAGCACTAGTGTTATTTGTTAAGAAGAAGGATGGTAGCATGAGATTGTGTATAGATTACCGAGGAATCAACAACGTTACCATCAAGGATAAGTACCCGTTGCCTAGAACAGACGAGTTGCTAGACCAGCTACAACGAGCTAGCTGGTTTTCAAAAATTGATTTAGCATCAGGCTACCATCAAATTCAAATTTCTAAAAAGGATGTCGTGAAGACCGCATTTAGGACATGATATGGCCACTATGAGTTCGTGGTCATGCCGTTTGGCCTAACTAATGCTCCGGCAGCATTTAAGCGATTGATGAACGAAGTCTTTCGGGATAACCTAGATGGGTTTGTTATCATATTCATCGATGACATACTTATCTACTCTAAGAGCGCAGAGGAACATGAAGTACACTTGAGGAAAGTGTTAGAGCGCTTAAGGAGTCAAAAGCTTTTTTCTAAGTTTAGCAAGTGTAGCTTTTGGAAACAGGAGATAAGATTCTTACGACATCGGGTATCAGAACAAGGAATTTTGGTCGACCCATAGAAGATTGTTGCAATACAAGATTGGCCACAACCAATAAACGCTACTGAGGTCGCAGTTTCTAAGGACTTGCGGGATATTATAGGAAATTTGTAAAAGGATTTTCTAGCATATCCAAGCCAATGCCTCGTGTGACCGAAAAGGGCGTAGTCTTTGTGTGGACTGAAGAAGCGGAGAAGGCGTTTAATCTGTTAAAGAAGGCTTTGAACACCGCACCGATCTTAGCCTTACGTGAGCCAAACCAGCTATATATAGTTTATGCGGATGCGTGTGGAACGGGATTAGGATGTGTTTTGATGCAAGGCAAGAAGGTTATTGCCTATGCATCACGACAATTAAAGAAACACGAGGAGAACTACCGCATACATGATTTGCAATTGGCTGCAATTGTATATGCCCTTAAGATCTAGCGATCTTATCTCTACGAGGAGACGGTAGAAATGATGACAGATCATCAAAGCTTAAAATATCTATACACCCAACCTGATCTTAATGTAAGACAGAGAAGCTGGATGGAATTTATAGCAAATTATGATCTGAAATTTGCTTACTATTAGGGAAAGGCAAATGTGGTTGCAGATGCCTTGACCCGCCATAGGGTAAAGATTGATGTTGAGAAGGACTTGATGAGCCTAACCGCATAACTCAAAATGGTTAGCTTATTGGCCTTAGAGGGCGAGAGTAGTGAACTATTAGGTTTACAAGCGGTAAACTGAGCAGGTTAACTACAACGTCTTAGACAAGAGCAAATAAAGTATGAGAACCTGAAGAAGATTATCGAGGAGTTATATAATCGGGAAGAGCCAAACGCAAGCGATTACCATTTGGCCGCAGATGGTACCTTCCTTCAGAATAAAATGGTAACCGTGCCTAAGGGACAAGGCTTACGGAAGATATTCTAAAAACAGCCCATCATTCCTTTCTTAGTATCCATCCGGAGAGTACTAACATGTACCGGGACATTCACTAGTACTATCATTGGCCAGGAATGAAGTGGTCTGTTGCAAAGTGGGTAGTGCAGTGCCAAACCTGTCAGCAAATCAAGATAGAGCATCAAGTGCCAGCAAGGTTGTTACAGATTTTAACGATCCCATAGTGGAAATGGGATGCAATAGCAATGGACTTTGTTAAAGGATTACCGGTAACCCCAAGTCGGGGAAACGATTCGATTTGGGTAATTGTGGATTGTTTAACCAAGAGTGCTCACTTTTTGCCAATGAGGCTTGACGATGATATAGAAACATTGGCTAAGCAATACTTGAATGAGATCGTGAAGCTTCATGGAGTTCCAGCCAATATAGTGTCTGACCATGATTCTAGATTCATGACTTTTGAGGATCAACTATGGATGTGTATATTAGATTAGAAAAAGACTTGGGAAGTCCACGTATCATTAGTGGAAGTTGCAAACAATAATAGCTACCATGCTAGTATTGGTATGTCACCGTATGAATCCTTATACGGACACCCTTGTCGATCACCTTTGTTTTGGACCAAAGTAGGAGAAGGAAAGGAAATTGGACCAGACATGGTAAAGGAAACCACGCCAAAACTTAGCCTTGTCTAGGCTATTATGAGGAGAGCCCAAGATCGACAAAAGATGTATGCCGACAAGCATAGAAGAAAGGTTGTTTATGAGGTTGATGATTGGGTATGGTTAAAAGCGGCTACTGAGAGAGGGAAGGATAGATTTGCTAAGCCATTTAAGTTAAACTCGCGGAATAAGGGTCCTTGTCGCATTAAAAGGACAGTAGGAGAGATAGCCTACGAGTTAGATCTTCCAACTGATAAGGGACTAAATAATGTTTTCAACTTATCTATGCTGCGGAAGTATGTCTGTGGACCGGACGTACCACAGCCAGAAAGGCTACCTGATTACCGAACCGAACCCAGACCTCCTTCCCCGGAACCGATAAGAATCAGTGAGAGGCGTTCTAGATTTCTAAAGGGACGAGAAATCTTCCAGATTAAGGTTATTAGGAGAAAACAACATAGAGATGTTGTTACATGGGAAGATGAAGCAAGACTCCGGAAGTCTAACCCAAAACTCTTCTTTGAATACGATAGAACTTAGGAAGCCAAACCATCTAACCCTTGAGAATTCAGGACGAATTCTTTTAAGTGGGAGAGAATGTAATGACCCTCGCTTAGGGCTAAGCCGCGCATTGGAAAAGACTCGAGGCAATGCGTGGATCAGTTCGATCAGTTATGGCCAAGACTTGGCCTAAGCTGCTCGATGACTAAGCAATGTGCTTAGTTGCTCAGTGACTAAGCTACCTGCTTGGTTACTCGATCACTAAGCTGCCTACTAGTTTGCTCAGTGATGCAGCACTTCGCTTGGTTGCTTCGGTGACTGAGCAGGCTGCTTGGGTGCTTGGTGACTTACCCTTGGTCAAAGCAAGCTCAAGTAGGTGGTGTCTCCGCGAGCTTGGCTTTCGCTTGGATGAAGTAAGGGCAAGCAGGAGCTGCCTCTTACCCTTGGAAAAAGCAAGGCCAAGCAAGTCCTAAGTTCTTGTCCAGATCCACGTGTCGTGCCTAGAATTAGTCTCGGTGGCTGGGTGAAGCCATCTGCCAAGCGGCTTCACCAACCTACCTGCCTGGTTGCTTTCCGCCTATATAAGCAAGGCTTTGTCCTTTTCCTTAACCCATAAACGATACCAAGAACACTCTGAAAAATCCTAACAAATCAGTTTGATAAAATCAGTTCCACCGCAAACCTTTGTTCTAATTAGTTCAGACCACCACGGTTACTTTGTCCGATCATAAGCTTATCCGATCACTTTAATCAGATCTATTTTTATCCGAGTGTTACTCTGTCGGAATCTTTGTCACCGTGAACCGCGATCAGTCCATTCGCTAGTCCTCCAAGATCCTCATCGATTAGTTTCCGATAATACTTAGGGCAAGCTTTCCCATTCTAGATCTTGTCTTGTCTAAACTTGATTTTTCATTTTAAACTCGAATCTAACCTTGGTTTCTTGATCGTATGCTCGGAAACCCTTGGGAATCATAGGATCAGTCCCATTACCGCAATCTGTCTAAGGGTTACTCTGTCCAAATTTTCTTGTCACCGCGATGCATCCAATATGTCCGTGTCCGAGGGATCAGTACGTAATCAGTCAGTCCATCGCGACCCAAAACTGAGCAGTTTCCAAACCACTTAGGGTAAGCTTCCTATGATCAGATCATTTCCTTTATGGTTCTTATGATCTCGATCCTAATCCTAGTTCTTGATCTTTGTCCGGATCCATCATCAAAGCGTTGGATCAGTTCCGGTTAGATTACCAGAAGCTCACCGAAGTTTGATAGTCCATCTTGACCCGATCTAGGTAATGTCTGAATGACTTTTCCATCATGTTTCCTTAAGAAAACTCTAAGTGTTTCCTTAGTAATTTTCCTATGATATAATGGAACAAATCATCACTCTGAAAGATCATCAGTCCGAATCTAAGGAAGTCGGGATCGAAACTCATTGATTAGAATCGCATACTTACACCAAGTAATCGAGGAGTCTTTGTGTTGTTTGTTGCTTTACTGCAAAATAATTGAGTGACTTTCGTGTTGCTTGCTTGATCATATAGAATGATAATCGAAGAGGTTCATGAGCGAAATCTAGAATTTTGCGAAGTGTTCCTGAAAATTATTTGATTGAGGTTCATGCTGTGTTTGTTACGAATTTTCCCTAGTGCTGAAATCACTTGATAAATGCTAAAGTACGAAATTGTTTATTGGTTTATAAGCATCCTTAGTAGCTGCGTAAACTGTATAAATCGTAAGTATGAAAATGTATAAGTGTTCGTAAAACTTATAAAAACTATTGAACGCGGAAAGACATTCTCTTGAGGTTGTGTCTTGACCGATAACGATTTTGGTTAAGTACACGAAGACACGGAGAGACGGGATTGCAGCCAGGGGTCGTGTAATGCATGACGATGCATATTCCCGATGTGATTTCCTTAGGTTTAAGGCCACAAGAATGGTAAAGGATCCTAAGTCTTTAACCTTTGTTCTTCTGGACCAAACGATGCCTTTGGTTTCACATGATGGGAATAGTACACGCGTAGGCCGTGTTGAACTAAAAACGTTACCGTATATTTTAGCTGATCGTTGATTGTTTTGCTTGCTTGCGTGTTGATTGTTATTTTGGGTTTGGATGGGAAACGAAATTGTTTAGGGAAACCCTAGACTCATTGACCAATGAGTGCTCATGACTCAACTTGTTTTGCAGGTAACCTTCGGGGAGCACGAAGGAGCTTAGGATAATCAGTGGTAGATTTCCTTGCTTTTCCGTAAATGGTTAATCCTTAATATGTAAATGATCGTTTTGGAGTATTAGACTCGTAACATTTTTACCTTGTAAACCATTGAAAATCTTATGTAAAAAGATATATAAAATAAGTTTTAAAATAACTCGGGTTTCGTATGATATTAGTCTTTGTCAAACAAACCATCGGGTATGACTCGGGTTGTCAAGCCTTGGCGCGTATCCGATGGGGATGAACACTTAGATGTCTAGTCTAGGATTTTGGATATGTTCCGGGAACCTCTGATCGGATGCCTAAGCGTTCACCAGTGGCGCCTCGGTTTAGATAATGAACGTGGGCATTACATATAATAATTCAAACATTCAACAGAGTTGAACACCGTCAAGAAGATCTCATGGAGAAGATCATGACACTGGAAGAAGACTCAAAGGCCGAGACCAACCTCATGAAGAGGCTAGACGATCGCTTGCAGACTATTGAAGAAACGGCAAGATCTTTCGACTCAGAGAAAGAAGATTCAAGATCCTTCGTTCATTGCTACACCATAACCATGCTTGAAGACGATGATGACGCCTCAAGCATAGACGTTGGCGATGCTTCACCATCCCTAAAGAGAGCCAGAACGTTTCATACACGGCAAACGGCGAGGATGATGTCAGTAAAAACCAAGTCTTTTTGTGAAAGGAGCAACTAAGAGATCAAGATGTGTCAGTGGTGAGATGTTGGGAGTTTTCAACTCTCTCGTGAAAGAACTTCCTTCTACCATTGACGAACCTTGGAGAATGAATCCATCCTTAAGGCAATGCTTCACGCAAAGTCAAGAAGATGAGATTGATGAGATTGAGGAGCTTTTCGATGAAGCTTGGAATCCACAAAAATTTCAAAAATTTGTCTTTAAAGACGCCCTCTGCGACTCTGGAGCCGGAGTCAATATTTTATTGAAGTTCGTCATCAAGATGCTGAAAATCACCAAGCTTGGACAATCAAATGTGAGGATATCACTTGCTAATGGAGCATCAACACCCTCATTGGAGGAACTCTTCAACTTCCCCGTGAGAATTGGCGATTGCATCGTCCCCGTCGATTTCAAAGTGGCATCAATGACATTAACATTACACCCTTCATCCTTGGAAGACCTTTCTTGGCAACTGATGGAGCTATCATGGACTATCCTTTGCAAAGGATTTTGTTGGTGAACATAGACGAACACGTCTATTACGATGGAGCACCGCCGGATTTTAGATCGAAGCAAACTCGATACCTTCCATCGGAGAAGAAATAAGTGCCAGTTGAACATCCCGCACACTTCAACGGTGAAGATGCTGAAAACGAGCAAGAACTACAACAACAAGGTAAGGGCAACCTCAAGCGTTCAGAGGATCCATCCACCTTCTAAAAATCCCAAGGAATCGACCGATAAGACTTTAAACAAGCGCTTTATGAGACGCGACCCATATTTTCTTTTGATTTCTCTTTTGAGTTTTTGAATTTGGGTTTGATTTCGCTTTTGGTTTTGTAAACACTATTATTCACCTACTTATTCCATGGTTTTTCATAAAAAATATGAGTTTTGGGACAAGAACATGAAAATTCAAAGTTTTGTTGAGAGGTCAAAACTTTTGATCAATATAAGACTAAGTAGTGTTTTTAGGCGAGAGAAGCGTAGTACCGATCGCCCATACCAACCCAACAAACGCGACTGGCACCGGAGAACCTGAGACGAGAATAAGATTTATAAGAAACGGACCAAGAAGCCCCGATACCGATCAGGACCATGGGTCGGTACCAAGAGTCTATACCGGTATGTCCGTAAGTCCTTTTTCGCGCGCCCCATCAATTTCACCCACACCGATCGTACACGCAACAAGTACAGCGGGTCGGTACAAGGGACACTCCGATAACGTGTCCGTCTGTGACCTTCATCCTTACCAATCACACGTCTGCGTCCCCCAACTAACCCGATGCCCCCACATACCGAACACGACACGTACCAACGTTCTTACCGGTCCTTCGATAATTACCAAGCATCGATCATAACCACCACCACCCAACGCATCCGGCCGCGCCTCTCACCGATGCCTGGTACCGAGCTCCACAACGCGTCTTCCCTCGACCGCAACTTGGTACCGATCGGGTGCGATGACCGGTACCACGGATCGGTATCGGGAAGGAGCATCGATCACTCTTGATGGCGACCCAATACCAACCGGCCACAACAACCTGTACCGCGATTCGGTACAGCGAATTGCGGCTGTCCTTGACTACCACTCGTTTTGACACGTACCGATCACCCGACGATCACCTCAAAATCCCAAGCCTACCTCGACCACTACACACGTCCCAAGCATTCATCATCACACCACCTTAACCGATACCCTGTACCGGCCTCCCTTACCATCGACCACGTACGAATCGTATAACACGATTGTTACCAAACCGCCACCACCGATCACCCGATACATAGTTGCATACCATGACATGGAACAGTTTGACCATCTCCCATCATTACACCCGGTACCAAGCATCTACCAACTTACCACAATCACCCAACGATTACACCCATCCCGCATCGATGATCACTCGCATTGTTCACTATCTCTAATCGATGAACATCACATATCACCATCCACCCGGACATAGTCGCATACCACTTCTTGTAACTGGTTCGAACATCTTCCATCCCCACGATCATCACCACCTGATGTCCATCACCTTCCATAGCGAGTCGCGTTCCACGACCGATATTGGACCACGATCCACCCGATACCGACGATCATCGATGCATCACCATCATCCATCACCGTATTGGTCTTGAACGACCCGTTACGAGCTACGGTTCGAACCACAACGAGCCATTCACCTAACCATCGGTCCACTAAGGATACACTCATACATGATTTCCAGCACGAGTTTAGTTGTGGACGCACAACTCATTCATCTTGCGAATAGTCCACCATTCGATATAATGTCGGAAGAAGGAGAACTACAAGGATCACATCCACCATTCCACCACATCCATGGGACAATCCAACACTACACTTGATGACATATCTAGTTTGCTTGAGCTGAATTTCAGATTTCACACTCTAGCTCACGAAAAGAGCAAGTCCAGCACCTCTAAGGATCATGATTCCAACCGTTCGATCCAAAGCCATGAAATTTCACCGAAAGCTTCGACCTTGCCTATAATGCAGTGATCTTTCCACTTTGTGAGATAGAGTTCATGAATTAAGAGTGACATACCATTACCGTCTTAAACTTTCATCGATCGATGGAGAGTGACTTGTTGGCAACTTGAGAAGTATTGTTCCTAATCATCTTAGGCAACAATTTGCAGTCTCATACCCACTTTGTTTTGAGCCCATCACCACCGATCCATACAACCTCTGACTAGGCACTTTCTACCAAGTTTTATGACATTTGTCTACAATGAGGTAACTTTGTTCTTTCTCTATCTTTTGCACTTGTTCAAATTCGTGTCTTTTTAGCATTCCCCCTTAATTTAATTTGATTTACACCGAGGACGGTGTAAGTTAAGTCTGGGGGGATTATTGTTTACTAACGCGTTAGCTCATGTTTGCTTTTCGGTTTTTCAAAAAAAAAATTCAAAAAAATTATTTGTCAAAAATGTAAAGACATTTTATTTAGTAAAAATCAGTAGGGAATGATAACAATTTCCTAGGAATAAGCGTTTTGATTTTGATGACCAAGTGACCATTGTCACAAGTAGAGTTCAAGGACAATCGATTCAGACACCTCATGATGGACTCCCCGCCTGCAAACTATACTTGCTAGGTTTTAAATGGATACAATTTTCACTCTATATTTGGACTACTAACATAGGTTTTGATTATCTCTAGTTGAGGATATTAGATCAAGGAAACGAATCACAACCATGACATCTTATTCCCTTTTTACCACTCTTTGCTATCATGAATGACCATCTTATCTTTAGTTGGTACCCCACCTTAAACCCTTTAACCTTCTGTCATACCCCATGCATTTTTTTCTTTCATTTCTTATTTGCATATATGTTTATAAACGTCGGAGAGAATAGCGTTGACGCAATTTTCCAATCACTAAGAGATGCGTCAATGTGTTAAAGCGAAGTGGAGTACAAAGAGCAAAATTCAAAAGAGCTTGGTCGTTCCTTGAGATTTTAAACAATGGATCAGTTTCGTGCCTATGATTCATTGTTCCAAAAGAGAATCGTTTTTCCCCTTAGAAGAAAATCAAAACTAAAAGAAAAGAAAAGAAAATAGAAAAAGATGAGATAAGGGAAAAGAAAACGATTGCTAAAGTGGAACATATGGCCAAAGAATATCCCAAGGAAGGACGTGATCAACAAAGAAGAGTAGAGGAGATTTTACAGTAATTCCCGGAGAACAATCTAAGTCAAGGGAAGAAGAGTAACAACAAAGTGATTGTGGAATTGAGGACATCAATAGGTTCATTCTCTCTTGCGGTTTTGCATAATATCTCGCACTTGGAGACTATGGTAACCCTAAACACTTTTAACCTCACCACCAAAATCAGCCTTCCCTTATCCCCAGTCTCTATTCCTTCAATGATAGCCTTAATGAGAGTTTTCAATAACCTGGTACAATAGAAGAGTCAATTGAGTTGAAGTTGAGATGCGTACATGGAAAAGATTTAGGATGGGCTTGCGAAGTCATGATGGGAGAAGATGAAAGCGTTTGGGAACTAATCTTGTTTCATGTGGATTACAAGGTTATACTTCATGACAACGAATCCCAAGCATATGTGAGGTCCCGTGTTTTCAAACCTCTTTCTATTATTGACTATTTGTTTGCTTGAGGACAAGCAAAGGTTAAGTCTGGGGGAGTTGATATACCTTATATTTTACCCATTTTACTATTGGTTTTCATACTTATTTTGTGAATTTTATTGCCCTTATCGACCACAAGACGTAGTTTTCTCGTATACATAGGCTTTAAGGTCCCAACAGGTTAAATCAACAAAACCAATGTAAGAAAGAGAAAAGGAGTATTCCTCATGTCATGGCCATCTAAGAAGCACAAGGAGCCAACCCGAGTGATGCGCACTAAATGATCAATGCTAAATGCAAGTGCTCAAAAAGTGCTATGAGTTATAAAACATCAATTAACTAACCACAAGTGCATGGTGCAATAAATGTGTAATCAAGGTCATTCTTCCACAAGGATAAAGTTGGATTAAACAATTGGAATGCAAGAAACTAATGAAGCTACGTGAATGCAAATTCAAGGTGGATTTCGATTTTTACTAAGTGTAAATGACAATATGTAATGATGTAATAAGTGAAATACAAAAGCTTAAACCAAGTAAAACACTAAAAAGAAGCAAAACAATGCATTAGTAAAGGTAAAACAAGATTGTAATGCAATTTAAGTAAAGTCAGTGGTCTGATTAGTTTTCTATTCGATTTTAATCGTTCAGTTTGGGTCAGTTCGGTTTTGGGAAACCCTAGGGCTCGTGATTATAAGTGTTGGCCGCGTTTTTGAGATAAAAGGAGAAAAATCAGATACCTATTGATTCCCAGAGAGTTTGTGAGTTCCTTTGAGAGTTTTGTGAAAGGATTCGATTAACTTTGGAAAGGAATCGTTCTTGTGGTGTTTTGATGGAGAAAAGGAGTGGGATTTTGTGAATTCTAGTGGTGATCAAGGCTAATCTCATTGCTAGTCTCAATTCCATCAGTTTCTACCCAAAAATCTAAGGTGACTACGTGACCATGGCTTTTGGGTCGATGGATAGTTAGGGATGCTTGTTGATAGGTTTTTTTGCGTTTATTTATCATGAATTGATAATTTCGTGATTGGGTGCACTTGTTGTGGTGTTTGTTGACGGTTTATTGCTGGTTGGTGTGTTTGAGCAAGCTCAGAATCAGACCAGAGAGGAGAAAGTTCGATTCTGGCGAGTCTGTCCTCTACGTCGAGCAACACCACGAGGGTGTGTCGATTGATGCAGGTACCCGAGGGAGTGTGTCGACCGACCCCTAGAGGTTGTGTTGATCGACAAATGACTCTGGTCTGTGGTGTGTCATCCGACACTAGTGTGGTGTGTCGATCGACACAGGACCAATGCGCCGAGAGACACCTAGTGGTTGTTTCTATCGACACACGTCTGTTGTTACTTCTGTTGGCTGTGTTGCTTGTTGTGTTGTTGTGTGTTTTTCCTGAGGGGTCCATCGTGCATGAGTACACAGTCGTAGATGGGATGACCGTCTCACTGGGTATTTATGATAATACTGACGCATCTTGTTTTTTCATGTGATGCAGGTAAAGGCAAAGTGTGACCGTGAAATCATGGCTACGGACAGGTGGATGATTTGGGGTCTCGGTTGCTTGTTTTATGTTTTGTTATTACGTTAGAAGTGCCGTAGTTATATATCATGGTTTTCACCTCTGACGCTCGTGAACCATTTTTGAGAAAAATGGAGGGGCTTTCGATCGACACACATGGTGTATGTCGATCGACAAGCTCGTTAAGGGTTGTCATTCGACACACGTGGTGTGTGTCGATCGATAGGTCCTTATTTGGTCGGTTTTCTGGTTCGATTTCTAATCGTTCAGATGGACCGAGCCGGTTTGGGGAAAAACTAGGGTTAGTATACATAGTTTTGGCCGTATTTGAGCGAACCAAAGTCCCAAAAATCAACAGGAAGAGTTTGTGAGGAGTTCTCTTGTTCCTGAGAGTTTTTGTGGATTTGGGTTCGATTCTTGAGTGATTTGGGGTAGATTTTCGGGGTGATTGTCGTAGATTTCGTGTCTAGCCTCAATTCTATCAGTTTCTATCCGATTAATTCAAGGTGAGTGCGTGACCATGGCTTCTGGGCCGGTGGATTCGTTAGGGTTGCTTGGTGATAGGTTTGGAATGAATGGTGTGATATTGTGTTGATTGATTGTGGCTGTGATTGTTTTTTGTACGGTTTGGATTGTTGTTTTTCGTGCAGGTTTCGTATTGACGCAGAGGAAGAATCGATCCGAGAGGATTATGATCGATTTTCCAGGATCCTGTGGAGGCCTGTCGATCGACAACCACGAGGTGTGTCGATCGACAGGCCAGCACTGAAGCTGTCGATCGACAGGTATGTACAGGTGCTGTCGATCGACACCTAGAGGGTGTGTGGATCGACAGGCACCTACAGAAGGTGTCGATCGACACCTAGTGGTAGTGTCGATCGACACCTAATGGTAGTGTCGATCGACACCTAGTGGTAGTGTCGATCGACAGCCTGTCTGGTTGGCTGTGGTTGAGCCTTTCTTTGTCTTGTGTTTGTGTGCTGATTGTTGTATGTTTGCCTGAGCGGTTCTATGGTGCCTGGGTGCGCAGTCGTAGATGGGATGACCGTCTCACTGAGTATTTATGATAATACTCACGCATCTCTTTTTCCCATGTGATGCAGGTAAAGGCAAATTGTGATCGTGGAATCACGGCTACGAAGAGGAAGATGATCTAGGGTCTCGAGTTTCGTGCTTTGTGTTGTTGCTTTTATCGTTTTAGAATGGCTGTTAGGTTGCTAGCTTTGTGGAACCCTTTTGATTTAGAATTTGGAGTTGAACCGGTAGTTTAGTGGAATTGTTTTATCTGGTTTATTGGTTTAGTTATCCGCTGTTATTTAGTTTATGTGCTTTGCTTGGTTGTTGAGGATAGCATGTATGGGAATGGTAGTCCGAGACCAAGAGTTAATTGTTTTAAAAAAAAACGGGTCGGGTCGTTTCAGTTTGGTGTCAGAGCCCTTACGGTTTTAGCACGGGATAGAACTACTAGGATTGAAATTGGTGAATATGCAATTCTATGGGTTTGGGGGTTCTAGATAATCTTCCTTCGAGCCTTCAAAGAGATTCCACGGTAAGTGTGTTTTTGTGATGTGTGTTTGGCCTTTCTAGTGCTTAGCTTGTCTGCTTGTGAGTGCAGAGTGATGGCTAGGGCTACTAGAGGGCGTGGCCGAGGGGGCCGAGGCATAGGTCATGGACTCGTAGATGAGCCAGTCTTGAGTGAGGCTCAGAGTTCCGCGCGTGGGCCTGTGTCAGTTCAGCAGACGTTGCATGATGGCCAGACCGCCAGTGTGACTGCCAGTGTGGGGCCGGTTTGGGTCCTGTTGGGGCTGGTTTGGATCCTGTAGGGGCTGGTTTGGGTCTCGTTGAGGCTGGGGGTGCTGGTGGTGTTGGTCTCGCTGGGGACGCGTTCGCGGCCGCACGTGTAGCCCAGGCTAGTGATGATCGTCTGGCTGATCTGTTGAGACAGCTGTTGGAGCGGTTACCGGGTGCGGTGCCAGTGCAGGCTCCAGGGTTGCCACGAGTGGCAGAGGTGCAGCCGAGGGCTGCGGTTGCTGATGAGGTTCTGTCGTATATTCGTATGATTGAGCAGATGCAGAGGATGAGTACGGGGTTTTTGCAGGAGGTGTTAAGCCTGAGGAGGCTGATAAGTGGAGGATGAGGATGGAGCGTAACTTTCGCTCGATTAGGTGTCCAGAGGGATACATGGTTGACCTTGCAGTCCATTATTTGGACGGTGATGTACACCTCTGGTGGAGGAGTGTTGCAGCTAGATGAGCTGGGATAGTGATGTCGTGGGCAGACTTTGTGACGAAGTTTAACTCTAAGTTCTTTCCTCAGGAGGCGTTGGATCGTTTGGAGGCGATGTTCTTGGATTTGACTCAGGGAGGGATGTCTGTCCGGGGGTATGACGTGGAGTTTGACAGACTCTTGGGTTATGCGGGTAGGAGCTTGGAGGATGAGCAGGCTCAGGTTCGGAGGTTCTTGCGGGGACTTCGATCGGACTTGCGGACTTGGTGCAGAGGCATCAGGTTCGGGTTCAGAGTGGAGTTGGTAGAGATGGCTGCAGAGATCGAGGAGGATTTTAGGGAGCAGGCTGCGGTAGTGGTTCCAGCTGTTCAGCCTAGGAGGCCTCTGCAGCGGGTGCAGCAGGCGGGTCCTAGCAAGGGCGGCAGGCCTGCGCAGGGACAGAAGAGGAAGTCGGAGGACACTTCGAGATCAGGCCAGAGTGGCCGAGGATGCTATGCTTGTGGTAGTTTAGACCACAAGAGGGCGAGTTGCCCGAAGCAGAGTGAGGTTCGAGCGGCTCGGACTTGTTATCAGTGTGGAGAGTCGGGGCACATCAGGCCGAACTGTCCTAAGTTGCAATCGTTGGCAGTGGCAGTTATCCAGCCAGTAGCTCAGTATGGGGCGGTGCAGCCTTTGGATCAGATTGCGGCGATGCAGTGTCCGTCGGCTATTGCAGCGTCCGCCGGCTATTGCAGCGTCCGCCGGCTATTGCAGCGCCGGGTGAGCCAAGCTCGAGGCCGATCACAGGTAAACTTTCTAATTCAGACTTTGTAAATTAAGTAGTGTAGAATTTTTGGTGTTTGTCTTGGATTGGTTGCCTTATGATAGAAACTTAGGTTGCTTAGCACATGAGAATTGTGTAGGGACCATGTTTGTGGGCGGGTGTGAGTCCCACGTGTTGTTTGATTCTGGAGCATCGAATTGCTTCATTACTCCGGATCACGCCGAGAGAAGTGGTATTCGGAGTGACGCTGGTGAGCGGACTAGACCGGTTATGGTTGCTGGAGGAGAATTTCTAGCTACGCATGGCAGGGCAAAGGATGTGGATATTTTGGTAGCTGGCGAGTTGATGCCAGCAGACTTGGTGATTAGTTCGGTGGAGTTGTACGATGTTATCCTGGATATGGATTGGTTGAATCGGTACAGAGTTCATCTGGATTGCCACCGGGTCGAGTAGTGTTTGAACGTGAAGGTGGTAGGTTGGTTTATCAGGGGGTTAGACCGACTTCAGGTAGTCTCGTGATCTCACTTGTCCAGGCTGAGGCGATGATTGAGAGGGGTTGCGAGGCTTACTTGGCCACGATTGTAATGTCGGAGGCTGTTGGTGGGGTTGCTGTGAGAGACATTCGGGTTGCTTGGGATTTTGAGGATGTCTTTCAGTCGTTGCAGGGATTACCGCCGTCTCGGTCTGATCCTTTCACGATTGATTTAGAGTCCGGAACGACGCCGTTGTCTAAGGCGCCTTATCGAATGGCTCCAACAGAGTTGGCAGAACTGAAGAAGCAGTTGGAGGATTTATTGGAGAAGGGTTTATTCGACCAAGTACTTCACCGTGGGGAGCACCGGTGTTGTTTGTGAAGAAGAAAGATGGTAGTTTCCGGTTGTGCTTCGATTATCGAGGGCTTAACCGAGTCACTGTGAAGAACAAGTATCCTCTTCCTAGAATTGATGAGTTGTTAGATCAGTTGAGAGGGGCTACTTGGTTCTCCAAGATTGATTTGGGATCCGGTTACCACCAGATTCCTATTGACGAAGCAGATGTCCGGAAGACGGCTTTCAGGACTCGGTATGGGCATTTCGAGTTTGTGGTTATGCCATTCGGGCTGACGAATGCACCGGCGGCATTTATGAAGTTGATGAACAGAGTTTTCCAGGAGTATCTGGATGAGTTCGTGATTATCTTCATCGATGATATTTTGGTGTATTCGAAGAGTCTTGAGGAACATGATGTTCATCTGAGAAGAGTTCTGGAGAAGTTGCGGGAACAGAAGTTGTTTGCGAAGTTGAGCAAGAGTAGTTTCTGGCCGAGAGAGATGGGATTTCTGGGTCACATCGTTTCTGCCGAAGGAGTTTCTGTAGATCCGGCAAAGATTGAGTCTATCCGAGATTGGCCTAGACCGAGGAATGCTACTGAGAACAGGAGTTTTCTTGGGTTGGCAGGTTATTATCGGAGATTCGTTAAAGGTTTTGCGAGTATGGCTCAATCTATGACGAAGCTGACAGGGAAGGATGTTCCTTTCGCGTGGTCTGCTGATTGTGAGCTGAGTTTCGCAAAGCTGAAGACGATGTTGACTAATACACCAGTATTGGCGTTGCCTGAATTGGGTGAGCCTTATGTGGTGTATACAGATGCTTCGGGAGTTGGTTTGGGTTGTGTGTTGATGCAGCAGGGTAAAGTGATTGCGTATGCTTCGAGGCAGTTGAGGAAGCACGAGGGCAATTATCCTGTTCATGACTTAGAGTTGGTTGCAGTGATCTTCGCGTTGAAAATCTGAAGGTCTTACTTGTATGGTGGCAGAGTTCAGGTGTTCACTGATCATCATAATCTGAAGTACATTTTTACTCAGCAGAATTTGAATGTACGACAGAGGCGATTGTCAGAGTTGTTGGCAGAATATGACTTGGACATTGTGTACCATCCGGGTAAGGCTAACACTGTAGCAGATGCTCTTAGTCGGAGAAGGTATGATTCATCTCAGGAGCGGGATGTGGAGAATCTGGTGAGCATGCTTAGTACTTTGAGGCTGTGTGTTACTTTAGAGGAACCGTTGGGGTTAGCGGCAGCGGATCAGGCGGATCTTTTGAGCAGGATCCGAGTAGCTCAGGAGAAGGATCAGGTGTTGTTAGATCTCTCTAAGGCTACTGGTTCCGAGTATTAGGTTTCTGCTAACGGGACTATCTTAGTACATGGACGAGTCTGTGTTCCTAAGGATGAGGACTTGAGGCAAGAAATTCTGAGAGAAGCTCATGCGAGTAAGTTTTCGATTTATCCGGATGAGGACGAGTAAGGATGAGGACGAGTCTGTGTTCCTAAGGATGAGGACTTGAGGCAAGAAATTCTGAGAGAAGCTCATGCGACTAAGATGTATCCGGATCTCAAACGGTACTATCATTGGATCGGGATGAAGAGAGATGTGGCAGATTGGGTTGTAGCTTGCAATGTGTGTCAGCTTGTGAAGGTTGAGCATCAGGTTCCTAGTGGCTTATTGCAGAGTTTACCCATTCCCGAGTGGAAGTGGGACATGATTACCATGGATTTTGTGGTAGGGTTGCCGGTTTCTCAGACCTATGACGCGATTTGTGTGATTGTGGATCGTTTGACTAAGTCAGCACATTTTCTGGCCATTAAGAAGACAGATGGAGCTGAGGTCTTGGCTAAGAAGTATGTGAAGGAAATTGTGAGGTTGCATGGTGTGCCAGCGAGCATTGTGTCGGATAGAGATCCGAGGTTTGCTTCAGTGTTTTGGAGAGCTTTTTAGGCTGAGATAAGCACTAAGGTGCACATGAGTACAACTAATCATCTGCAGACGGATGGGCAATCTGAAAGGACGATCCAGACACTTGAAGATCTGTTGAGGATGTGTGTGCTAGATTGGGGTGGTCATTGGGCGGATCACTTGAGTTTGGTGGAATTCGCTTATAACAACAGTTTTTAGGCGAGTATCGGTATGGCTCCTTTTGAGGCGTTGTATGGGAGGCCATGTCGTACGCCGCTGTGTTTTACCCAAGTGGGGGGAGCAGAGCATTTATGGGGCTGATTTTATTCAGGAGACAACGGAGAAGATCTGTGTTGTGAAGCTGAACATGAAAGAGGCTCAGGATCGGCAGAAGAGTTATGCCGATAGGAGAAGGAAAGAGTTAGAGTTTGCAGTCGGAGATCGAGTGTATCTCAAGATGGCTATGATGCGGGGTCTGAACAGGTCCATATCCGAGGATAAGCTGAGTACGAGGTACATGGGTCCGTTCCTGGTGGTGGAACGTGTGGGACCAGTTGCTTATCGGTTGGAGCTGCCTCCGATCATGGAGGAATTCCATGATGTGTTTCACGTTTCGAAGCTCAGGAGATGTTTGTGTGCATCTGAGGAGGTAGTAGTGACGATTCCTGCAGATCTTCAACCTAATCTGACTGTTGGGATGAGGTCGGTTAGGATTCTTGAGAGAAGTATCAAGGTTCTACGCCGAAAGAGAGTGCCCTTGTTGAGTGTCTTGTGGGACTCTGATGGTGTTCTGGAGGAGACTTGGTAACCAGAGGCAAAGATGAAAGCGAAATTCAGGAAGTGGTTAGGGAAGCAAGCCGTAGAGTGATTTCGTTTTTCTTTGCGGTTTCCAGTTTCAGTTTTGAGTTGTGAACACAGTGTGTGGTGAGGGTTTTTGGTTTTGGATTATGTATTTTATTAAGTTGTAATGATTATGACATTTTCCAATGAAGAAGATGTGTATTCTTATGTTTATGACTTGATAGTCATGTGTTGTGGTTAGAGAACCTCGAAATGGAAGTTTTATTGTGAATAGAATTTGCCAGTTTTGGTAGGAACTCTAACGGGTTTGTGTTTGTATGTGTGAGAGAGTCTCGCAATAGAAGTTTTACGGGGGTTAGAACTGTCTAGTTCCAGAGAGACTCTGCGGGGACATAAGGTGTGATGGATGGTCCAGATGATCTGTGATGATCATGTTGTGATGGTATTCCGGGTTGCGAGTATCATATGAGACCTTGGGAGGTAGTTCCGGTCAGAGGTGCATTATAGACGTTAGGAATTGATTGCGTAGCTCAGAGATAGACATTGGTTCTTTCTTGGAGATGAGTCTCCGACAGATCTTGAGAGATGCGTCTCTCAGGGGAATAGTGGGTTCCCTGCATACTGATCGTTCATAAGGACTGCGAGGACTGAGAGCGTGAGGGTATGGAGATAGTTTGGGAGGTTGCGACCTCTGGCAGATCTTTGAGAGATGCGTCTCTCCAGGGGATAGTGAGATCCCTGCATACCGAGAGCTTGATAGACTGTGCGTCTTGATGGTTTGAGGTGTGGAGATGGTTCGTATCAAACACCGTCAAGACTGCGCGGACTGAGGTGGGTTGGTACTAGGCACCGAGAGCTGAGGGGTGACGATCCTGAGAGCTAGAGGGTGATTATGAGTTATGAGCTATCAGCAATCGATGTCTGAGACGGGCTTATATGCATAGGACGGATGTGAGCCTCGAGAGGGTCTGGGAGATGTAGTCTCCAGTGTTACTGGAAGGTTAGCCAGGTGGATAGCGTTGGAGGCTGTGTTTGAGGATTCGAGGACGAATCCAGTTTTAGTAGGGGAGAACTGTGACGCCCGTGAACCATTTTTGAGAAAAATGGAGGGGCTGTCGATCGACACACATGGTGTATGTCGATCGACAAGCTCGTTAAGGGCTGTCATTCGACACATGTGGTGTGTGTCGATCGACAGGTCCTTATTTGGTCGGTTTTCTGGTTCGATTTTTAATCGTTCAGATGGACCGGCCCGATTTGGGGAAAAACTAGGGTTAGTATATATAGTTTTTGGCCGTATTTGAGCGAACCAAAGTCCCAAAAATCAACAGAAAGAGTTTGTCGTAGATGGGATGACCGTCTGAGTGCGCAGTCGTAGATGGGATGACCGTCTCACTGAGTATTTATGATAATACTCACGCATCTCTTTTTCCCATGTGATGCAGGTAAAAGCAAATTGTGATCGTGGAATCACGGCTACGAAGAGGGAGATGATCTAGGTTCTCGAGATTCGTGCTTTGTGTTGTTGCTTTCATCGTTTTAGAAAGGCTGTTAGGTTGCTGGTTTTGTGGAACCCTTTTGATTTAGAATTTGTAGTTGAACCGGTTGTTTAGTGGAATTGTTTTATCTGGTTTATTGGTTTAGTTATTCGCTGTTATTTAGTTTATGTGCTTTGCTTGGTTGTTGAGGATAGCATTTATGGGAATGCTAGTCCGAGACCAAGGGTTAATTGTTTTCAAAAAAAAAAAAATGGGTCGGGTCATTTCATCACCTGTTTTCGACCATGATATAAGTCCTTTATCGAGTCTTTTCATCGTTTTTGGAGTCTTTTTAGAGTCTTTGCAGGTTATTGTACCTATGGAGCTTAATTGGTGATTATGGAGTAGTTTGGAGCATTGTGGAAAGAGGAGCTGAAGTCGCTAGGACGGATTTTAAATTGTCGTCGATTCATGTGTCGATCGACACTGTCAATGTGTGTCGGTCGACACACCTTATTATGATAAGGAGAAATGTGATTTTTCCAAATCTGAAGATTTTTTTTTTCGCCCAAGAAGATTCGAGAAGTTATCAAAAAGACCCCATCTCCATTTAAGAACATTATATATGCTTTTCTTTTAGGTTTTTAGTTTGACATCTGGCTTTCTATTGAACAAAGTTGAGAAAGATTTTTGAGAGCTTTAGGGAGAGAAGATTGCTTCATACTTTTGAGATTTCTTCGAACCCTATGTATCACTTTCTTATTCTCTTTTATATGAAGTATTATTCAGCCATGTTTTCTTTTGCATCCATGTCTGAGTAATTCTCTTGTTAGGTTTAGGATTATTCGAAAGGATCGAAGATGAATTGTTAGATTTAACAAACTTGTTAGGATTATCTTATTGGTTCTTCATCTAGATTGCTTTAACTCTGATTTAGGATTTGCGACCCTGAATTAGATATCCTAGGTTAAATTGACATGGAAGTGTAATTGATTAACTTGAACTAGATGTTAGATGAGTAAAATCTCCTATTCGCAAAGGAATTTGGTTTAGGGATTTTGTGAATAAATTGGAACTTAGACTTAACGCTTGTTTAAATTGATTCAATTCGCAAAGGAATTTGGCTTTCTAGAGTTTAAGCATAGTTAGTTTTCGCAACGGAAAGTTGTTAATTATATCTTAGTGTTTCAAGTTTGAGAACGGTTCTTAATTAAATCCTAGCATCTTTTAATCTACAGTTCTGATTCATCATGAAAATTTCCCGAAAACCTAGCTTTTGTTTAATTGATTTTAAGAAAAACAACAACCATCACTTGATTCGAGTTTACTTTTACATTTACATTACATCATTTGCTTAGCTTAATTCGAAGTCAAAAACTTTATAGTGTGATTCGATTCCCAGTGATTCGACCCCTACTACGACAACCTCTTAATTTGAGAGAGTCTAGCTCAGGGTTAAATTGAGCCTATCATGTAGGTTGTTGGTTTAGTTCTGGAACGTATTGGATTGGTTATGGTTGAATTGATTGGTTAGTTTATTTTGGTTTAATAAAATGCTTGATTTGAGTTTTGTTATCCGCTTGTTGTCTGTGTGGTTTGCTTGGCCGTTGAGGATAGCATTTATAGGAATGTTAGTCCGAGACCAAAGTTTGATTATTTAAAAAAAAATGGTTTGGGTCGTTTCAAATTTGATTAAAGCATGGATCTTGAGTGAAGGTATAGATTTGGGTTGAAACAAGTTAAGATAAGTGATGCACAACAACTAAAGATAGCTATTTTGAAATCATGAATCCATTTAATCTAGACTAATCCACTTCTATGGTATTAATCCATTTTGTAATCAATAATTAACACAAACTTCCATTTTGTTAAAGACTAATAAAGAATCATTAATGAGCATGTTCATAAAAGCTTACAAAACTCCTTAGACATCAACTTCCATTGGCTAAGATGAGAAATGCATGATTAGAGTCTCCTAGACATTTTCACAAACACATTCCGGGCATGAAAAGACCATGATCTAGTTTTGGGGTAATTACTTCCAAATCTAGCTTTAAAAACTCTCTAATCAATGAAATATGAAAGACTAACAACCTAGCATCACTAATCTCACATGAATCAACCTTAATCCTTCCTACTAAAGATCTATTAAAGAAACTACTCACTAATCATATTTGAAACACATAAAGAATAAATATAAAGATGCATAATGAAAAGACTTAAAGAAATTAATAAGAAAACTTTTCTAAATCATAAAAAGTGAAGTCTTTTCACCTTAAATCACTTAAGAACACATTAGGTTTAGAGTTTACACAATCGATAAGAGAAGAGGCAAAAGGCTTAGGGTTTAATTGATAATAAGAGTATTTATCGGAAAAACTTAAGTGTACCCAGGTCAAACCCGGTCAAACTGCGAACTTGACAATGGAAAGAGCCTACAGATCAGACTGGAGACCGGCTAGCTAGCCGGTTAGGAGGGCATTTTCGAGGCAGAGGTTTTTCGCGTTCTGGACGTCTAATGGATCGGCTAGACGACAGGCTTGTTAGCCGATCCATTGGTCTTCTCTCTCTTCATCTTCTGGTTCTTCATTTTTCCATCTTGATTCTTCTCTCCACTTGTTCCACAATTGATCCAACACTCCATTTGCACCTAAAATAAACAAAATATGCATGCAAATGCAAGAAAAGAAAAACTTGGACTCCAGACTCAATCTAATATAAAATGAACGAAATATGCATTAAAACATGTAAAACCCTAAGCTAAATGTCTCCAAATACTACTAAAATGTATGCTAACAAAGGGTAAATATGCACTTATCAACTCCTCGGACTTGCGTTTTGCTCGCCCTCGAGCAAACAAAGAGAGCAAACCGATGGAGGGGATTGAAAACAAGAAAGTAAAACAATAGATCCAAACAAAGCATTCCACACCATCACCTAAGATAATACAATGCTATCGCTACGCGCTTTAACGCTCAATCAATCTTCTCGCAATCTATCGCTACTCCAATCTTTTGCCTCTAGACTCAATGATCAAGCATTCACATACTATTCTATCCACCAATTCTTTAACATTCATTAAGGATTAATGCATGATCTTGCTTATCAACTACCAAACAATGTTCAAGGCTAGGTAAAAGAAGGTTAAAATGCGAAAGATAAGGTAGTTATAAAATGTTTTTAGGTGACTCACTCTCAAGAAAGGGTAATGCAAAACATCATGTAAAAGCAATGAAGAAATGGAACAATTGATGCATACAAATAAATGCTTCCATTCTACCAAACCCACTTGATTTCAAACTCCTCAATTCTACCCATGAGTTTGAAAACTTTTCTTTCTTTTGGTGATCTAAGCCTTTTCGAATCTTTCTTTAAACTTTTTAGTTTACTCTAGGGGGTTTCTTTACTTGCAAGACTCTTTCCTTTACTTCAATTCTTTCCTCTATATTTTCTTTTATACTTTTCTACTTGCCCTTTTGGGTTCTAGCTTATAGAGGGGATTTCTATTCACAGTCAAACACTAGTCTTTCTTTAAACTTTAGCATAACACAACCTTTCCCTTGAAAATCTCAACTTCTTTTCTTTCTTTGGCTTTCTTTTTATTTCAAACTCAACACTCTTTCTTTTTCTCACCAAATCACTCACCAAACCCATCCCATAAGAATAACAAGTCCTAAACTAATACTAGTCTTAAAACGAGACTAGCTCCAAACGAAAGCACTTCTTTGTCGTTCCCATCTTTCAAGATTTTACTTGCGTATGCATTTTCAAAAAGGAGGCCTTACTCAAGAAAATACATGTAGGTTTCAAAGAAGGGTCAACGTAATGCCAGGTAAGGGAAACAATCCTCATTCACATTAGATGTCGTGAATCGGGAAGGCCGTTTCGACTAGCAAAGAGTGGTAATTAGAAAGGTAAAATAAAGTCTAAATGTGTATATGGTTACTTTGAACATGCACATCAAGCCTCTAAGCAAGAAATAAAAGTCAAATTAGGTTCAAATTGATAGAATTGGCTTCAAATCTAATTTGCTTCAACCTAATCCCGAGTTTCGAGCGAAGAGATCAAGATGCAAAGAAAAGATTTCTATAATTCACTTAGCAATCTAAAAGATTTCTATAATTCACTTAGCAAAGAAAAGATTTCTATAATTCACTTAAAAATCTAAAGTAGTGAAAGAGAGCAAACCGATGGAGGGGATTGAAAACAAGAAAGTAAAACAATAGATCCAAACAAAGCATTCCACACCATCACGTAAGATAATACAACGCTATCGCTACGCGCTTTAACGCTCAATCAATCTTCTCGCAATCTATCGCTACTCCAATCTTTTGCCTCTAGACTCAATGATCAAGCATTCACATACTATTCTATCCACCAATTCTTTAACATTCATTAAGGATTAATGCATGATCTTGCTTATCAACTACTAAACAATGTTCAAGGCTAGGTAAAAGAAGGTTAAAATGCGAAAGATAAGGCGGTTATAAAATAGTTTTAGGTGACTCACTCTCAAGAAAGGGTAATGCAAATCATTATGTAAAAGCAAGGAAGAAATGGAACAATTTATGCATACAAATAAGTGCTTCCATTCTACCAAACCCACTTGATTTCAAACTCCTCAATTCTACCCATGAGTTTGAAAACTTTTCTTTCTTTTGGTGATCTAAGCCTTTCGAATCTTTCTTTAAACTTTTTAGTTTACTCTACGGGCTTTCTTTACTTGCTAGACTCTTTCCTTTACTTCAATCCTTTCCTCTATAGTTTCTGTTATTTTTTTCTACTTGCCCTTTTGGGTTCTAGCTTATTGAGGGGATTTCTATTCACAATCAAACACTAATCTTTCTTTAAACTTTAACATAACACAACCTTTCCATAGAATATCTCAACTTCTTTTCTTTCTTTGGCTTTCTTTTTATTTCAAACGCAACACTCTTTCCTTTGCTCACCAAATCACTCACCAAACCCAACCCATAAGAACAACATGTCCTAAGCTAATACTAGTCTTAAAACGAGACTAGCTCTAAATAAAAGCACTTCTTTGTCGTTCCCATCTTTCAAGATTTTACTTGCTTATGCCTTTTCAAAAAGGAGGCCTCACTCAAGAAAATATATGTAGGTTTCAAAGAAGGGTCCAGGTAATGCAAGATAAGGGAAACCATACTCATTCACATTAGATGTCGGGAATCGGGAAGGCCATTTGGACTAGCAAAGAGTGGTAATTAAAAAGGTAAAAGAAAGTCTAAATGTGTATATGGTTACTTTGACCATGCACATCAAGCCTCTAAGCAAGAAATCAAAGTCAATATTAGGTTCAAATTGATAGAATTGGGTTCAAGTCTAGTATGTTTCAACCTAATCCCGAGTTTCGAGCAAAGAGATCAAGATGCAAAGAAAATATTTCTATAATTCACTTAGCAATATTTAGCATTATTCTAAGGATCATATTGAATTCTAAGTCATAAACCTCAAAGGCAATTAAAAATATGCTCAATGCAACATGAATGATCATACAAATGTATGAAATGCAACTATATGAAAAGACAAAATCTTTTTGGATTTTTCGAAAATTTAAACATTTTAGGGGTTTTACAAGTGTTCTCATATGAACAATGCAATGAGACTCAAAGGATGATAAAATAAAAACAAAACAAATAAAATTCGCAAACCCCTCCTCCGGACTTACTTCTCATCGTCCCGATGAGAAAGCAAAACCGAAGAAGGAAGAAAGAAAGAAAAATGAAATTAAAGATGCAAAATTGAAAATTAAATGGTGTATACAATGGATAGAGTGGTACCTTGGGGTCATTAGTGATCAAGTGGTGGTGGATTGAAGGTTATACGACGAGGAAGATTGAATCGGAGGGCGTGGTTGCTTGATGTGTTCCCAAACTTGGATGTCAACGGTAGGTAGCAACAAAGTGGCTCGCCATCATTATCGAAGAACCGATAAACATAATGTCGTAGTCAGAATGGTCCTCCCAAAGTCTCCTTCTCGACCAAGTAATGTTGATCAATCAAAGGTCTCTCTTGTAGAGGCGTGAAAGCATTGAGATCGATCCCCACATGTAAGAACAATGGTGTGAGCATACCGCCAAAGCAAATGCGCGGTGTAGCCATAGTTGTCAAGTAATACCGAAATTTCTTCAACTTAGCAAAGAACATTGAGCCAATCTCACACCCATAGTTGTCATGATCCATCTCTATAGGTTGACTATCGAAATCTTGCATAGAGGAATGGATATTAAAATAAAGTAGCTTGAGGTCTTCGTGCGCTCTTGCATTGAAGGTGTTGGTCAATAGATGGAGAACATATCAAATCGTTGGATTCTTGGCCCTTGTAATGCGATTGTAGGCGGGCGAGTAGCTCTCTTCTAGAGCTATGTTACGCCACAACAAGGTTTCCATGTTGAACTCTGTGCTATCTCCGTATTCCCCGGTGGAAATCCATAGGGTTCATAAAAATCCCTAAATGGGATCGTATACCTCAATCCATCTATCTCAAAGCAAACAAGATAAGTCCCAAACCGATCATAAAACTTACATTCCACCATAGCTAAGAATTACTTGGTGAGCTCGGGGTAAGTAGCATAATCCATTTGAGTTAAACAATTCAAGTGCATCCTTCCGAAGAGCTCATTAACCTTGTCCTTAAGACCGCTTCTAACTAAGAACAACGGACAAGCGAATCTCGTGGCTTCATAGGTTGCTTAGTTCAAAATCCCAAGTCGAATCTCATCGACACGAGCTTGTCAATGGGGGTGGCCATAGTTGCTAGATTGATCCTACAAATAAATGTTTCCAAATAAGAACCATTTTCCATTCAAAGCACAATTTGTCTAGGTAATTCTTAATGATTGTTCTACACTTGATACAATATAAGGCTATAGAAAGGATCAATCAACGCAACAAGCAATATTTCGATGAACATTGTACTCATTTTTAATCATAGTCTTACTTTTCATTCTCTATTATGCTTATTTATCGAAATTCTAAACTTGAACTTGATAAATTTCAAAAATTCTAGTGAATACTAGGTACCAACAAAACTTAATTGCAATAAATGATTAGCAAAACTAAAAATTAAACTCAATTTTATCTTAAAGATTCCAAATTTAAAGCAATTTCAACAATCAAGAACTCTTTAGAGGATGGAACTTCAAATTCAACCATCAACATTCCAAATTTGTAATTGAAATCAACTACACAAGCAATTATAACTCATATTAAGCACAAAGCAAATCAATTCATAACCCAAAGATAGTGAATTCCACATGATTCTCATATAAGCTTCCATGAGTTTCAAGAATATTTGAAATGGGTAAAGGAAAAAGAGCATACCTTGTGATAACCAAAGATTATGGTAGAGGAGATCCAAAAGAAATGGTGAAACTAGAGTTCTTGCAAAGTTTTAGAGAAAAATAAGTTCTTGATTTTGAAAAGTACATATTTTCTTAGAGAAAGAGTAAAGTAAGAGAGAGAGATAGAGAGTTGGTAAAGATTCATTAAAGATTTCAAAATAATTTGAAGTTGAGGGAGAAGGGTCTAGAAAATCTGAATTTTAGAGGCTAAACCGGCAAAAATTGATTGAAAATACTTGAAATAAACTAGTTTAGACCAAAGTTAGAGACACCCTACGGATCGGCTAGGCAGACCGGCTTGCTAGCCGGTCTAAATGGCATTTTTGTGGCACTGGGATTTGACACTTCGGAGCCTCCAACGGATCGGCCAGGGGATCAACTTGCTAGTTGATCCATCAGCCCATTCCCTTGCTGAAGCTTTATTCTCCTTCTAAACTTCCTTTGAGACCTCTCCAACCTTTTCTCTTAGTCCCTACACCAAAATCAATCTCCAAAAACATACTAAACATAAATAAAAAACATAAGAATGCCTCCCAAGCGCGTTTGTTTAACGTCTCTAAGTTTAACGGTTGGTAAAGGCTCTAGTTGAAGATCAATGGAGAACCATCAACCTTGCTTGGTTCCCAATCCTGCAAATCAATGTCAAAGGCTTCTTTCATGGCCTTCTTAGACTTATTCATCTCTTCTTGGTTTATACCGGTTGGAAAAATGATCTTAACTTTAGAGAAAAGTCGAGCACCACCATTCCAAATTGCTTTACACTCAAGTCTTTCTTTAATCTTCTTGATAGGCTCTAGTATGAGCTTGTTCTTGACCTTTACTTTAGACATCTTGGAGCTTTTATAATTGGTTCCCTTAGGCTCACTAGTTATGGCCATAATCGTCTCATCAATCCTATCAAACATCGAACCAATACCGCCACCATCAAACATATCCAAGCTCTGCTTGTAATCATCTATCTTGGGAGCTTCTTTCTCAATCTTAATGACCTCTTCACTAGTCTCTAGACTCATCATTTCCTCTTTAACAACCTCACTAGAGACCATACCACAAATATCACCTCTAATGGGCTCAATGGTGTAGTAAGTGTAACGGTCAAAATTCATCAATAGAGCTTTCATGTGGAGGAAATCCAAGCTAGCTATGGTAGTAGCCAAGAAACGCGTACCAAGAATAAGCGGAAGCGACTTTGACGTCTCCATCTCCATAACCATAAAATTCGTCCGTATAACGCAATTACCAATCTTTAAATGATAGTCTTCAATGACTCCAAGTGGTTACTTACATGTCGCATCTCCAAAGATGAGAGTGCAAATGCTCTTCTTAAGCTTTCCGATTCCTAGAAGCTTCATCATTTCACGAGAAATCACGTTAACATTGGACCCGGAGTCACACAACGCATCATCAACCACCAAGTTTCCAAGTGTGCAAGTAATTGTAAACTTTCCGGGGTTAAACTTCTTCTCAAGGATCCTTGGTTTATCCCTTTCCCCTTTAAATTTGTACTTCATTATAACTTCCCTAACCATTCCTTGGTTAGCTAGCACATACGTTATGAGATCCCGCTCATTAGCGATCCTCTTTAGTCATCCTTTTTTTGAAACTTAATCCCAATATCCTCCATATCCTTCTTGTAACTAGCCAAGATCTTCTTAACCGCTTTAGTGAAATCCGGCCTTGGAAGGTCTAGCTTAGGCTTGTGTTGCCTATCTTCATATGTTGGAGTCTCCATCGCTCTTTTCCTAACTAGAGCAATCTTTTTTTAGTGCTCTTTCTTCACAATCACATTCATCTCTTGTGGAGGCTTCAATAGATTAACCAATTCCTCCAAGTAGAGCTCATCTTCTTCATAATCTTCCTTGGTCAAAGGTCCATACCTTGAATGCCATTCCTTGTCTTTTTCTAGGATCACCACATTGAAAATATTGCTTCTAGGATTAGACACGGGTTTATCTGGTAGAACACCGCTTGGTGCCTTTGAGCTAGAAGCGAATTGTGCTAATTGCACATCAATATTCTTCACAGGAGAAGCTAGGCTCGTAATCTTGCCATCCAATTCTTGATACATCCCATCAATCCTAGAGTTTACCTTATGTAACCTCTTTGCAATATCCGCATTACTCTTGATTTGTCCATCTAAAACCCGTTGAACTAACACCTTCAGCTCTTGGTCTTGAGAAGCGGGTTGAGTAGAGGTAGTAGCTTTATTGGTAGGAGCAACTTGATTAGAGTAGAATTGTTGCTTAGGAACAAAACTTTGTTGTGGCACAAATCCTTGAACTTGTTGGGGAATGAAAGCTTGTTGCTTAGGTGGATAGACTTGGTCTTGGGGTTTTTCTACATTAGTGCTTCTATAGGACAAGTTTGGATGAGACCTATAGTTGGAATTGAAACCCTTTTGATAACACCCTTGACGTTGAATGTAGCTTATATTTTCTTGTCCCTCTTGGACTCCTTTAACAACCATTTCTTTATTTCCATCGAAATCTCCAACATAGTGGACTTGTTTCATACTAGCTAGGATAAGCTTGTCTAGCTTATCATTCATCTCCTTGATCCTTTGATCTTCACTCTTAAGCTCATTCTTAGGTTACTTGTATGACCTATCATACTCCCTATTATAGCTTTGATTGCTTTGAGCTAGATTCTCAACGAGCTCTTCTCCTTTCTCTATAGTTAAGCTTCCAAAGTCTCCATTACTAACAATGTTTAAAGCCAAGTAATACTTCTCTTCAATACCTCTATGAAAGATTCCAAGTAGAGATTCCATAGAAACTACATGGTGAGGACAAGATCTAGTGTATCCCTTCAACCTTTCCCATGCTTCATAGAGAGCTTCATTTGGACCTTGCTTGAAGCTTGTGATGTGGTTTATAATCTGTGTGGTGCGTTGATTGGGGAAAAACTTAGCCAAGAACCTCTTCTTACATTCTTCCCAAGTATTGATTGAAGATGTCACTACACTCTCTTCCCATTGACTAGCTTTATCTCCAAAGTAAAATGGACACAAGGTGAGCTTCATGACATCCTCAGATACTTCATTCATCTTCACCGTACCACATAATCTATCAATGTTTTCTAGGTGCTTAATGGGATGCTCCAAAGGTAAGCCGAAAAACGATTGTTTTGCACCATCTTGATCAAACTAGATTTGATCTCCAATTGTTGTTAGCACAAGGTGGTGGGTGAATTCCGGTTCTAGTCCTATTAGTGAGCGGTTCATCGAAATCTCCAATTCTCCTTTCATCTCTAGGGGCGTGGATCGGTATTCTATTACCTGTACCATCCACATTTCTAACAACTTCATCAACTTGGCGATTACCGCCATTGCCATTACCAACATTAGCTTCCATTGCTACATGTTCTCTTTCCTTTCTTGCTAAATGTTCTCTTTCCTTTCTTGCTAATCTAGCTTGCTTCTCAACTTGGCTAATGTCGATGTGTGAATCAAAGTTATCTAAACTCTTGCTACTTGTTATCATGCACCTACACACCAAGAAAAAACCAGAGACAAACAAGATATATTGAATAACAAACACAAATAAAACCTAGTCTACAAAAGATTCCAAATCCAAATGCTTAAAAATCAATCAACTCAAATCCCCAGCATCAGCGCCAAAAACTTGATGCGCACTAAATGATCAATGCTAAATGCAAGTGCTCAAGATGTGCTATGAGTTCTAAAACCTAAATTAACTAACCACAAGTGCTCAATGTAGTAATCAAGGGTCATTCTTCGACAAGGATAGAGTTGGATTAAACAATTGGAATGCAAGAAACTAATGAAGCTGGGTGAATGCAAATTCAAGGTGGATTTCGGTTTTTACTAAGTGTAACTGACAATATGTAATGATGCAATAAGTGAAATGCAAAAGCTTAAACAAAGTAAAACACTAAAAAGAAGCAAAACAATGCATAAGTAAAGGTAAAACAAGATTGAAATGCAATTTAAGAAAAGCTAACAAAAAGTCAATGAAAGTCAATGCGAAAGTCAACAAAATTAAGCAAGATGATCAATTTGATTAAAGCATGGATCTTGAGTAAAGGTGATAGATTTGGGTGGAAAAAAGTTGAGAAAGTGATGCACAACAACTAAAGATAGCTAATTTCAAAGCATGAATCCATTTAATCTAGACTAATCCCCTTCCATGGTTCTAATTCATTTCTTAATCAATAATTAACACTAAAAATGTAACAGCTACTGCTTCAGATATATTATTCCAGAACTAATGCATGATATGAACACAACTACTTCATATATGAATAGATAGTGGGAACACAACACAGGGTTTCTTTTCCAAGAATATTTACTAGAACAAATGTTGAATGCACTGACAAGTTTGACTCACCACTTTGAACCTAGCCTCACACGTTTCTAAGATCTATCCATGATTTAAAAACCACTATGTACCCCTTAGCCTATGATTCTAGGTTTCCTATAAACCCTAACCCTTTACTAAGAAATAAGCTCCTAAGTGTTCAACCTTGCAACAATGCACGAACACCTCTATTTACAAAATAGGTAAACGACTAAACCTAGCCTTGGTCTCTACTCCTCAAAGATCTTCATATATTTTTGGAGATATTCTCTCTTGCCTTATTTCCTTATTTTTCTCAAGTGATAAGGCAAGTCTTCAAGCCAAACTTGATCCTCATGAAAGACCTCTTCTAGCTGTGCTACGTCGTCTTAGGCTCGTCTCATTTTGCTTGAAACGTCCAGCCCAGCCAATCTGCTCTGCATCACTTCCTGAAGTACTTCGTACAACTTCAGGAACTTACTTCAGATACTTGCATCTTCAATCTCCCCCTTTTTAACTTGGCATGTCTTACAAGCACCTGCACAACACAAACAACCAAACCAAAATAGCAATCCCAGAAATAGAATTCCAAACATGATCAGAGATTAAATCCTAACTCCCCTAACAAACCTTTTACATCATTAGTGATCCAAATAGACAACATAGAAATCCTATGATAAGACTATACTCCCCCATAAATCCAGACACCATCTCCCCCTGCTTGTGAGCACAGAAGTAAAAAAACATACATTTAGCACATAGGAAACTGAACACTTACCTTTTTAGTCTGATACATATGACTTGACATAGGGAAGAGTCTTAGCTTCTGCCTTAGCTTCGACTTTGACACATGCTGAATAACCTTGGTAATCATGTGAAGGACCAACGCAATTTGATCAGGAGACTCACACAATGAGGCATGCAGTAAACTTTGCTATCTTGTCTTCTAACCCAGTTTCTCTTCTGAATTAGATTACTCCTCTAAACCAACGTCCTTCTTTGTGGCCTTAAGGTCTGAAGACAACTTCTCCTTCCACATAGATACATCAATCCAACTTGAGATTGCAACGGACACTATCTGTTCAGAGACCCGTTTGCAGAACAAGGGAATCCAGCAACTTTAAACCCTTTGTAGAACTAATCATGAAGCCAAACACTGAGCCCGAATCAACTCATCTTTAAGCACTTGTATTACCCTTTGTAAACCTTTGTATTCCACTTAAATTCAGGGCACTGACAAATACAAACCAATATTAATCATGAGCATCTCGCAATAGCACAAACAACACGCATTTTCGTTCGAGATCGCAGCGGAAACAGAACATGATGCTCCCTGGAACTAAAACCAAATCAGCCTTTACAAACTCTGCATACTTGAAGAATATATGCGGTAGAAGACACACAAAAATATTAACCAAATAGCCTTCGAGTGGACATCAATAATTCTCAAACTAACCGTTAGCTTACGAATCCCACCGTTGATTTTGAAGTTCAGTATGACACCATTCATGTCCCCAAAAATAAGTCTCATCGGATTCCATTTGGTTGTCCAAACGCTCTCCTGAAGATGGTCCACTGAAAATATTTTCTGAATTTTTTTCAGATTCATATGACTATTAGCCAAATGTCACCACAGTTTACGGATGGAGTTTAACTCCGATTCACAAGCCGTAAGTTTATGTATCTTCGTTGCAATGAGCTCTTTCTGTAGACACCTTAATCATGGTATGAGTCTACCTGAGTTGTCAAGAAAATATCTTCGAAGTTGGCTCCTCACGCACTAATTTGCAGGTTTCTGTTTGCATATTTTCCTCGAAAGAAACAATCATAACTATCGACTCCCATGTCAGAATTAAGATCCGTTTTGATCTGTGCAAAGCTGGCTTCATATCTTCGCAATGGTACCAATACCCACTTCTGGTTCGTTCTAGGCCATCTAAAAAAAGCTTGCTCTGTGGTTGATCGCAACTTCTATCACCTTCGAATCTCCTTTGCATCTCTCTTACGTTTTTTTTATCCAAAGCGTGATAATCATCAAAACTCATGACTCAGAATAAACATCAGGCTCCCTCTAGTTCACTGCAACATATCTTTCAACACAAAAATCAGTAGTACCTACTAAGATCAAAACCAACACATCCACATTTAATCATAAGACATGATGGGAAAGTAAACTAGCAGTGATTCTACACATGTACTTCTTTAACAATTGGCTTTTGAAAACATTTTAAACACAAATTTAAATGTACCTTTTTCTTTGTTGTGATGCAGCACAAACTAACATATGCCGTACTTCAGACGCATACATTCAGCTCGTCCAGATTCATAACGATTGGTCATCTTTAACTCTAGTGGGTAGCTTTTACACTATCATATCTTTATCTTGCTCTTGGTTAGTTTTCAACCTTCGATTACCATGAGAGAGCAGCTGGTATGCTTCAGACATACAATTTCTTTATATTATGAATCTTTGTCTTACCATCGGATTCCTTATGTACTTGACATTCGTGTTATGAACTTCTTGAGATTTATCTCATGTACTATTCATTGGAATCCGCATGGACAAGGTTGCCTTTGCCTTGAAGATCTTTTTCTTTATTTGTTGCCTTTTCTACTTGGCCTGTTAACAGATGAGACAACTCCATCACTTGACTTCTCAAGAATTGCCTCATGGTTAATCACTCTTCAGCATTAGTTCTCTTCTCCATGTGATCGTTGTGCTAATGTCAAAGCAAGACGATATGATAGGCAGCTCTTTTCCACTGATGTATCTGACTCCAAACAAAATCAAAGCCTTATGAATACCCTGAGTCAGTACCTGTATCAGTTCTGCACACTTCACAAAACACATCATACTTCATAAACACCAATTAAGTTTCTTAGAGTGACAAAACGATTAGAGTCCAATGGTTTTGGGAGTAAATCAGCCAATTGCAAATCAGTACTAATGTGTTTAACCACTACCTGTTTTTCCTCCACCTCTTCATGACTATAGTGGTGTTGAACATTGATATGTCTTGTTCTTGAGTGATGCACCATATTCTCTAATATGCTTAACATATTCTCGTTGTTGCAATGAACCAACAGTGATCCTGAATCCATTCCATAGTCTGTTGACATCAGCTCCATCCAGAAGAAGTTATTACAACATTTCCAAAGACTACACATCATGCTTCAACTGCATAAAGTGATGCATATTTCTGCTCCTTACTCATCCATGAGATTAGATTGTTTCCAAGGAAGGAATTACTTCCATTGGTACTCTCTGGATCATCCAATTTCCATGCGCGGTCAGAGCTACAATAGTTCACAAATCTTCTATCTGAACCTCTTGAGTACTTTATTCCCATACTTGCAGTACATCGAACATATCTCATAATCTTCTCGAGTGCTTCAAGATGCGACTGCTTCAGCTTGGCTTGGTATCTTGCACACAGATCCGGCCTACTAACAGTAAGGTACATGCGACTTTCAATCATACATTTGTAGAACTTGACATCCACATCATTTCCTTCACCGTCACATGATAGCTTATATGTAATATACATAGGAGTCTCAGCTTCCTTGCATTGATCCAACCTAAACCTTGTGAGGAGATTCTCAGCATATGCACTTTATGAACTAAAGACGCAATCCTCATATTGAGTAATTTTCAAACCCATAATGTACTTCTGCTCTCCCATCATACTCCTTACGACTTTTACTACAAGCATTTGAGATGTACCTCCTTTGATGATGTTATCCACAATATTCACTTCTACTGGTCGAGGTACAAGCTCATATCCATTGGTTCAAACACCCAATCTAGTTCATGCTTCATTGCTTGAATCCATGTCTCATCCTTAAGAGTCTCAACGTAATTTCCTGGTTCCACAAACGCAAGGTACTCCAGGACTTGACGACCCTTCTTGATTCCTTGGATTTTCCCCCCTTCATTCACACCTCCAATATTGTAGGTTGTTGAATGATCTCGAGGAGCCCATGACGCCATCTTCTGATCTGGTATAGACTGCCTTCCTGAAGCAGAACATCCATCTGATTCAGGTTGCTCGCCTGAAGCAGCATCTTCACATAACTTGTTAACCTTTGGTTGGTCTCCTCCCTTGAATTGAGACACATCTTGTACTATGTCCTGGTTGACACGCGTCACATGCCTTTTAGTGTTCAAATTTACAAGCCATTGATGCCCAGAATGAAGATCATCTTCTCCCCTGAAACACTTGGCTGAGTCTTTCCACCTGTAGCAGTTGCCACCTGATCGAACTCCTCTCAAGGTCGTTTTACCATACTTATCAACAGCTTTCCAGTCTATGCTTGTGAAGCTTATAGTCAATCCTTCATCACACAATTGGCTCACGCTGGTAAGATTTGCTTTCAACCCCTGCACTAAGTAAACATCAGTTCCGGTAATCCTAATTCACAAGTTTTTTCCTTACCTTTAACAGCTCCATGACTACCATCACCGAATGTGACTTTCCCTTCGTTGGTTGTGTTGAATGTCTGCAGGTTACTAATGGTACCCGTCATGTGCCGTGAGCTTCCACTATCAAAGTACAATTGATCAGTGTTCTCTTGTTCTTCTGATAAAATTGCCATGTTGCAACAAAATCTGAGACCTGAAGTACTGGCTGAAGCACTCCTCGTAGCAGTCTGCTTCAGATTAGTCTTCTTCACCCATATCTTGTTTCGAAACCCATTCCATGTGATTTTTCTTTGATATCTCAGCTCCTTCACTTTACCCCAAAACTTGTAACAAACAGTCTTTATGTGGCCAAGCTTCCCACAGAAGTAACATCCCTTTTTCTTCAAGTTGTTCTTCTTGGGTATGTAGTTTGCTCGCTGAGAAAATCTTGTAAACACGAACTTGATTCCCTCAGTTTCTGATCTATATCGTCCAGTGTACCCAAGTCCACTATATGATTTCTTTGTTCGTCCATAAGACAATATCTTGTCCAATTGTTTGGTGCTGTCGAACATGTTTCTCTCTCTGAGTGTAGTTCCTTTTCCAACATATCCACTTTAGTAGTAAGCATTAGTTTCTCCTTCATGAGCACTACACTCCCCTGTCCAAGCTTCTTTTCTGCAACAAATTCAATTTTCAGTGCTTCAGACACTGCTTCGAGACATTGTTTCTTTTTTATCAATGCTGAGTTCTCTTGTCCGATTCTGATTAGCATTTCACGTACTTCCTTGTAGCATTCCGCAAGATCATCATCATGTTCTTCATCAGATTCAGAATCAAAGTTGTCACTTTCTTCTTCAATGATTCCAATGGACGCAACAAAGTTGTTCAGCTCCTCTTCATCTCCACTTTCTTTTTTTCGAATCACTTTCAGCAAACATGAATCTTTTACCTCTTTTTCTGGTCATTCGTACACTCCAGCTGAGAGTGTCCTAATCCTTTGCAACCATTACACTTCATATCTCTTCTCTTAACCGTAGGACATCCAGTTCGGATATGCCCATACCCTTTGCAGTCGTAGCATTGTACCTCATACTGCCTGGAAGGTTTGTCTGCTTCAGGTTGCTTCAAGACTGACTCGAATTTTTTATGACCTTGTTCTTGTTCAACTTTCCTCAAGGCTCGATCAAATCGCTTAACCAGCAAACTCATAGGGTCTTCACCATCATATCCGTGTTCCTTCTTCTCACATGATGTTAACGCCAAGTTCTTAATTTGTTTGAACTCTGAAGCCACACTATCCAACTCCATCTCATGGGCCTGAAGCATCCCAACAACTTCTCCAAAGTTAAGTTCTTCAGTGTTTTGAGACACATTCAACGCTGATTTGTAGGCTATAAACTTGCTTGGAAGACACCTTAGAAACTTCTTTACCAATTTTTGGTCCTTATACATCTTTCCCAACGTGGAGGCTTCTTGGGCAAGTGATTTTAGTTTCGAACTAAAATCAGCTATTGACTCATTTTCTTCCATCTTTAAATTCTCAAACCTTGATGCCAAGAGATCCTTTATTGAATTATGCACCTTCTTGGTTCCTTCGTAATGAGTCTGAAGCAGATCCCACGCTTCCTTTGATGTTTCACAACCTTGAATCAGATCAAAGGTTTTCCTAGAAACACTACAATGAATCGCTGATAACGTCCTTGAGTTGTACTTGGCTTTCTTCAGCTCCTCATTACTCCACGTTTCCTCTGGCTTCGGTGTCCTCACGCCTGTTGCATCAAAATTCATGGGTGCTTCTCACTGAATCAGAACAGATTTCCATGCCAAGATATCAATACTGCCAATAACCACCTTCATTCTTGACTTCCAAAAACCATAGTTTTAGGCATCTAGTATCACTTTCGAGCTGTTGACTAGCTCTTGGTAGCTCCCCATTTTCTCCATAAGATCTCACCTGCAATACACGAGCAAGCGCCCGCTCTGATACCAATTGAAAATGTAACAGCTATTGCTTCAGATATATTATTCCAAAACTAATGCAGGATATGAACACTACTACTTCAGATATGAATAGATTGTGAGAACACAACACACGGGGTTTCTTTTCCAAGAATATTTACTAGAACAAATGTTGAATGCACTTACAAGTTTCACTCACCACTTTGAACCTAGCCTCACACGTTTCTAAGATCTATCCATGATCTAGAAACCACTCTCTACCCCTTAGCCTATGATTCTAGGTTTCTTATAAACCCTAACCCTTTACTAAGAAATAAGCTCCTAAGTGTTCAACCTTGCAACAATGCACGAACACCTCTATTTATACAAAATAGGTACACGGCTAAACCTAGCCTTGGTCTCTACTCCTCAAAGATCTTCATATCTTTTTGGAGATATTCTCTCTTGCCTTATTTCCTTATTTTTCTCAAGTGATAAGGCAAGTCTTCAAGCCAAACTTGATTCTCACGAAAGACCTCCTCTAGCTTTGCTACGTCGTCTTGGGCTCGTCTCATTTTGCTTGAAACGTCCAGCCCAGACAATCTCCTCAAGCCCGTGTCGCCCAAGTTTTGAGTAATCTGCTCTGCATCACTTCCTGAAGTACTTTGTACAGCTTCAGGAACTTACTTCAAATACTTACATCTTCTAACAGAAACTTCCATTTTGTTAAAGACTAATCAAGAATCATTAATGAACATGTTCATAAAAGCTTACAAAACTCCTTAGACATCAACTTCCATTGGCTAAGATGAGAAATGCGTAATTAGAGTCTCCTAGACATTTCCACACCTTCCGGGAATGAAAAGACCATGATCTAGTTTTGGGGTAGTTACTTCCTAATCTAGCTTTAAAAACTCTCTAATCAATGAAATATGAAAGACTAACAACCTAGCATCACTAATCTCACATGAGTCAACCTTAATCTTCCCTACCCAAGATCCATTAAGGAAACTACTCACTAATCATATCTAAAACACATAAAGCATGAATATAAAGATGCATAATGAAAAGACTTAAAGAAATTAATAAGAAAACTTTGCTAAATCATAAAAAATAAAGTCTTTTCACCTCAAATCACTCAAGAACACATTAGGTTTAGAGTTTACACAATCGATAAGAGGAGAGGAAAAAAGCTTAGGGTTTTAATGATAATAAGAAAATTTATAGCAAAACCTTAAGTGTACGCGGTCAACCCGGGTCAAACCCGGTCAAACTGCGAATTTGACAATGGAGAGATCCTACGGATCGGACTGGTGACCGGCTAGCTAGTCGGTCTAGAGGGCATTTTCGGCTTGCTAGCTGATCCATTGGCCTTCTTTGTCTTCATCTTGTTGTTCTTCATTTTTCCATCTTGATTCTTTTCCCCACTTGTTCCACAATTGATCCCAAACTCCATTTGCACCAAAAATAGACTAAATATGCATGCAAATGCAACAAAACAAGAACTTAGACTTTAGACTCAAATAATCTAAAGGAACAAAAGATTCATTAAAACATGTAAAAACCTAAGCTAAATGTCTCCAAATACTACTAAACTGCATGATAAGAAAGGTTAAATTATGCACTTATCACCGAGTCATCATATCTTGAAGAAAAAGCGCATTTCCGAATTGGACATATTACATATGTCGGAAGTTTAGCAATGGAAGGAGGAGCAAATCAGTTTGGACGCTGATGAAACTTGGGGTGAAGATAGCCCTTTGAGTTAGCCTTCTAATGGAGTTGGAATAACATCATTTGGAATTGTACACAAGGAGATATGACCAGAAGACTGAAGACATTTTAAACTGCCGAGAAGACGAAGACCACCCAACACCGACCGGCCACACCGGTCCGGCAACACGATCGGTGCCAGGACATGAAGCCCAACTAGACACACTGACGTAGCCTCCATAGTGACACTGTAATCCGATCGGTATGGGTGGTCGGTGTGGAAGCAATATCGAGTACTTTTGGCAATTTTCCTTTTTCTTAGAATTAAAACCCTAACCGACGTAGGATCTTTTCTAGCCTATATACACTTGCTTTTAGCCTCTCTATAAAAGAAGGCAGCCACAAATCAATACGTAAAACATGTTTTTCGTTTCTCTCTTTGTTCTTAATAATACATCTACTTTTTAAGAGTTCTTTAAGGCTAGATCAATGAGGCCTTCTTGGTTAAGCGAAGAGATCTCTATATGCTTTTGTGTATCACGAATTCATCTTGTTTTATACTTTATTCCCGCTGCTAACGAGACCAAAGTGATTCGTTGGAGCTTGACTAGATTCGTTGCCTTTAAAGTTCTACGCGTTTACTTTTATGATTGCATCTTAGGGTTTGTTCTTAGTTGTTCTTCATCTTTACTTATGCTCAATGCTTGATCTGGCGTAGGTAACCAGTGATTGATCTTAGGTTGATGTATCCACATAAGTATTCTTAAAATCTTCTGATCTAGTATTTGATGAGCTAAGCGTATTAACAATCGAACAAATTAGTTAAGGAGTTTAGTGAACAATTGAACCTTAATCTCACTGCGTGTTTTACCTTTTAATAACCATACGATAGCTGAGTCTATTAGGGTATAAGGCATAGAGAATCACAACCATAACAGTGTAGAGATTCTAATTCCGTGGTTTGAGTTCTAGAGTAGCTTGCATCTAAGCCCAAGTTTGTCATCATAATCGTTGCATAGGTTCATTAATTTCACCTAGTTAACCATTGATTTTCTATCCCTTGCACTTTTATTTCCATAAAACTAAAACCCCAAACTTTTCACTTTGTGCTCGGATCCCCCCAGACTTTTGACCTCACTATTTTTCCCCCTCAAAAAGTATATCTCTTTGTAATTCCAGCCAAACTAATTTTTTTCTTTGAAATTTTAAAAATCATGAATGTGTGTCATTAACCAGTAATTAAGCGATAATTGCGTTTAGTCAAAGTGCGTTTTGATAAACCTGATCTATAATCCAACATCATTAAAACATGAATCTCAAACTTTCTGTCACTTTTGAAGACATACTTTTGTCCTGCAGCTCCATGAATTTATACGAGAATCGAATTTTGCATTCTTCTTCCTCTTCATCAAACGTGATTCTTGTATAAATTCATGGAGCTGCAAGACAATGAGGGCCTCAATGTATTTTCCGCCTTCTCTAATATCAACTTTTGCTATTCTCACAATCAAAATCATACACCAATTCGATCCCAAAATCTAGAGCGTCATAACCCTAATCGATTTTCCCTAAACTTGATTGAACTATGAACACATAAATCAATTTTCCGCTTTTATTTCTTACACCAAGCAAACCTTTTATTTTGTTTATAGACTTTCCCCAAACTTATTTTACTAATAACCAGAAGTAAAATTGAACCCCTCCTTCTGACCAAATTTTCAAATTCAGGTTTTAATTATGTTAGTTTATTGATCGGGTTAATAAAGACACACTTTGACTAAAGGGAACTATCAGTTAATTACCGGTTAATAACACATAGTCATGATTTTTGAAATTTCGTAGAAAAACTATAGTTTGGGTAGAATTACAAAGAGTTGTACTTTTTGAGGGGGGGAATAGAGAGGTCAAAAGTTTGGGGGGATCCGAGTGGAAAGTGAAAAGTTGAGGTGGGCCAGTGCAGCCAACCCCCAAAAATATGTTTGACTTAGCTTATTTGGCATCATATAGGTTCTTTGTTTGGTTCGACCCCTAAGTACTATTGCGTTTGTTGTGCACTTGCAGTCTTTATCTAGGGTTAGAAATTTAGAACTTGAAATTTAAACCTCTGCATCTCATTGAGTTTAAAATTAAAACCACAACCCCATCATCGCTCAACACCCCACTTGCTAGTGTCGATCGACACTAAACCTGGTGTCGATTCCAAGCCTGTGCAAACACGATTTGCTGCAACAAAACATCAACAAACAATCGAGAATCCATAAAAAGCTCAATCAACAACGAAATCAATCACACCATTCAATCTACACCATGAATATTATTCTTCCATCCACCCATATAAGCCATGGTTACGCACAATTGAGTTTTGGATAGGAAAACAATGGAATAAAGACTAAGACTGAAATGAGTCCCATGAACACTGAGAGACCGTTGATTTTCTCCCCCATTCCTCCAAAATCAGCACAAAGGAACTCCTTAAAACAATCTCAAACAAGAACTCTCAAGAACGATGAAACTATCTAATATATGATAGTTGATATCTCTTTTCTCCTAAAAAAACACGGCTGACCACTTATATATCACGAACCTAGGATTTCCATAACCGAACGATTAAAATGGAATATGAAAACTGATCAAACACTATGTCGACCGACACCCTCCTTGGTGTCGCTCAACACCATACCAAAAATATCACATTTTGGTCCACGGGCGTTACAACTCTCGTCCCCACTAACCTGGATTCGTCCTCGAATCTTTAAATACCATCACTATGGTCCAAAATACCTAACCCTACACAACCATCAACACCGGAGATTAACTCTCCCAGACCCCTTGAGGTTCACATCCAGTCCTATGCTTATAACTCCATTTAAGACATCAATTGCTCATAACTCATATCCGCACAACTCACACTCTCAGGATCGTAACCCCTCAAGCTTTCGGTGCCTCATACTACTCACACCCTCAGAACATACAGTCCGTCAAGCTCTCAATATACTCTATCTCCATACCACTCACACTCTCGGGACACATAGTCCGTCAAGCTCTCGATATACGGGGAAACTCACATCCCCTAGAGAAAACTAATCATCTCTTAAAGATAACATAAGGGAACTTGTCATCCCCATAGGAGAACTAATTATCTCCGACTGAGTCATTCGAGGAACTATTCATCCCCTAGAAATCAATTCTTTAACGTTTATGTATGAATTCCTGACAAGAACCACCTCCCGTGGTATCCACATGATACTCCTCTAACCCGGAATACCATCTAAACGATGACCAATCGTCATGTCATCTTTGAACAACCCAATCACACAGGGTGTTCTACTAGATTCTCTCAGAAATAGACAAGTTCTAACTCTTCATAAAACTTCTATTTCTAGATCCTCTAACAACATACTCATAACACACCTCAAGTCATAACATAAGAAATACTCATCTTAATAATATGAAAATGTAATAATCGTTACAACTAAAATGAAAGTACATAATCCAAAACAAAATCACCAAAAATGGTAACACTAGAAAAATCTGAAACTGGGAACAATGAAACCAAGTTCACTCCTCGGCCTACTTCTCAAACCATTTCTTGAATATTGCCTTCATCTTAGCCTCCGATTCCCAAGTTTCCTTCTCCACACCGTCACAGTCCCAAAAGACTCTCAACAACGGTACCTTCTTCCAGCGCATAACCTTGATTGTCCTCTCAAGAATCATCACCGGTCTCATCTCTACTGTCAAAGTTAGGCTGAATATCTGCATTAGTCCTCACCACTACCTCCTCGGTTTTATGTAGACACTTCCTCAACATCCACACATGAAACAGTTAATCAAAATTTCTTCATAATCTAAGCCGAGGTAACTCCAGTTGATAAGCAACTGATTTCACATGCTCCATAACCCGAAAGGGATCCAAAAACCTGGGACTCAGCTTATCCTCCAAAATGGATCTGTTAGGACCCCGCAACATCACCATCTTGAGATACACTTTATCTCCCACCTCTAACTCTAGCTCCTTCCTTCTCTTATGAGCATAACTCTTCTACCATTCTTGAGCCTCCTTTATGTTAACTTCAAAACACGGATCTTGTCCATCGTTTCCTGAACAAGGTCTGCACCATAAATGCTCCCCTCCCCCCACCAAGGTCTAGCGTAAAGGTGTACGACATGGCCTCCCATACATTGCCTCATAAGGAGCCATACCAATACTCGCTTGGTAGTTGTTATTATAAGAAAACACTTTCTCATCAAATCCTGCCCAATGACCACCCAAATCAAGAACGCACATTCTCACCAAATCCTGAAATGTCTAACTTATCCTCTTAGACTGTCCATCTGTCTAAGGATGATAAGCCGTACTCATATGCACCTTAGTGCCCATCTCAGCCAAGAAAGCTCTCCAGAACTCTGAAGCAAACCTCAGATCTTTATCTGATATAATACTCGCTCGCACTTCATGCAGCCTCAATATCTCCTTCACATATTTCTTAGCCAAACCCGCTGCTCCATCGGTCTTCTTAATGGACATCAAATGTGCTGACTTTGTCAGACGATCCACAATCACCAGGATAGTATCATGAGTTTGAGAAACTGGCAATCCTACCACAAAATCCATGGTAATCATATTCCACTTCCACTCCGGAATGGGTAAACTCTGCAAGAAACCACTCAGAACATGATGCTCAGCCTTCACTAACTGAAAAACATCGCAAGCTGCGACCCAATTAACGAAATCCTTCTTAATACCGACCCAGTGATAGTACTGTTTCAAACTTGCCTGTGCACTAGAATAGTCCCATTAGTACATACCTCATACTCAGAACCTGCAACCTTAGAAGAATCAATCAATCCTTGATCCCTCTCTTGAGGTATCCGGATCCTACTCAGTAGGTCTGCCTGATTGGCTGCCTCCAACCCAAATGGCTCCTGTGAGATAACACACATGCTCAAAGTAATAATCTCCCTCACCAAAGCCTCTACATTCCGCTCCTGAGCCGATGCACACCACCTCCAACTAAGAGCATCAACAACCAAATTAGCTTTACCATGAAGATAAACTATATACATATCATAATTTGCCAACAGCTCCAACCATCGCCTATGTCTCATATTCAACTTTAGCTGAGTAAAATTATATTTCAAGTTATGATGGTCTATGAATACCTCAACCCTACCACCATAAAGATAAGACCTCCAAATCTTCAAGGCGAAAATCACCACAACCAACTCTAAATCATGGGTAGGATAGTTGCTTTCGTGCTTCCTCAACTGCCTCGAAGCATAAGCAATCACCTTTCCCTATAGCATTAACACACAACCCAACCCTACTCCTAAAGCATTAGTATACACCACATAAGGCTCGCTTGGCTCTAGTAACGCTTGAAAATAAAGGGTTGGCTAAACAATGGCTAAAAATACCATAAATATAGGTATAATGACGTTATGGTCCAAATCCATGACAAAACCGAGTCAAAATAGGAAAATCTGCAATTTTCCTTTTTTTCAGCAAACCGGTCGGTTTAGGCAGAATGACATGTCTTCACTAAAACTTGCATAACTTTTGATCGCACCGTTGTAATGTCCTCAAATCACCTCCAAATAAAAGATAACTTGATGCTCTATTTTATGTCAGAAGTTCAGGTCGATCCATAAGTTTAAAGTGAAATAATGAATGCCAAACTTCTAACCTTTCTGCACATTTGCTTCAGTTCCTTACTATTTTGCCTTAGACGCAGTCCAAACGTGTTTTTACCTGAAAAGACTCTGAAGACAGAGAAAAGATTCAAAAATCCATTGAAAACATTGGTTAGAATGTGTTATAAACGCAATACATCACCATCCATTACCACCCGTCTCAGATTTGACCCCCGACGTGGAGCTTTGGAAGACAAATCAAAGGATGGGCTTGCGAGGATCCATTAACGTTGGCTCTTCCCGGAGGAGCATCAACCAACCTATGAAAATACATGCAAGAAGGGAGATTTAGCTCGGATAAAAGAAAATACTTAAAACTAGTATATTTTTCTTTGATCTTTTAGGAGGTTCTCCATTTGGGTTATTTCGACTGACTTTGTACTTATATAAATACTTGATGTATTCCTCCAAATTGAGGACACCGATTTCAATAGAGAATTTTGTACTCATCTTTTTGAGTACTTGTTTTCCTGGTGATTTTACGCTTAAACCTAATTCCTCTTTTCTTTGGAAGGATCTCGAAGTGTTGCACAATCCGACATCACCACTAGGGAAGAAACATCTTCTCAGCATGAAATAACCTAGGATCTAGATTTGACAGATCAAGTCAAGCACTAGCATTAAGTACTTTTTATATTAAGGACATATATTCATCTAAGCCTAAACATTATTAATCATCCCCTAATACCCCTAATATACTAGACCCACGTTCCAATAATGAGATTACTCTCTCATGGTTTCATGCAAACACAAAATAAAATCTAAACTAAGCATAATGTAAATATTATGAAAGAGAATTATAAAAATTCAAAACATAAAACTTGTATGAATCAAAAACCCAATGTTGGAAACTTAGAACATCTAAAGATGATGCTCCAAAGGTAAAAGATTAATAGACAAAAGATAGCTTAGGTTTCACAAAGGCTAAAAACAAATTATAACCTTTGTGATTAGTCCCGGGGTTAACACGGTCAACTGTGGGGCAACCTGGTCATTGTCAACAAAAATACTAAAGTCAAGTCAAATGGGCTTATGGGTCACCCCCATATCAGTGTAGTGACCGACCGATATGAAAACTTATTATCAAAATATTAGAGCATGTTTACATGTACGAGACTCTACATATCGGATTTTTCTTAGAGGTGTTGACCGATAGCTCGATAGTAGGAGCTATTAGTTTTCTTCTCATCCGTTAGCCCAATATCCAGTGCTTGTACAACAATTCTCCTTTGTACGTCGGTGTAGCTTATTGTTGGTAACTGATATGGCGATCTTCACCCACGAATCTGGTTTTCTTGCATCGGTCCAACATTGACCCGCCTCCTTGTCTCATGATATCGATTGTCTGGCTGATAGGCATGACCGATATATGATGCTTTACATTCTTTTATCCTCCTTTGAAATTTGAATCCATTTCTCTAGCTCCTCCGAGTTAGGATTGCTCTAGTTAGCTCCAAATCATCTGAAATACGATAAAAATATGTAATACATATAAAATCGCAATCTTAACTAAAATAAGCTAATATAAACGTAAGGATGCTAATATGATGCAATATGTAGAATGAATAGCTGCAATTATAAGCGTAAAATGAGTAAAATATGGTGTCATCAATTTTAAGACCTTAGGATCCACATTGTAAAGTGCCATCTTTTGTACTTTAAAGTCCAACTATGACCCGTGGCTTCTAGGAAAGGCATTCATAGGATGAGGGAAAACTTCTTGTTGGTCTCCACCTTGACTACCACAAAGTTTGTAGGGACATTGATATTTCCTATATTGAAAGGGTAATTCCCTGTCATTTTAAGAGAGGTTATGGAAGAAGCCTTCGCCACAGTGATGGAACAAGTGTACTTCTTCATATCCTTAATCCCAAGTTGTCTATTCATAGCGATTGAGATAAGGTTCACACTATAATCATTGTCGCAAAGTCTTTTCTCTTCCAACTTATCAAGAGAAGATGGTATAAAGTCCTTTCTCTTCCATCTTCCAAATTGTTCTCTTGGTTGGAAAGCTTGGGGCTTTAATCCTTGTGGATAGACAATGTAGGGCTTGGTTTAGAAGTTTTATCTTTGTAGCCTTGGTTGAGAAGGGTACACTTGATCTTGAGGGTACTCTACATTAGTGCTTCGATATGAGAGATTTGGATTCTTGTAGTTGGGGTTGAAATTCTTGAATTGGTAACCACCTTAATTCTGAATATAGTTCACTTCTTCTTGAGTTTCCTCATACCCTTCATACACCTCTTATTTATAGCAAGGTTGAAAGCCTTCGATTTCAGCAAAAAAATGTACTTTCTTTTTGTTGGTCAATAAGATCTTTCCCATCTTCTCGAGCCTTTAACTTAACTTCTTAAAATTTGTGTCACCATTACCATTATAAGTAGAGATTTGTCGTACTCTCCTTTATAACAAGCATCACTTTGGGAAAGGTTATAAATTAATTGCTCCACTTGATTCTCATTCACACCACAAAAGTTATCATAACTTGCCGTGTCCAAAATACCATAACTTGCTCGACTTGATTCTCTTTAGTCACTTCTTGATAGAATTTTCCAAGGAGGTTGTTGGTGGTACCGGGTTTAGCACCTATTACCATACCCAGCTCAGATCCGCCTGACACGAAGTTTGTAAGGACAGCTCGGAGGATGGGCGAGCGAGGATCCATTAGCAACATCTCGGTCTGTTAAGGAGCATCAGCCGACCTAGGCACATACAAGCAAATTATAAGACTTAGCTCGGATAAAAATAAATAAATAGAAGTAGTATAACTTCCTTTTGTCTTTTAGGAAATTTTCCATTTATCTTTTAAAATTATTTAGACCGACTTTGTACTTGTAAAATACTTGATGTATTCCTCCAAAACGAGGACATCGCCTTCAATTGAGAATTTTATACACATCTTTTTACTCCTTTTCTTCCTTGTGATTTTACGTTTAGACCTAGTTCCTCTATTTTTTGGACGATTTCGAATTGTTACTCAATCCGGTATCACCATATTAGCGCTGACTAAGGGGACCGATTAGGTTTACTACATAACTTTCACAAGAGGAATCTTTTAAGATGTCCGGAGACGAAGCTCTAATTTTAGCTACTTCAAACATAGTCGAGAAACCAACGAAACCTGCTAAAAGGAGGATCCTCATGATCATGGGAAACCATGAAGAAGGCATACGACGAAGCCAACTATACGAAGAAACAAAAGTAGTCAACCGCTACGAAAACTTAGAGGTAACTTTCTACAAACAAGATACGGAAGGCTTAAGCCAACCGCATAACGATCCGCTTGTGGTAAGTCTCTTGATCGACGATTGTGAATTCAATTGTGTATTAATAGATACAGGAAGCTCTCTAAATATGATTTACAAAGAAACTCTACGAAGGATGGGTACTTGCGAACGGAATATACATGAACAAAACCAAACCCTAACAGGATTCGCGGGTCTAACGATCCCAACAATTGGAATAATCCAACTATAGGTCGAAGTCACCGAGATGACTCGTTACGTCAAATTTGACATCGTAGATTCACCTACCGCGTACAACGCTGTCTGGAAAAACCATGGCTTTATCTGATGAAGGCCGTAGCGTCAACCTATCATTAGTGTTTGAAAGTCCCAACCCCTCAAGGGATTTACACTGTAAGGGTAATAAAAGCAAAGCTCGCAAATGTTTCATCCTTGAAAGGAAAAACAAGGCCCGAGCTGCTATAGCTGTACGAGCCTTGGGGGAGATGGCCGAGAGCCAGAATAAAGCTCCCCATGTTGATGGAAAGAAAGTGTCGTCAGAACGGCAAATCACACAAATCATCGTGGATTTTCAACATCTCGATCAGAGCGTGGGAATAGGATCGGATCTAAGCGACCCTATGCGAGATCGACTCGTCAAACTTCTAAGGAGGAACACATCGACCTTTGTGTGGTCCATCAAGAACAAGAAGGGGATCAACGCAAAGATAATTTCTCATGAGCTGAATGTAGATCTGAAGACCGGTCAAACATAAGCGAAGAAAGCTCAGCCCAGAGAGATCCAGAGCAGTAGATGACAAGGTCGAGTGACTGCTCGATGCCGAATATATTACCGAGATGATATACCCATAGTGGTTAGCCAATCCGGTAGTAGTAAAAATGAAGAATGGAAAGTGTAAAGTATGTGTTGATTTCAGAGACATCAATAAGGCTTGTCCCAAAGACAGCTTTCCATTACCTCACATCGACAGACTTGTCGAAGCAACTGCCGGTAACGAGCTTTTATCGTTTATGGATGCCTTCTCCGGTTACAATCAGATCTTGATACATCCTGATGACCGTGAGAAGACCACTTTCATAACCGATCGAGGAATCTACTGTTACAAGGTAATGCCCTTCGGTCTAAAGAACGTTAGGCAAGTTACCATCGGCTGGTGAATAATATATTTGCCGATTAGCTCGGCAAATCCACAGAAGTTTACATTGAGAACATGTAGATTAAATCGGCGAACACCGAAGATCATATTGATCATCTCAGCAGATGCTTCGAGACCCTCAATCTATACGGGATGAAATTCAACCCCGCCAAGTGTACCTTCGCAGTAACCTTGGGAGAATTCCTAGGTTACTTAGTAACAGAAAGAGGGATTGAAGCGAACCCAAAGCAGATATCTGCAGTGTTAGATTTGCCTTCTCCCCAAACGTAGAAAGAAGTTCAAAATTTGATTGGACGGATAGCGGCTCTGAATCGCTTAATAAGTAGATCGACAAACAAAAGTTTCCCGTTCTACCAATTGCTGAGAAAGACAAGCAAGACCTTTGAATGGTCCGAACAGTGCGAGAAGGCTTTCTTGAACCTCAAAGCGTATCTTACCACACCGCTTGTGCTGGCTAAACCCAAGGTAAGAAAAGTCCTATACGTAGCAGTCTCAACATCGGCGGGTAGCGGAGTGTTGGTAAGAGAAGATCGGGGTAAACAACAACCAATCTTCTACATCAGTAAAGCCCTCAACGACGCTGAATGAGGGACTCGACAATAGAAAAGTTAGCCTTGGCGCTTCTAACATCAGCAAGGAAGCTCCGACCGTTCTTTTAATCCCATACCATCGAGGTATTAACAAATCATCCACTTCGTTTGATCCTTCATAGTCCGAATCAATCAGGTCGATTGACTCGATGGGCGATCGAACTAAGTGAATATGATATAATTTATAAAAATAGACCGACTATGAAGTCGCAAATACTGGCAGACTTCATCGTTGAGGTGTCTACCGAACCTTCTACGGATGACATAGAAAAGAGTTTATGGTGGATGCTACACGCATATGGGTCGTCATCCCGAAGAGGATCAGGGGTCGGAGTATGCCTCAAATCTCCGACTGGGGAAGTGATTTTGCGGCAACAAATAATGCTGCCGAGTACCAAGCCTTGATAGCCAGACTTTGATTGGCAAAGACGGTGGGAGCAAAGCGCATTCGAGCTTGCTCATACTCCCAGCTCGTCACCAGTCAGTTCGACGGGTCATATGAAGCAAAGGACTCCTACCTAAATGTAGTACGTGGAATTACAAGCGAGTTTGATGTATTCGAACTCATAAATATTCCTCGTAGTGAAAACTCTACCGTAGATGCATTGGCCGTTCTAGCCTCGAGCTTGGATACGAGACGGATTATATCCGTTGAGAGTATATCGTGTTTGAGTATAGATCCAAAACCTATGGTCTGCGTGATGGCAGACAATAAAGTGGATAATCAATCCATCGAAATGGACGACGACTCCATTCCCATGCAGACTGGCGGACATAAATCATTTAGTATATAACCAAAGGGAAGCAACCTAAGGATAAATGGGCAGCTCAAAGGTTGAGAATCCGAAGTGCTCATTACACGATCTTTGAAGGGCAGCTTTACCGATGGAGCACGTCTCGTTACATGAAGAAATGCATTTATGGGGAAGAGATCCTCGAAGTCCTTTGACATACTCCTGGCAAGGATGGAGGTAACCACTCTAGAGGACGATCATTCGCCCTCAAGCTTAAGAAACTTGGTTATTTATGGATGTTTATGCTCGCCGATTGCGAAAAATACGCACCGAGAAAGCTAGCTCCCCCAGAAAAATTTTCTCCGACGACCATCGCATACCCGTTCATGAGGTGGGCTATGGATGCGGCCGGATCGCTGGTAACGTCACGAGGGAAAAAGAATATCCTTGTAATGACGGATTACTTCACTAAGTGAGTGGAAGTCGAGGCCTATCCTCAAACCACCAGACCGGATGTCGAGAGATTTGTTTGGAAATTGCAAACATGGAGTTCCTTACGAAATCGTAACGGATAATGGTTTAAACCTTGTGTGCGGTATCTTCACAAAGTTTTGTGATAGATGGAATATCCGTCTGACTATGACAACCGTCTACTACCCTCAAGGGAATGGATATGTTTCCTAATTATGTATATGTTTGTATATTACATTTTCTTTTTGTATTAAAATACACCAATCTAGTGTGTATATATACTTGTATAAATCCAATGAATAAGATCAAATCGTTCTCTCGTTTTACAGAAGTTTTGGTATCGCTTCTATGCCTTAGACTTGCTCCCTAGTTGGAGAATTATTGTTGTTCACTTGTGGATTTTCTTCACGAGGGTTTTCCATGTTCATCATTTCTTGTCGTTCTAAAGGTTCTCTTTCTTTCATTAAAAAAGGACTTTCACTAGCTGCAAGTTGATGCTTCTGCTCGAGAAGCGTTGGAGCTGGTTTTGAGCCAAGATTACATGTATCAACAACTATATCGAACACGTATTTTCTTATAGAAAGAAGATGCCTTCAAGGCCTCTGGTTACTTCAGTGCAAAAAAAGTATTTTAACTTATCCCAATGGTTAATGGAAAATTTCTCACGTACTGTTTAAACTTTTGCAGCATATAATTTTCATTGTCGCATATCAACAAATCAACAACATAGATTAACACGGAAATCTCAATGCCTTTACGTGTGTAGGAAAAAAACGAATAATCGTCATATAACTGTATGAAACCGAACCGAACCGAAGATGAAAACAAATTTTAAACCAACATCTTGATGTTTGTTTGAACCCATACAAATATTTTGTTAAACGACAAACTTTATTGGAATGTAGATGACAAAAACCAGGATAAAGTTTCATGTAACTTGGCTGTAAAAGGAGATCAGAAGATGGAAGAATAATCGAGAATGTGTGTATTGTATATGATTGCTACATATCCCTCTTTTCCACCATTTTCCCCCATGCTTCTATTTAATTAAATGTTTAGATCTAATTTTTCAAGTTTGACTTTCCCTTTTTGAGAGGTTCTCCACTATATAATTAACAACCCTAAAATCTCTTATATAATATGGTTGGCGTAGTTGTGGGCGTCCTTTTCCTAATTTGGATGAACCCTACCATCTTTAAAGAACAATCATTTACGTGATTTATCCTAAAAATAATGAAATGTTATTTTATATTCCCCGTTACATGGATCGTAGCATGATGTGACTGACGATGACCTTAATAGCGTTATACACACAATTTACCTAGAAAATGTGTGAATTTAAAGAGTCGAATTGGTTACTTAAAATGGAAGAGTATTATAGCGGTTAAAAAGAACTTTATGCGTTTATGAAATCAAATAAATGTATATATATATATATTTTATATAATATTTTAAAGTTCCACTAAGTTAAAGATTTGATAAATTGTCATTTGTCACTTTTGGTGTTGGCAATTAACGTCTATTATCATATTTAGAACCTAATTTTTATTTAATTGAGACATTTGCCCTTATAAATTTAGAATTTTTGTATTGATTTTTTAAAAGAAAAATGTGATATCAATTTTAATTTAAAGTAAACATTTAATATCAAATTATCTTCATGAATTTATTGAAAATATGTAAAACTATATGCTAATATATATTCTTTTTTTTACAATAATATGATAGATTTTTATATATTTTAAAATAATTCACATAAAATAGTTTAAAATTACTATTTAATTTTTAATCTTAACTTCATTAAAATTATAAATTTTGAGCATAAATCTTAAACATCACTTAATTAGCTATATATATAGAGGAACAACATTCTATACTTTTTAATATATACTTTGTCATAATATATTTCCACAATGTTCCATCTTAATTTTTTTTCTACAAATAACATTGTATATCTCCAATAATTTGTTACAAATATTTAGTCTATGAACCTAGATAATTATTTACTATAAACACCAAATTTCTGTAATATTAAATATATAAATAGTAAATAATTTAACAATTATTGTATATTATACCATGTTAAATTTTAATTCCACGCAACGCGTTGACATACCATAGTTATTTATATCGATTGGTAACATTGAACGGGTACAAATAGTAATTGACATTTACAGTTAAAAATATTATTATTTGCATTAGAAAAAGTAGTTTAATATTATTTTTATCACGAATGCCCTTCGTTTATTGTAAAATGAGTATACACGAAAAGAAAAATCGAAGTATGCTTGTCTATATACGAATATGCTATTATGTTTTAAAGAAATGTGTTTCACCTAGGATATGAAAAAAATGCATAAACCAATACGAACCGAAACAAATCATAATACACCAATTTTAAGCCGAACCAAAATATAAAATAGTCCAAATGAGTACATAAATTTCTATTTTATACTACCGGAAACAAATTCTAATTAATTTTACAAAACCGAGCCAAAGTAACCAAAAATTATTACAAATTGTTACTTTGTTTCTATATTTTATATTTTTGGAATTGATTACTAAATATTAATTTGATCGCGAGTATTGCACACATAGTTTTAGTTTTAGTGTCGTTTATATATGTACTAAATCTTTCATTGCTAACACATACTACAAATTGAATTTAATATTAAATTTCACAATTGATTATCTTAAATGTAACTAGTTATATATTAGTTGTTGTTAAAATATATTTAAAAATTATTTTACTGTTCATAGAGTTCAAAATTAAATTTTTTTATTTATTTTACTTTTGTTAAATTATATATATTCACTTTTTTTAGATTTTAAATGTGACATTTAATACTAATTTTGAAATATTTGCTTTGGATAAATTTAGGAATATTCAAATCTATTTGGAGTCGTAGTGTAACTATAGCTAAAATTTGGAACCAAATGTGTTTCGTAATAAATATAAAAAACCAAAATATTAGACCGGTTTTATAAGCAGGACATGACATATCAGCCTCCTCTTATTGGTTATGCCTGATATCTAGGGATATCGATCGGGCAGCTTCCAATCGACATGTCTTAATATGCCATGCATTGGTCTGTTTTTCCTTCTGCTCGATCATTCTCCGAACGCATGGAAATATAAATATATTGACTTGCTTTATTGGTGGCAACCGATATACTGCTGCTCCACTTTGGTTGTCATGCATCGATGCAGCTCTAACCCGCCTCCTTCTCTCAAGATATTGCTCGTATTACCGATAACAATGAACGATACACTACAAGAAAACAGTCCATGAGTGACTACCACTTGTGACTGTATTTATTAGTCGCAAAAAAGAATGACGAATTCGTGACCGATTTACCACGACTTTGCGACGCACCAAACGGTAGTCACAAAATAATCGCAAATGTACGACTAACATAATCAGTCGCAATTTCATCTTACATTTGCGACTAATCTATGATTGATCCTCGATTGTGTAAACCTAGACACAAAGTAGTCGCAAATGTGCGATTGATTTGCAATTACTGAAACACAGTCGCAAATTTGCTACTACTTTGCCACTTCTTTAAAAATTGGGAAAATGACAAAAGTGTCGGCCAACTGTTTATGGCGGCCTATTGATTAAATCAGTGAACTGATTGAGTAATTGAAAACATGATAAATACGGTTGTTAGGTAGTCCACCTACTTTTATGGGTTGTGACAAAAGAATGGCAAATCAGTCGCAAATCTATGACTGATTTTATGTAGTCACAAAGTAGTGAGGTTAAATTTTGCCTATAAAGCAACGAACCCTCACCCCATTTTCAGACACCAACTACAAAAAAAAAAAAAACGAACAAGAAAATAAAAAAGCCAAAATTGAGAGAGAAAAAAATGTGGAATTCAGCTCGAGATTGAATGTATGAGAGGATCGATCCAGAAACAAATAATCTATCCGACGATTTTTTGGAGGGGGTGGAGCAATTCATCAATTTCACTTGTAACCAGCCCTTAGCCATTAGCAGTAACGGTAAGGTCCATGTGCTACATGTAAAAATTCGGGTAGATTAAAGGGAGCTGAAAGAGTGAAAGAGCATTTACCAAGTCAAGGATTTATGCCCCATTATTATGTATGGTCTTATCATGGTGAAGACTATGATGTAATGGGAGCAAGAAGTAGTAGTCATAATTATAATCATGATTTTATTAGTGATAATCAACCAAATAATTATGATGGCGGGAACGTTTATGCTGAGATGGTCCATGATGCATTTTATGGTTCCATAGCATTAAATGATTATCATGATCATAATCGTGATCAAAGTGGTTATATACCATTTAGTGAACATGGTCAAATTGGAAATGATGATGATCAAATTGGAAATGATCATGTTTATGAAGAACCTACCCAAGAGACGAAACGGTTCTTCGAGATGTTAGATGCTGCAAAAAATCCATTGTATGATGGTTGTCAAGAAGGGGATTCGCAGTTATCATTAGCTGCCCGTTTCATGAACAACAAGGCAAACCACAATTTATCTGAAGTTTGCATGAATGATTGGGCGGAATTATTTACGGAGTATTTACCCCAGCCTAATGAAGCTATTGGTTCATTCTACAAGACGGAATCGCTGATACGAAAACTAGGATTGCCGTACCATACATTTGATGTATGTATAGATAATTGTATGCTCTTCTGGAAAGAAGAAAGATATAAGGCTAGCAAAGGAAGAAAAAAATACCATTCATTCGTATGTGATATTTACCTATCACTAACAGATTGAAGAGGATGTACTCATCAGAGAGCACCGCATCATCGATGAGATGGCATGCTGAGCATTACTCAGAAGACGGAGTAATGTGTCATCCATCTGATGCGGCAGAGTGGAAAAACTTCAATCAAAAGCATCCAAGCTTTGCGGAGGAAACACGTAACGTTTATCTTGGATTATGTACAGATGGGTTAAATCCTTTCGGGATGTCAAAAAACTATTCATTGTGGCCTTTGATCATGACGCCCTACAACCTACCCCCCGACATGTGCATGAAGTCTGAGTATTTGTTTTTGACGATTTTGAATTCGGGACCAAATCATCCACGAGGGAATCTTGAATTTTTCCTCCAACCACTGATCGAGGAGTTAAAAGACTTATGGAACAACGGAGTTGAGGCTTATGATGTTTCATCAAAGCAAAACTTTAATCTTAGAGCTGTTCTGTTGTGGACAATAAGTGATTTTCCGGCTTATAGTATGTTGTCGGGATGGACGACACATAGAAGATTATCATGTCCAATTTGTATGAGTGATACAAATGCTTTCCAACTGCCGGCTAGTAGGAAACCATGTTGGTTTGTCTACCACATAATATTTTTACCCAGCAATCATCCGTTACGGAAGAATAAAGTCAATTTTTTTAAGGGAAAGAACGCTGTGCATGACTACCCCCCAGAAATGTTGACTATTGCACAAGTACTACAACAGATACGGTATGTTGAAGCGTCAAAAACATCTGATTGTGGTGGAAATGGACATGAAAAAACCCAAAAGGGTACGAGGATTGGCATAAACAAAACATTTTTTGGGAGCTACCGTACTGGATTGATTTGACTCTACGATACTGTCTTGATCTGATGCATATTGAGAAAAACATTTTCGATAACATCATGTATACTATTATGAATGTTAAAGACAGATCGAAAGACAATATCAAGTCAAGATTAGATATTGTAAGATTCTGTGCTCGGAAAGAATTGCATGTTGATGGTCATGGAAACGCACCATTTCCCATATGGAGATTGACTTCAAAAGCAAAAGAAGCCTTACTACAAAGGGTGAAGAATGATGTTAAATTTCCAGACGGCTATGTTGCAGATTTAGCTAGCTGTGCAGACATCAATGGTGGAAAGTTTTCCGGAATGAAAAGTCACGACTGCCATGTTTTTATGGAACGATTGCTTCCATTTGTTTTTGCCGAACTTCTCCCGAAAAACGTTCACAAAGCATTGTCAGGTATATATATAAAAACAAGTGTTAATCATGAATTCTAAACTTTTTTCATAATATATAACTAAGGCTGTTTTGATAGGGATTGGAGCGTTTTTCCGTGACATCAGCAGTAGAACATTGGATCTAAGCCGTGTCCTAATACTAAAGGAAAACATTGTAATGACTTTGTGTAATTTAGAAAAAATCTTTCCACCGTCATTCTTTGATGTGATGGAGCACCTACCAATCCACCTGCCATACGAAGCAGAACTCGGTGGTCCCGTGCAATATCGGTGGATGTATCCGTTCGAAAGGTTTTTTAAACGTTTGAAAGGCAAAGCAATGAACAAAGGATATCCAGCGGGATCAATTGTTCAATCATACATAAATGATGTAATATCTTATTTCTTAGAACACTACTTTCCGGAACACATTTCGACAGCTAAGAGAAGAAGGTGAAATAACTTCATCATTTGTATCTTTATATTGGTTTCTTCTTTTAGTTCTTACAGGATAAATTTTGCATGAAAAACCGGTATGATGAAGGTGAAGTTCCCATATATCCGGTACAAGTACCGGATATATTTACGGTTGTTGGTCGTCCAAGTGGCAAATGCAGTGAACTTTGGATTCCCAAGAAAGAACGTGAATGCGCACATTCATACGTTTTACGCAATTGTAGCTATTTTAGGCGCTTTGAAATGTACGTAATTCTACTTTCAAAAATTCATAAATTATATGTAATTCATTAACGTTATTTTTTTTTTTGTACTTTGCAACACAGATTGTTGGAATCACAAATTCTATCTGAACACCCAGGACTAGATCATGCTGAGCTCACGGCAAAAAGAGATGCAGACTTTCCTAATTGAATTCGTCAATATGTACGTAATTTATCATCTAAGTGTGGTTAAGCGTGATATTTTTTTTGAATATATATAACATTATTTTATACTTTTTAATCAGGTGCATTTCCATGAACGAGAAGAACATTTTCCACCATGGGTTCTTGATATTGTGGAAGGTCCTGAACATAAAGTTAGATCATGACCCAGGTATTTTACAAGACGATATGTGTTTCACACAAGTCAACACGGAGAAGGGAAAAAAACTATGAATTATGGTGTATGTGTCTGAGGCGAAACATTAGAGGACAATTACTATGGGGTTGTAGAAACTATCATCGAGCTCAAATATGTTGGAGCTGTAATTTTAAAGATCATATTATTCAAATGTAAATGATATGACCTCACAATTGGAAAAGGCACTCGGAAAAGCGAAGGAGGCGTTGTTGACGTGCTAGTCAATCGCTTTTACCAGAATTATGACCCTTTTATTTTAGGTATGACCATTTCATTTATTTAACTTCTACTATATATATATAAACTTTGATAGAATTATTATTATTAATGACAAAATCTCAAGCTAATCAAGTTTGTTATCTTCAATATCCATCTACTAAGCGCCAACCTAAACCTTGGAATGCAGTTCTGAAAGTGAATCCTAAAAGTCGTGTTCAAGGAAATTATGTCAGGAAAGAATTAATAATTATGCAGCAAACAAACGATGATAGAATGGAAGAAACAGTTGACAAAATTGAGGTGGATCGTTTGGTCGATGGAAACCAACAAGGAGAAGAAGGTGAACCTGAATATGAATTTCTTTGTAATTTATCATCTTCAGAGGAAGAAGACGAAGAGGAAAATGAAGACGGAGATGAACTTTAAAAACAATACGTCCGGGTTGCTAAATAAATGTTTATAATATATTCGAAAGTATGTATAAAATTCAATTTATTTTTGTAAAATATCCAACAAATTTATGTTATTTTAATTTGAACTAATGCATATGACTAATATAATCTCCAAAATCAAAATGAAAGAGATATATAATTTTAACACACTGATACCAATTAAACATACTAGCACAATGGTCTTACACAGCGGACATTGAGTACAAGGTCGACGGTTCGAGTATCCAAAACCGCTTGTTTTGGCTATAAAAGTACCTAGTTGCAAAGCAGTCACACATGTCACTAATTTGTAACACATGTTACTCTATATGAGAATATATAACATTAATTCCACCAATTAAACGATTAAATACACTGGTACAATGGAATTACACTACTGACAATGAGTAGGGGGTCGATGGTTCGAGTACCCAAAAAATCAAATTTATAAACCTATTTAATCACGCATGGCAAATTTGTCACACATGCGACTGATTTGTACCACATGTTACTCTATATGAGAATATATAACATTAATTCTACCAATTGAATGATTAAATACATGGGTACAATGGAATGACAGTACTGACAATGAGTTGGGGGTCGATGGTTAGAGTACCCAAAAAATCAAAATTTTAAACCTATTTAATCATGCTTTGCAAATCAGTCACACATGCGACTGATTTGTAACACATGTTACTCTATATGAGAATATATAACATTAATTCTACCAATTGAATTATTAAATACACTGGTACAATGGAATGACACTACAGACAATGAGTTGGGGGTCGATGGTTCGAGTACCCAAAAAATCAAATTTTTAAACCTATTTAATCACGCGTTGAATATATAACATTAATTCTACCAATTGAATGATTAAATACATGGGTACAATGGAATGACACTACTGACAATGAGTTGGGGGTCGATGGTTAGAGTACCCAAAAAATCAAATTTTTAAACCTATTTAATCATGCGTTGCAAATCAGTCACACATGCGACTGATTTGTAACACATGTTACTCTCTATTACAATATATAACATTAATTCTACCAATTGAATGATTAAATACACTGGTACAATGGAATGACACTACTGACAATGAGTTGGGGGTCGATGGTTCGAGTACCCAAAAAATCAAATTTTTAAACCTATTTAATCACCCGTTGCAAATCAGTCACACATGCGACTGATTTGTAACACATGTTACTGTATATGAGAATATATAACATTAATTATACCAATTAAACGATTAAATACACTGGTACAATGGAATGACACTACTGACAATGAGTTGGGGGTCGATGGTTCGAGTACCCAAAAAATCAAATCTTTAAACCTATTTAATCACGCGTTGCAAATCAGTCACACATGCGACTAATTTGTAACACATGTTACTCTATATGTGAATATATAACATTAATTCTACCAATTAAATGATTAAATACACAGATACAATGAAATGACACTACTGACAATGAGTTAGGGGTCGATGGTTCGAGTACCCAAAAAATCAAATTTTTAAACCAATTAAATCACGCGTTGCAAATCAGTCACACATGTGACTAATTTTTTAAACTTTGCCTATTGATTCTTTAAACTTTTAGCACTTCACACTTATTTAGCATATATACTTAAACTTATGCTCTAAAACTTGTAAAGAAGTGATACTTACTTCTAAAATTCTATTTTGGAGTTGTAAATGTTTAAGGTTTGGGGTATCGTTACATTCATAAGGTCACAAATGAGTCGCAAATGTGATCAATGTGTGACTACCCAAAATTGTAAATTGTATCATGTACATCTCAAAATGTAAGTGTTATAATCTGTATTACAAATATTCGACGATGGAGTTGTAAACGTGTAGGTTTAATAAAATTAGACACAAAGTAGTCACAATTTGTCACTGACTTGTCACTGATTACCAACTGTGCTTAATGTTTTTGAACAAATCTTAATTTTTTCATTGTTTAAAGATGGTTTTTAGTAGGTTCCTCTAAGTCTTCATACATATATAAAAAATGTAATCGAAAATAATTGGGAATTAGATGAAAACATTTTTTCAATCAAAACCTCAAATGTATAACATCATAAACATATATACATTTAGTGTAAGTGTTTGATTCTTTAATTTTTTAGCATTTCACACTTATTTAGCATATATACTTAAACTTATGGTCTAAAACTTGTAAATGAGTGATACTTACTTCTAAAATTCTATTTTGGAGCTGTAAATGTTTAGGGTTTAGGGTATAGATTTGTGTCTAAATTAGGTTAGTTGGAAATGAGTCACAAAGTGTGACTAACTTCTGTCTATTTAGTAATGTATAATGAAATATTTTGGCGCAGGTTTAAAATATTTGTCCCAAAATCCAAAATTTTAGGCTTTTCGACGCGGGGTATTTAATGCACCAAAATTTTAGGCCCTCACTGATCTGTGACTAACTTGTCACTACTGAGTAAACTATAAATCGATAAAAAAATCCTCAATTCATTTGTACACGAACCCTAATTTTATTTTCTCTGATTTCTCTCTCGAACCCAAGAGAAATCTTGTCGATTTCTGTCCAGATTTCTTCATATCTTCATTCCTTACTCTTTTATCTCTTCGATTCTCTCTTCCACTTTCTCTTTATCTATTCGATTCTCTGTAATCGTTCTAAGCAATGAAAAAGAAACGAGGTACTGGGAACGGTTGTAACGCCGCCGCCACAGGTGCGAGATGTACAGACGCAGACCTGAGAAGACTCGCTGAAGCCGCCGCTGCAGAGAAAATCAACAGTGGTGGTCAACGCAACAGTGGAGATCCAGCAAATGGTGGCTCGTCTGGTTCTATTACGAGAAATAAAGCTTGAGTTAGTACACCAACATCCGGTTTTAGAAGATCCGGTCTTAATCGTTCTTCTATCGGTGACGGTACAAGCGCCGTTTGAGGAGGTTCTTCAGACTCCTCTACTCCCTGTGCTCGGAATACTTTCTTGGGGTCTCAGACTTCTATTCCAACACAGTATCCACCATCGACCCAACCTCCTCAACTGCTGTGGCGCCAACCACCGTCTAGTCGACTCAACCCTCGGCAGTCTTAGCAGTCTCAGCAGTCTCAGCGTGAAGAGGAACAACAGGCAAGTGATGGTCTTAACACCCATCACGGGGACTATGAAGTTGACCACCACCAGAATCAAGTGGAACTGCCACATGAGGAGGTCTATGAAGACGGTGAAGAGTTTGATGGTGAGGAGGAAGAAGGCGATGAACAAGTGGAGGAACATGTTGTGGATCCAGTCGAACAACAAGAATATGACCAGTTGCTAGATAATCTCATGGTTTTGCCTGGCCGAGGACATCTATCTCTCCTCAGTCCGCATCCAATACCCAACAAGGACACAACATGGTAAGTCTGAGTATCCCTTATAGTTTTATATGTATGTGTATTCTATTGTAGGTTAGACTACTAAAGAGTAGGATTTTACATACTACTCTGTTTAGTCTTATAGGTAGACTATAATTACCTAAACCTTGATTGCATTATGTTAATAGGTTTGGTGAGGATGACGACGTTGTCACGAGAGACATTACTGGGATATTGCGTCACAAGTTTGATAAGGCTTACTATATCTGGAGCGTTACTCCTATAAAACAACGAGAATTGTTTTTCAGAACATTTGCTGTAAGTTTTCAACTTTTACTTGTTAATTTTCAGTTCTTATTTTTACATATACTGAATATTAAACTCATGTGTAGCAACTGTACACTTGGGATACTGGCATAACAGGTCTTGTGAAGCAAGAATTCAATGCCATTGCTTCCTTGCGACTCAAGGGGATAGTAAGCCAAGCTAAGGCCGCTAAAGCCAAGCCTTATTGGATTGATCCAGAGCTCTGGGACAGCATGTGCCTTTACTGGAAGACTCCAGCAGCGCAGACGAGGAGCAAAACTGCATCAGACAACCGTAACTCCTAACGCAATGGTCTTGGCACCCACAAGCATAACTCTGGTCATAAATCATATCGGCGTCTTCAACGCGACATGGTAATCTTTCCTCCTTCCTTAGTAAGTCAAGTTGTTGTCATCTTATTACTAAGTGGACCACCTCATTGCAGGAAAACGAACTTGGTCGTCCAGTTTCATTCGGAGAAGTTTTTAGGAGGGCACACACAGCAAGTGATGGGAGTTTCATCGATCAGAAAGCAAAAAATGTTGCGGAGTTGTATGAGGCGGCACTAGCAGAAGCAATGAACCAATTGATGGCTGAGGGTTCAGACAATGCATCTGAAGATTCAACAGATCGAACTCTCACCATTGAACAAAAGAATGATTTGTTTCTGAATGTATTTTTCCCCTCTCATGCTCTCTTACATATTGTCATCATTGGTCTTTGTTTTGAGAATTTTGAGTATTGTCAATGATTAGATTATTTTATGATTTAGAATGATTGTGAATCATTCTGGTTTTGACATTGCATTATGATGTTTGTTTACGCTTTTATAGGATTTTGCTTAACTCCTTATCATATGCTCTCATTGTCATCAATACAAATACGAATTCATGCATTCACTTCTGCTTGTCTTAATTGTTATGCGGTTGTTGCATGACTTGTGTTGTGTTACTTATTTTGATTGTTCACTTTTTTGTTGTTGTAGTGCACTATAAAGGATAAGAAAGGGAACATTTTCGGACTTGGTCAGCTTCGATCCAAGCGAGGCAAAAGGAAGAGAGATGAAAGCTAGTTGTTGTTATTGCACTAAACAATGCAATGCTTATATTATTTTGTTAAAACTATCTAACTTTTGTTGTGTCTAAATGTCTCAAAACATTTGTACATTATCAATGGCTTAGAACTTTTCTTGTAAATCAATCTATACAATCTAGTCTCTTTAGCTTATTCTAAATATTAGTAATGAAAATCATATTGTAAAATGAAAATTATTTTTATTTGGTTATGTATTTGTTACTAATTTACAACTACAAATAAGAAAAACACAATAACATGGTCATGATTGCATGACCAATTTGTGACTTAATCCAATAAAAGTAGTATCCAATTAGTCTCTAATTTCGACTAACAAAGTTCGTGACAAAGTAGTCGTAGAGCACTCCTTGTAACAAATTAGTCACAAGTAAAGACCGCACAACATAATCACTAATTAGTCACAGATTTACGACTGACACAAATAGTCACAAGTTAGTAACAAGGTCAGAGTAGTAACACATTCGTCACAAATGTACGACTATTTAATTAGATCACCAATCAGTCGCTTATTTACGACTAACAAAAATTAGTCACACTTTGGTTTGTATAGTGCGACTGATTTGCGACTAATAATATTTGCGACGAAACAATTGCGACTACTCTTTTTAGTCGCAAAGTAGTCACTCATGAAGCTTTTGCGACTAATCTGTGACTAATTTGGGAGTCACTGTTTCCCTGTTTTCTTGTAGTGATATCTGATATTGTAAACTCATATTCTCCTCCTTTGCACTCTGAATCCACTCTTCTAGCTCCTCCAAGTTACAAGTACTCCAATTAACTTCAAACCACCTGAAATAGAGATAAAAATATGCCATATGTACAAAGTCATAATTCCAAACTCTATGATGTTAATTTAAGCTATACTAAGCTAATATGAACCTATGAATGCTAAAATGATGCAAAATTTGAAAATCATGGATTCAATTCCAGCCTTAAACGAGGTGTATGGTGTTATCAAGGGTTGGTCTTCACTAGTGCAAGGACTCGGGCCATGGGTTGGTACGTGAACTGGCCCATGGGCAATGATATAAACTGAAAGTTCTATATCAATCACAATAGTATAGAAGGAATTGAATCTACATTGATCTTGTGTTGTACTACAAGTTTCTAGGAATCGAATCAAGCTAATACATAAATATTTGGTTTTGGTTTTTAATAAACTAAGACACTAAATTAAGCAAGTAAATAACACTAGATTAACACAAAATTCAGGTTTTGGAGACTAGATTAAGCCGTTCGAAGGAGCATGACAAGAGGTTATCTTTTAAGGACTCACGACACCTAAATAAAGCAACAAAGTTATTATAGACATGAAGAAAAGTGAATATTTTCTTTAAAGTTTTCTAAACCCTGTAGTAAGATGTGGATAAAAATAAGAAAAGTGAATATTTTCTTTAAAGTTTTTTTTATGGCGTATGAATAAGGAGTTAAGAAGCTCATAATTTACACATCCAAAACATTCACTTTTCTCCAAAACCAAAGATAAACGCTTAGGAAAAAGAAAATAAAATAAACTGTAGATGGATCTTTGCACCATGTCCCAAAGAGTCATGGTTAAAGGTAAAGCGCGATTTGTACCTAACTCTTCCTTTATATTCTTCTCCTTTATACCTTTCATCAGGTAGTCCTAGTAGTTATGGGATCAAGGGTAAAGTAAAGGTCGAGACACCTTTATCCGGATAAGGAATTCCATACCACATCTTCACACGTAAAGGGGAAAACATTGATGCCGCCTAGTGTCGGGCATCGGTACTGTCTTGGGATGTCTCGATGACAATACGACAGGACATCGGTGATAAGTCTCGGTGGAGGCCATTGGTGAATCACGATAATCACTGGTCATCTTACTCTAACACACGACTGATCATCGCGGATCGGTAATGCTTTAGTAGTGAATTGCCATGGCCTCAATCCAGAACTAACACACAACTAGTCTGGCATGATTAATCAAGGCAATCCACCAAAGGACTCAGAGGTGAGATTAATGAGAATTTTGCAAGGTCTAGGCGCCTTGACGGGTAACCCAACTATCACATTGAGTCTTGGTGAGGGTGAATATGCTAGGATAATTCGGGCGTGAGACTCAACTTTGTCTCAATCAAACTTGACTTGGCAAAAGCTGGCTCAAGAGTGACTCATTGCTTCACGAACTGAAGGATAGGCCGTGGCAGGATCACATGGAGTTCCAACTTGCATACATGTAGAGTAATGTTTAGGAGTAAGGACAAATGAATTTACTTAAGAACCTGATAGAGTCTTGCATAGGCCGGTTATACCTGGCAAAGGGAGCTTATGGGCAAAATGAGAAGTTAGCTTGGCAGACCGGTAGGTCTATCGACTGATCAACATTAAATTACGAAATAGAAGATAAAGCAAAAATAATAAAGTCAACAAAACGAAAAGGATCGGTCACAACTGATACGGTGTGTGACCGATAAGTTGTGCAGTCCATGCGGTCAGTAGCTGGTACGTGCATAGTTAGGGGCAGTTAATGGGTTGTTTGGCTTGTCCTGATATCTTGAGATATTGGTTGTCTTCAATATCGGGGTCCACCGATGTACCGTTCTTTATACCACGGTCAGTGAGTCTTTGTGTTCCAATGAGACAAGGGGATAACATGGGATATCGGTCAACGAACTACAGCGTGTCTGATGAGACTCCATCGTACCATGATCCTACGCACGGCTTATCGGCCATCACGATGCATAATGATCGATATATACTCCTCCGCTTTTTCCTTTAAGCTCCTTAGATCCATTTGCTCATTGAATCCACTCTTTTACATCCTCCAGGCTCTTGATAGTCGGATATCTCCATTTAAGCACATATACCACCTGAAAAAAGGGGTAAAAGAGAGAGAAATATGTACAAACTCTAATCGGAGACCCTAAGATGCGAATCTAAGCAAAACTAGTCTAAATGAGTACTAAATGATACATAATGATGCATAATGAGAGTGAAAAGGATGCAAATATGTAGCTAAATAATGTAAATAAATTAGTATATCAACTCCCCCAACTTGCCTCTTGTTTGTCCGCAAGCAAAATAAAAGGAGAAAGCCTAAAGAAGAGGTTTGAAAATGGGGACTCAGATTCCAAACCAAGCATTAACAGTTTCATAAATATGTCCTAAAAAAAACTAAATCGATGAACAACACTTCTCTACTTTAGAAACTTCTCCATGCTCATCACAGAACAGTCCTCTATGCTCCGAGACTTAGAGAAACTTGTACTATCAACTAAGACTCATTTCTTTGACATTCAGTTAAGTGTTTGGCGAAGTCTCAATGCTGGAGAGTGAATTAATTCTGTTTTGCCAGGCATGAAAAAGATTAAGACAATATAAAGAGTAGGTTACAATTCATATATGGTTGCTGACTCTCAAGAAAGTAATGTACCATGTTGCGAAATCAAGAAAAATAAGGGATAATTGATGCATACAAGATTAGGAATCAATTGTCTACCCAACCCAATAATGTACACTTAATCTTTTCTTTCTTCCTCACTTCTGAGTCGCTAGTAGCTAAACTAACTTTTACTTTTAAAACTTAGAGCTATTTTTACTTTTTTGTTACTCTCCCTAGGCTTTTCTTTCCTTTTTAGCCTTCCTTTTCTGTTCCAATCCACAAGCACAAACCCTAAGATAAGTCTTTCATAGCACCAAACCATCCCAAAATAAACTACCCTTCCTAAAGCTAGTCATAAACTAAAAAAACCAACTTCAAATGAAAACATTTTCTTGTTGGCCCAAACTCTGGCTAGCTTTTGCTAATGATACTAGACTAAAGCCTACCTCTCAGAAATAAAGGCAAGGCAAGAATGAAATGGTTAAGGTTTTAAGGGTGGGGTACCATTGTCATCCAAAAATTTGAATTTGGATCGGAATGGCCATTCAAATCAAGACAAAGTGGTAAAAAGGGTGAAACCTTATTTGAATGTGTATATTTTATCCACATGTATGATGTAGTTCACCAAAGAGAGAATTAATGTTAAGATTAAGTTTAACAAACAAAGAATGAGTGTAGATCAAACAGGTTTTCAACAAGTAGGTACTTTCATGGGTGCTTATTCCAAACATGGTTAGAATTCAGCTTCAATCCATCGTTATGCATCAGTGAAGTTAAGGCACAAATTTGAAACCTATAATGCATATTTACAAGGATCAATCATCATTGTTCCTTAATGCAAGTGTAGATGCAAGTTGTATATGCTTTCTAGACTTAATCCTACATAATTAGAACAAAAAGGAAATGCAAATGAAATGTAAAACTAGATGCATTTTTTGTGTTTTTGAAAAAAAATTAAATTTTTGTACGGTTTTTCTAGTTAAGGAAATGTACAATACGAATGAAGACTATGAAAAGAATAGAATCAAAAGGAATTCAAATTGTACATTAGCGACTGGTTTAAGCATGATGGGTTGGAAGCACGATAGGAAAATTAAGCACGAGGTGGCATATTTTTGGCAAAGCAGCTCGGGATTGACGTGTTCGGGATTGAGGTGCTCAGGATGTAACCTGCTGGGGATTGACCTAGCACAAAAAATCCATAAGCACGACAAGTTAGAAGCAAAAAAAATCTCGTAAGCACGAGGTGTCGCGATCAAGTGCGACGAGTCAGCGGAAGCACGATTAATCGGAAGCAAGACAAATCCCGAAAGCACGAGGTTTCGCGACTATGTACGATGAGTCTGTGAAGCACGACATATCAGAAGCACGACAAATCCGTAATGACAACTAATCGGAAGCACGACAAACCCGTAAGCACAAGGTGTTGCGAGCATTTGTAGTAAGTCATCAATAAGCACGATAAATTTGAAGCACAACAAATCAGCAAGCACGACAACGCCCTGTTGATTAAGCTCCCTACCTACCTACTTGCTTAAGCTTATATATAGGAACCTAGTAGTTCATTTTAGATTTATAAAAAACGTTGGGAACCTCTGCTAAAATCAGTCTAGAAAACTCGAGCTTCTGTCCACGTTTTTACCTAGTCCATGTTGCCCTCTAGACCACTAGGTAGAGGCGAATTTAGTCGATAATCTAACTGAAGCTCTAGCCGCTTCTAGTAAAGGACGATTGATGAGTCATTTTACTACCATGCATGCAAAACAAGCAGATACAAATGTCACAAATAAACCAATGCAATGCTAACAACTTCACTCACGACTCAATTGTAGCATAGATGGGATGGAACACAAGGAAGCATGGTTACAGATTACTAAGATGCAGAGCATTCAAACTAAGCTAAAGCAAACAAGGAAGATGGTTTGATTCATGTAACAATACTAAATAAGCAATAAAAGGAACAAACTTTAACCGCAAAATAGTATGATTTCTAGATGCAAGGATGATTAAAGCGTTGAGATTTGGAAATAGCCAATTGGTCGGAGCTAGAAAGGTCGAGCTAAGCGAGCTAAAGGTCCGTTCCTTAAGACCCACCTAGGACATGGACCACGGAGATAAGCACACCCAATATCGTGGCTCAATACTCCATTGGGACTTCTATGTTCTTGCTTCAGTGTCGTGGCGAGACTCAGAGAAGCTCCAAGCTTTATAGGTCAAGATCCAGTCAAGTCCACGCATCGCAACTGCATCACTGTCGTGGCAGATGACAGTACGCCGAGCAAAAGGTTGGCAAGCATTTCCACAAACACCTGTCGGGCAGGGAAACGCTTGAGCTCAAGATTCGACTAATCAAGTTTGGATCTAGCATTAAGCTCACCTAAGCTCGAGGATCTCTTCTTATGGACTTACTTTAACCTTAACAAGACCTTATAAACTCATAACCTACTACTTCTCAGCTCAACGAGCTGACTACTCACTCATGGTTATGGAAAGAACCATGACTAAGCTCGTGCGAGTAAAGGAAATGCAGAAATTATAAACTTGGATGCGATTAAACTCGAAATAAGGAAGTACTTAGCACAATAGTGTAAACAAGAATGTGCTCAGGGGGCTAAAATCTCAAGAAACAAAGTAAAGAACAAGATTCATGAGGCTCTACTTACTCTTCACAAGGCAAAAAGACGGTTTTTATATTCCCTTGTGAACAATAGCCGGATTAACCCTAGTCAACGCGGGTCAACAAAAAAAGAGATAAGAAAAAGTCAATAAAACATATGGTATCAGTCACACCCGATATGGCATGTGACCGATAGGTTGCATAGTCCGACTTCAGTCTAGGCGGTCAGTAGCTGGTTCATCTATCGCAGGATCGGTATATCGGTCTTGGCTATCGGTCATGGCTGATACCACAGGCTATTGGTTGTCTTCTCTATCGGTTTTAATCGATAAGCCGGCCCTATGTACCGCGGCCAGTGTGCACGGTCTATCGGTCCCAACCGATAATTGAGCGCCCGATAACTGCTCCTCTACTCTAATCTCAAAGCTTTTTCCACATCTTTGTACCCAGAACTTCATCCTCCGCACTCATCCAAGCTCTCATTGGCTAGATATCGCCATTTAGCACATATACCACCTAAAAAGGATGTAAAAAGGATGCGAAAATGCAGCAGCAAATGGTAAATATATGAGTATATGAACTCCCCCAGACTTGCCTTATGCTTGTCCTCAAGCAAACTACAAAAGGCAACTCCAAAGAAGAAGTTTGAAAGTATGAGCTCGGTGCTCAGACTATATATTAACAGCCTCACAAATCAGTCCTAAAGAGAATCAGATGAGTGCTTAACATAACTTTACTATTAGAAAACCTGCTACATGCTCATCACAGAACACACTCTACTCTCCGAGACTTGGAGAAACTCTTACTGTCAACTACAACTCAACCCTTTGACATTCATTAAGAGTGCTTGGTGCGGTCCCTGAGATGGAAGGTGAATCAGACCTGTTTGGTTAGGTGCTTTAAGGTGGTTAACTCTCAAGAATACAGTGCAGTTATATACGAAATCAAGCAAAGATAAGGGCCAATTTAAGCATACAAGGGTTAGAATTCATTAGACTACCCAATCCCTAGAACGTACACTCAACTTTTAACTTCTCTTCCTTACTTCCCAGTAACCCCTAGCCTTGATTTGCTAGATAAAACTTTTCCCAATCTCTTATTTCTTTCTTTTTCTGCTCTAGACCTATGGAGGTGACAATTTCAACACTTTCTTAGCTCAGCTTTTGCTTTTATAACTTAGTCTAACTCTCTATTTAACTTTACTCGAATTTCACTATTTTTCAGAGAGAGAGCTAGACTCTTTTGCTACTGTTTACACCTTGAGCAATCAAACTTTTCTGCTTTTCATCTCCATTGGACTAGCTTAACATTCTAACCCTTTTTACTTCGGGATACACTTATCATTCCCCACTGGATGTATCTATTTAACCTCAGAATCAACCAATTCCCAATTCCAATTCCTAAAGCTAGTCTTAGACGCAAGAAACTAGCTTAGAATGGATTTCTCTTCTTGTCGGCCTAAACTATTTCAGGCTTTTGTCAATAGAACACCAAGAAAAAGGCCTACCACTCAATAAATAAAAGCAGGGGAAGAAGAAAAGGCTTAGGTTCCATTAGGTAGGGTACCATTCTCATCCAAGAAGATTAACTCGGATCGGAATGGCCACTCAGGTTAAGAAAGAGTGGTAAAAATGGATTGAACAAGACCTGAGTGTGTATATTGTATCCACAGGTGAGATTCAGGGTTCCATCAGAGGGATAATTAATGTCAGTATTAGGTTCCAATAAGTAGAGGTGAGTTTAGATCAAGCAGGTTTTCAACAGGTAGGCACTTTCAAGGGTGCCATTCCAAGCAAGGTTGGGATTCATCATTTAGTTCATATACAAGCATTGGTGAAATTCTAACTAAGGCTGCAGGCGTGAAACATATAATGCACAGGTTGTGAGATTAGCCTTAATTGCTCTAAGATGCAGATGCAAGGACAGGTATAAAACAAAGTTCTAAAATGCAATCCTAGGTGATGTAAGACAAAAGAAAAAGAAGAACAAAAAAGAAAAAAATTGAAAATTTAATGATTTTTATGTACAATGATGCATGTTAAATGATGCAAGAAGAAGGAAACAAAAGAAATGAAACTGTACATTAGCAACACTGTGTGTGCATGTGTTCTCTCCCCCATACTTGCTTCTCACTGTACCAGTGAAACAGAAATAGGTAAAGCCCCTGAGAGAAAGAACTTCGCACAACACACTAAAGAGAGAAATAAAAAATTGCAGAACAAAAAGAAAAGAAAATTAAAATATGTACAAACAAAAAAAAAATGAGGTAGGTGGTACCTCAGTGCTTAGGAGCTCTTTTCGTAATCTTGTTGTGCCAGCTATACTGTTCCCAGCTCCCTATTTGTGGATCTGATGCGGCTCGATTTATGTGCATCAGAGCTGCGGCAGCTTGCTTTGCTTCCTAACTCTCATCGCCTGCTTCTTCAGGAACAACCCCTTTCCTGGTAGAGGGGATATCTACAACATGTGTAGGTCCCTCCCTATAAGTTGCTTGGGTACTGTTTTTAACATCGACGTGCTCATCGAAGAGGTCCTTATGGTCAGATTCAGCCACATAGTATGGAAATGCTGGGAGCAATTCGGCAATTCTGGCAAAGCGGCTCTCGGTTCTTCTGTTGTGGTTTTGCTGAATCTTGATTCATGCATAGAGATACTTCTCTCTGTATCCTTTTGGGACAAAAGGAATGTTTGGGAGTTTTGTGGAAGTCAGAGAGGGAAGAGGTGTAGCTGCAACCGAATCAGTGGAACTTTTCTTCCGAAATTTGGGTGCTTCTCACTCCTTCAGCTTATGATCCAAAGATAAATTCTTCTGGGACACCAAGTAAGTCAGATCCTTGGTAGGAAGAGACATTGAGAAATATCTCTCTGGATAACAGCGGAATACATACTCAAAGAATTCCTTGGTGTCCTTTTCCATCCTTCTTAACATCAGACATCTCACCAAGAAATCCTCTCCAATAAAGTTAACATCATCATCCTGGCATTCCAGGCTCATATCAGCAGGAGCTGTGTCCAAAATGGGTTGGATGATGGTGATGTAGTAGAGATGAGGGTGGGAAGTGTTTGCCGCTTTGGACTTCGTCATTCTTAACTCATTAAGTAGGATGCAACCCAGGCTCACATTGCTGAAATATGCAGTGAATGGCTCTCCATTTTCTTCAAAATCTTGTCCTTAACCCCTAGATAAAGCAGGGTAAGCTCATTGACTCTGATCTGGCTGGTGACATACCTTGCAAAGATTGTGTTGCCTATGAACTTCTAAGCAATACTAAGGACATGATTCTTAATCAGAGAGGACTTTGTAGTTCCATCCTTGTAAGCACAACGTAGAATAATTTCCCAGAATTCTGCTGCCTCTGGGAAAGCAAAGAAATCGTATAGAGGTCCATCAGTAGAGTTGTAAGCCTTACACACCTCGGCCACTGAAGGAGAGTGTACTTCATCATCAATTTTGAATGTTAACTTTCCTTCACTGGGCTTCTTCTGGCGTGGCTTCGAATATCGGAAATCCATTGTGGCGAAAAACATCTTCACCGCCCCCTTATGATGGTAATTAAAGAAGAACCCCAAGCCCATCTTTTAATTAGGCGCTTCAAATCGCCATACAACCCCAACTTTTTCATCAATCTCAAATGCAGGAGTCTCGAAGGGTGAACCCTCATCTTGGAGAAGACTGCATACGCTTTATGTTCTTCTTCTGTGCAAGAAGCGGGTATTATCCCAGATTGAACTTTTTGCCTTTTAGTTGCTTGAGGCTCAACAATATCTTGCTTCCTCTTCTTGGTTGGCTTAGATGACTCACCAGAGGTCATAGCAGCGCCTGGCTTTTGCTGGGTCTTCATTCCTTTGCTTTTTCTCTGAGAGGTCGAGCCCTTGGTTTTTGTCGCTTTTACCTTTTGCGACTTAGAGCTTCCTACTTTAACTGGTGCTTTATCCAGCGGTCAATTTAGCCGTGTACCTGCAGTTGGATCCTAATGGAAGAAGTTAAGTGAAAAGCTGATTTTAGTGCTGAGAAGTTTAGCAACGAATCTGAGTGAAGAAGGAGAGACTGTGTTTGAAATCCTTGGAAGGAAAATGAAATCGGTGCTAAACCGATAATTTTTAAATCAAACCCGTCGAACAATCGATTTAACCAGGAAATTGGGTGAGTATCCGGTTTGGTAAATCACGGTTCTGCGTCCAGAAACTTATAATCTCGGTTTACACCTCAAAATGTGCTCAATTGTTCTGCTACTTGGATTTCCCATCGTTGTGCAACGATGTACCAAGTATTGTTTTTTTAGCAATCCTTTCCACTTCTTTTTATAGTCTACCAAGTATTGTTTTTTTTAGCAATCCTTTCCACTTCTTTTTACAGTCTCTTCTTCAGCTACGGGAAGTTCATACCTACTGCTGTGTCACAATAAATTGAAAATGGAGTTTTAGAAATAGAAAAACTTAAACTTAAAAGAAATAAAGAAAGATAAGATATGTACAAAAAGGATAACCATGAGATTGCCTCTCAAGTGCGCTTGTTTTATGTCACTAAGCTTGACATTTTAGTTGGAGAAGATTGAGGACTCATTGTCTAAATTGGGTCCCCTATCATGTGTTGTTATAGAGACAAACTCTCTCTGTTATTCTTATCTGAACCATCACATGTGTCACTACCATCATCAAAAGAGTTAGAGCAGCCAGATGGAGAGTATGGAGAGTCCTTGTACTTATCCTTGAAGCTCTGGTTCTTGTCATTAGTACCAGATGGAGAATATGGTGTGATTTCAGCATTAGTAGTTCCCCCTTTGTTGTTCATGAACCTCTCATGTGGAAGCAGAGGGCGTGTCCTTTTGGGGTCTCTATAATCTTCCATCTCAGGCAAGTCTCCACTTATCAAGGTGGGAGCAGTAGATATGTCATAAGTAACTTTGGCATCTATGTTTGCCAAGATCACAGTCAGATCAGTGAGAATCATCACTACTCTAATCGTTCTTAAGAAAGGCATTCCCAGAACTAATGGTAACTCCTTGGCATTAGCCATTTGCACCACCACAAAGTCTATAGGGATCAGTGCATCTGCTATCCTCAGAGGGTAGCTTTCCACAGTGCCAAGTGAATTAACAGAAGACGAATCTGCCATAGTAAGAGCAAAGACCCTCTTCTTGTTTGCCTTTAGTCCTAGACTTCTTACCAGGGCATCAGAGATAAGGTTGAGGCTAGACCATGTATCACACAGTCCATTTGTCTTGTAGCTTCCCTGAGAACAAGGCAGGATGAATCTCCTTGGATTCCTCCACTACTTAAGTAGCTTCAAGTCTGGGACTTCCTTCAAACTTTGACAATAGAGTTCCATAGAATCCTTTAATTTCCTTTGACACTGCAGTATGGTTTGTATGAATCTCTGTTCCACTAAGTCTCTGAATGAGACATCTCTCCTGTGGAGCGGTACTAAGAGTTCAGTCATCATCTTATCAACTTCTGGGAAAGCTTCTTCAAAGCTTTCTTCCTTCACCATCAGTGTGGAGGTTTCTTCAAAGTCTTCCTTGTCTTGTTGTAAAGTAGATAAGGCTTCACCTACACTTAGGGATACCTTAGAGTCGTCCTCTAGTTGAGGCTCTTTAATATTGTTATCAGTCAGTTGATCTGTAGAAAAGATAGCGCTGCAAGATTCCTTTGGATTGGCCTCACATTTGCTAGGTAGAGTACCTGGAGTTCTCTTAGAAGAAAATGCAACTTGTGCAATTCTCGTGTCCAAAGATTTGAACTAATTCTTCAAAGTTTCAAATTTGCCCAAGAGGTCATCATATCCTCTATTTACATGTTGTTTCAGCTCCATTATCTTCTTATAAAAGTTTATGGGTCTTGGCCTGACTATCAAGTATTTGTTGCAGGACTCCCTTGAGGTCAAAACTAGGTGGGGCTGCAAGTGCAGTCGCAGCTTGCTGCTGTGCCTGAGCTTGTTGAGGTTGAAAACCTTGAGTAGCAGCTGGCACAAACTTGTTCTTCTGTTGAAAACCTTAAGAGTAGTTGTTGTGGTATCCTTGATTATGTTGAGGAGGGTACACTTGATCTTGAGAGTTCTCAACATTGGTGTTCCTATAGGAGAGATTATTGGGTTTGAAGTTGGAGTTGTAGTTCCTGAAATGATAGTTGTCTTGATTGGCAATGTAGTTAACTTCTTCTATCTACTCAGTTGTCAACTCAAAATTATCCTCCTGATATGCCTGAGTGAATCCATAAGCTTCTCCAATAAAGTGGATACCTTTTTGGCTAGCCATCAGTAGCTTGCCCATTCTATCAAGTCTCTCATTCATCTCTTTGAACTTGTGCTCATTGTTAGTGTCAGAAGCAGGGAAGCTTCTATTATAGTTACCACCATAACAAGCATCACTCTGAGCAAGATTCTCTATAAGCTGTTCAGCTTGTCAAGCTGAGTTGTTTTATTCTTGGTTACTCCTCTCTAGAAAATGCCCAGGAGATAATCCTTAGAGATTCCATGGTGAGGACACCTTCTGGTGTATCTTTTCAAACGTTCCCAAGCTTCACTTAGAGACTCTTGACCACCTTGCCTGAAAGAGTTTATATCACTTCTGTACTTGGCAGTCTTCTGCTTGGGAAAGAACTTAGATAAGAATTCCTTCTTGCAGAGGTCCCAGGTGCTGACAAACTCAGATGGAATGTCATGCTCCCACTATGATGCCTTGCCTCCAAGAGAGAATGGAAACAAGATCATTCTCATAGTGTCTTCATGAACACCATTCATCTTCATTGTCCTGCATAACCTGTCAAACTTATCTAGATGATCAAGAGGATCTTCAGACAGTAAACCATTGACGATGGAGTTCTGCACTAGATTGATCATGCTAGACTTGATTTCAAAGTTGTTTGTTAGGTACAAGAGGTGGACGGATTTCAAGCTCAATGCTCCTGACATTGGGCTCATCAACAGCTCTAATAGGCCTCATAGCAGCTACACGTCTTACCTGAGCTATGGGTGGTGCTCTTGGTTGAGGTCCAGCTCCTAAATTCTGATGTATATGTAGGACAGGATTCTGGTTGTCAACAGCAGCTTCCAAATCAGGTGGTTGGACTGGGTTAATCTGAGCTGCTGCAGGTGCACTATTAGCTCCGCGATTTTCCATATGACAAGCTGGAGTAATCTTTCTCTGTAGAGTCTCTGCTCTTATCTGTCTTTCAAGCTTTCTAATATCAGCTGCCAAACCAACGTGTTCTCTTTGGCTCCTTCTTATCATACACTACAAAACAGAGAAAAGCCAAGTTCCCAAACACAGAACAAACACAAACACAAATAAAAAATTTAAAAGCTTTAGTCTTAATCCTAATAGCTCTGTTCTAATATCTATATGCGCAACGCTTTCGTGGCAACAACGCCAATTTGATGAGTCATTTTAATACCATGCATGCAAAACAAGCAGATACAAATGTCACAAATAAACCAATGCAATGCTAACAACTTAACTCACGACTCAATTATAGCATAGATGGGATCAAACACAAGGAAGCATGGTTACAGATTACTAAAATGCAGAGCATTCAAACTAAGCTAAAGCAAACAAGGAAGATGGTTTGATTCATGTAACAACACTAAACGAACAATAAAAGGAAGAAACTTTAAACGCAAAATAGTATGATTTCTATATGCAAGGATGATTAAAGCGTTGAGCTTTGGAAATAGCAATCGGTCGGAGCTCGAAAGGTCGAGCAAAGCGAGCTAGAGGTGCGTCCTTTAAGACCCACCTAGGACATGGACCACGGAGATAAGCACACCCATTATCGTGGTGCATTACTCCATTGGGACTTCCCTGTCCTTGCTTCACAATCATGGTGAGACTTAGAGAAGCTCCAAGCTTTATAGGTCAAGAGCCAATCCAGTCCACACACCGCTTCACTGTCGTGGCAGAGGAGAGTACACCGAGCAAAAAGTCGGTCAAGCATTTCTACAAACACCTGTCGGGCAGGGAAACACTTGAGCTCAAGATCCGACTAATCAAGTTCGGATCTAGCATTAAGCTCACCTAAGCTCGAGGATCTACTCTAATGGACCCTCTGCAACCTTAACAATACCTTATAAGCTCCTAACTTACTACCTCCTAGCTCAACGAGCTGACTACTCACTCATGGTTATGGAAAGAACCATGATTGAGCTCATGTAAAGGTAAGAACTTGAAATCTTAAAAGCGAGTAAAAGAAATGCATAAATTATAAACTTGGATGCGATTAAACTCAAAAACAGGAAGTACTTAGCACAATAATTTAAACAAAAAGTGCTAAGGAAGCTAAAAGCTTAAGAAACAAGATTCAGGAGGCTTGTTTACTCTTCACAAGGCGAAAAAGATGGTTTTTATACTGCCTTGTGAACAGTAGCTGGGTCAACCCTAGTCAACGTGGGTCAACCCTTGTCAACGCGGGTCAACAAAATAAAAAATAAAAGAAAAAGTCAACAAAACACAAGGAGCCGGTTCGTTTGTTGGCAGGAGCGGTATATCGGTCTTGGCTATCGGTCATGGCCCATACCACGGGGTATAAGTTGTCTTCTCTATCGGTTTTCATCGATAAGCCAGCCCTTATACTGCGGTCAGTAAATCTTCTGCTGTCTTTGTACCGCAGTTCGTGTGCATGGTCTATCGGTCCCAACCTATAACTGAGCGCCCGATAACTGCTCCTCTGCTCTAATCTCCAAGCTTTTTCCGCATCTTTGCATTCAGAACTTCATCCTATGCACTCCTCCAAGCTCTCATTAGCTAGATATCGCAATTTAGCACATATACCACCTGAAAAAGGGTTTAATAGGGGGAAATATGTACAATTCCTAAACTAAAGTCCTAGAATGCTAACTTAAGCTAATATAGACTAAATGCACTCTAAATGACATGAAAAAATGCAGAAAGGTTGTAAAAGGGATGCGAAAATGCAGCAGCAAATGGTAAATATATGAGTATATCAAAGATATGGTCTAGACCTTGGTTTGAATTCAGCCATAATCGTTCTAAAAGTAAAGGTGAGTCTTGGTGATGTTTGTTGTTTTACTGCAAAACAAATAGAGCATCATGCATGTTTATTTTGATGCCTATAACCATAGAAGTTCATACTAGGATTTGGAAATTTGGTTAAAGTGTTTTATTTGATTGTTTTTGCATGATTTTTGATTGTGTGATTAAGTGTTACATATATCATGTGTTGGTTGTGTGTGAGCTTGCTACTTACCTCTGTGGATGTAGGGTTTCAAGAGAAATTTTTATTCGCATATATATGTATGATACATGCGAGTCTAATGTAATTTTTGTGTTGTGTTAGTGGTTAAGCGTTGCAAGTGATCATAAGGATCATAGAGGTTTCAGAGGAACAAGATTGCAGCCTATGGCCATGGATCATATGTAATTCATGGAGTAATGGGATTGCATCCTAGGATCGTGAATTACAGTAGTCGGATCGCTTGCTTTTTAGCCTTTGTGGTTAGAGTCAAGTGATGTAAAAAAGACAATTGATAGAAGTTTTCAATTGGCTTTACAGGTTTCAGTGTGCTAACAGGTTACCCATAAAAGAGGACTACAATAAGAAGTCCTCTGAGTGTATTGTGTTTTAATCATTGTTTGCGCATGTGCATTCTCTGATTATTATGTGATTGCTTGTTGATTGTTATTTTGGGTTTGGGTGGGAATATTACGGGGAAACGGTCATTTTTATACTGAACTATCCGTTTTGAGCCAAAATAAGTACCAACTTTCTAATGAGTAAAAAAAAACCAAACTTAGGTTCACTCGGCCAAATTAAATACAAAATTAGAAGACTTTAACATTCGTTAAAAAAGTTCATTTTAATACCAAACATTCCGTTTTGATCCAAAATAAGTACCAACCTCACCAAGTTTCGGAGACATGGAGAACGAGATCCTCGAAGGCCATAGCATGAGGCTAAAGACATGTTAAGGAACGAGTTCCCTATACACCATAACCTGAATTCGTTGACCTGGAAGGGGGATAGGAATGATACCCTGAGCAATTGTTATCCCTTTCCTCTCTTTTTTGGAAAATATAATAGAAAATGCATATGTTAGGCGCGTCCAAAGTTGCCAACACCTCGGGATTACGTCTAATGACCCATGAGTATTTACCAGTAAAGAAAAAAGAAACTAACGACTCGAAACGGTGGATGATGTTATTTAGCTGGAGTTTTTGACGATAAGTCTTCTTTCATCTCCTCATTCTTTGTTTCTTCTTTCTCGAAATGTTGGTCGAATCTTTCTAGTGCCTTGATGTCGTTGTCTGCTCTAAGTTCAAAGCCAGAGCCTCTCAGGATCTTGTCTCTCCATATCTCCGGACATGGGTTCTGGTTTAAAGTTGACTAATTCTATATCTAATTTGGCCTAGTCAACCTAAGTTTGGTATATTTTTGGCTCATTCGAAAGTTGGTACTTATTTTGGATTAAAACATAGAGTTTGGTTTTAAAATTACCTTATGAATTTTTTTTTTTTAATTTCAAAAGGACGTGGTTTTAAAACATAGCAGAAAAAGTAAACAGTGGTTAACACTTCTTTAACGGATGTTAAAATTGATTAATCTTATATCTAATTTGGCCGAGTCAACCTAAGTTTGGCATTTTTTTTGAGTCATTAGAAAGTTGGTACTTATTTTGGCTGAAAATAGATAGTTCAGTAATAAAATGACCGTTTTCCTGAATATTATTGCATGTTAGGAGCCCGGACTTACTGAGCAATTAGTGTTCACGACTCATTTGTTATGCTGGTAACTAATAATAAGATTTTAGTCGGGCTGGAGGAGCTTAGGAAGGTTGGTGTAAATCATCTGCTTTTTTGTAACGTGTATGTATTTCATATTTAGAAATGTTATTTTGAGCACTGGTTCGAAGCCGTATATATGTGTTTTGGTAACTATTGTAAGCCTTAAGTATAAGTATTTATAAAGGAAGTATTTGTTTAAAGCTTGTGTTACATATGATACTAGTCATAGTCAAGAACGAACCAACTATCTCTCATAACTCGGGTTGAAAGCCTTGGATTGTGTTCAATAGGAAATGTGTGCTTGGACGTTTGTTCTAGGGTTCTTTAATGCATTTTTGGAACCTCGAAACAGACGGCTAAGTGCACATACGTAGCATCTTCGGTCGGGTTTTGGATCAATGTTAACCTAACGCTGATCGGGGGCGTTACAGTGTGTGTGTACTCACTCCCCCAGACTTGCTTCTCACTGTCCCAATGAGATAAAAAGAAAAGTCCGGAAGGAAGAAGCTCACACACAACACTAAAGAAAGAAAGAAGTGAAAAGAAAGAAAGTAAAACAAAAAGAAAAGAAAACTAAACTAGAATATATACAAAAGAAGGGGTAAGTGGTACCTCAGTGGTATTCAAAAGGGTGATTAAACCTGTGAGAAGGTTGCTGAATCTCTCTACCTTTCGTGCGATTGGATAAAGGAAATGAAGAGCCTTCATGTTGTTGTCCTTGTTCACAAACAAGTGAAGCAGGGGTGATGGCATGTGGAACTCCCGAAGTAAGGACTAGGTACTTAATAGGCATAGCTTGTTCAAGTAATTAGATTCTTTATGGTAATGTCCATCTAGGTTGGTAACCAACTCTGTGAACAGAGGAGTGAGCATGGCACCAATATATATATATATATATATATATATATTGCGCCAAGTTCCAATTAAGTGTGCTTCATCCTAAGCAGGTCCCTGAGAAACAGTGACCTAGTGTTTGGAGGTGGATAAGCCTCTTCTATGGAGTGCTATGGAGTTATCACCATCATACCATGGTTGGCTTGGTAGAGCAGCATAAGTTCCATTTGGAGTGGGTGAGATGCCTCAAGCCGGCCAAAATACGTGTGTCCTAGAAAATTGAGCACATAACGCACTATTGGATTCTTTACCATGGAGAGCCTAGCCTCTCTTGCTACAAACTCCTCAGGGAGAGCAATGTTTCTCCATACATTGGATGCTTGGTTGAAACGGGGTTCTAGATCAAATTCTCTAATAGGAAACCCATACGCTTCACAGAAAACGACATGGGTATAACTTATCTTTTATTCTCAAGCAAAAATTCAGTCTTCATTTCCCCATCATTGTTATGCACTAAAGTGATTGTCGAGAGGAGGTCCTCGTAAAGCTATGGGTAGAGGTCACAATTTATGTGTCCAAGCTCTCCAAGTTGCATTGACTCCAAGAGGTTGTCTAGCTCCCCAACAATACCCATCTCTTAAAGGGTCTTTTGACACGCAATTTGGAACAAAAGTTCGTTTGTCAAAGGTTGCTCTAAAATGTAGATCTTCAGCAATTCAGAGCTCTCTACCATACCCTACTCGCAGCAGTTGAATGAATCTGGTCTCCGAGTCATAGGTAATGCTTGATCTACTCGAAGAACTCCTCTTTCTCTCTAAACAGTGTGGTTTATCGATGTAAGCATAGTAGGCTACATAGTCTATATAATCAACTTCAAACTCAAGAATCAAAAGCGATAGTTATAATTTAACTTCTCTGGCAAGATTCAACCTTTTCTGCATGCAATTTCTGAAATTCCAAAACAGGTTCCAGGTGTTCATACCTTGGCGCAAAAAAGTTAAACAAAGAAGGGAATTGACAACGTGTATTTTTTTATTGAGTTTGAAAAGGAGTAAAGCTTGCTAACACTTTTGGCTAGAGATTGAGTTTTGGGAACGAGTTACTTAGGTTTCTCTCCTTCATCGTCGCTTAACTCCAAAAGCCATTGTACCTGTTGCTGAATCACAAAAAAAAAAATTGGACATACAACAGAAAATAAAAGCAAATGAAAGATAAGAATATACAAAAGGATAACCATGAGATTACCTTTCAAGTGCGATTGTTTAATGTCCTTAAGTTAAACATTATTGATCCTTTTTAGTGGGAAGAAGAGGGAGACTCATGGCCTAAGCTTGGTCCCCAATCAGGTATGGGTGCACAAACAAATTTCTTAGTTGGTCCTCCTAAATTCTCAGCAGAACTACCATTACTTTTCACAGAAGAACTTGAACAATCATCCTCCTTGTACTTCTCCTTGAAGTTCGGAGTGCTCCAAACAGCTTAGAAGGAGGATTTGTTATAATCGCGTGATAGACCCTTGAGGGAGTTGTTGCTATGTTATAGGTGACATTTACGTCAACATTAGTAAGAATAAGCTTCAGGTCCTGCAGACTCATCAATGCTTCAGTTGTCTGTAGAAATGGCACTCCTAAAACAATAGGCAGGTTCTTCTCAGTCTCCATATGGATGACCATAAAGTCTGTGGGAAGTAATTCATCTGCTATTCTCAGAGGGTAGCTCTCTAGCATCCCAACTGAGTCAACAGAAGATGAATTTGCCATCGTAAAGGTGCATTACCTTTTCTTGTTGTCCTTTATCCCTAGCCGTCTTACCATTGCGACTGAGATCAGATTAATATTGGAGCCGGTATCACAGAGCCTGCTTACGTCATAGCCTTCCAGGGAGCATGGAAGGATAAACCTCCATGGGTTATTCTTCTTAGTCAAAGTCTTCAGTGCATACACCTCCTTCTTCCTTTTATCGAATGTTTCCATTGATTCTTTAAACATTTGTTGACATATCAAGATTGTTTGTATGAACATGTGTTCCACTGGGTCTCTAGGTGAGACGTTTCTCCATTGGAGCTGTACTAGGAGTTCATGCATCAATTTTTCAAAGTAGAATTAGCAAGAGACTCATCTTTTGATTCTTTAGTTCATTGATCCTAAGAGAAGGTGACATTGCATATCTTCTTAGGATTAGCTTCACACTTTCTTGGAAGTGTCCCTGAGGCTCTCTGAGACGAGGATGCAACTTGTGCAACACGAGTTTATAAGAACTTGAACTGGGTGTTCGAGGTTTCAAACTTAGCTTAAAGATCATCATAGCCACCATTGACATGATTCTTTAGCTTAAGAATCTTCATTTTTAAGTCTTTTTTAGTCTTGGCTTGGCCTTCAATAATTTGTTGTAAGACACCATTAAGGTCGAAACCAAGAGGAACCAGGGTGCAAATGATCAATAGGGAAACATATAAGATAAGTGATGCATAACAAGTCAGTTAAGCTAATTCCAAATCATGTATCCATATTTAATCTAGAATAACCCACTTCCATGGTGCTAATCCTTTCCTTAATCAACCATTAACACAAACTTCTATTTTGCTAATCACCAATTAAGGAACATTAAATTAAATGTTCATATTAACTTAAAAATCCCCTTAAATATCAACTTTCATTGGTTAAGGTGAGAAATGCATTATTAAAGTTTTCTTAGACATTTTCACAAACACTTTTTGGGCATGAAAAGACCATGATCTAGATTTAAGTTAGCTACTCCTAAATCTAGCATTGAACACACTTTAATCAATGGAAATGTAAAGATAAAAAATCTAGCATCACTAATCTCACATGAATCAACATTAATCTACTCTACCCAAGATCCATAAGATGAATTACTCACTAATCATCATGAAATCAACAAAAGCATAAGCAAAACAAGAAAACTTTGCTAAATCATAAGAAGTGAAAACTTGTAATCTCAAATCATCCAAGAACCCAACAAGTTTCTTGTTAATTTTCACAAAGGATAAAAGAGATAAGATGCAAAAGCTTAGGGTTTTAATGTGGTTACAAGTATTTATAGGAAAAGGGAAGTGTACTCGGGTCAAACCGGGTCAAACTGCAAAGTGTGAGCAGGAGAGGCCTGCCTGATTGATGAGAGGAACGACCTCCCTGGTCGTTCCAGATTGGCTTTTTTGGGCAGTGAATTTTCGTCTTCGACTACTGGACCGACCTTCATAAACTGACCATAACTTGCGAACCGTGAATCCAAATGAGATGATTCCAATGCCATCGTGAAGCTAACTCAATTTCCTAAAATTTTAAGATCTAGTGGAGTAGTATAAGGCTTCCATTTGACATGATCTTTAAGAGGCTTCATATTGAAACTGCATTTGAGCACAAGAGAGCATGTGCCTTGTTCTTTGTTTTCCTTCTTTTGGTTATTCCTTTGATCCAAGACCTCTTTGTTACCTAATATAGATGAAATATGCAAGAAATGCACAAGAAAAGATATCTAGGACTCTAAGACTCAATATATGTTATATGAACCTAAAAGTGCATAAAACATGTAAAACCTAAGCTAATTGTCTCAAAATACTAATTAAAATGCATGCTAAAAAGGAGTAAATTGTGGAATTATCAAATTTAGTTAGTGTTTTGACACATTTAGCTTAGGTTTTTTACTGTTTTTCTTACATTGTTCCTTTTAGTATAGATTGAGTTTAGAGTTGAAGTTCTTGTTTTGTTACATTTGCATGCATATTTCATCATCTTTACGTACAAACGGAGTCTTGGATCAATGGTGGAACCAAAAGAAGGAAGGATCAAGTTAGAAAACGAAGAACAAGGAAGAGGAGCTGAGGACCAGCCTAGGATCGACCAGAAGATCAGTCATCCTGGCCGGTCTAAAAGATGGCCAGAAGAGGCAATCTCCATGGCCCAAAATCAGCCTTTTAGACCGACTAGTTGGCCGGTTTGACTGGTCGGTCTTAAAGGTTACTCTTGCGTCAATTATCTAGTTTTTATCGGGTTTGACCCGGTTGTTGCGGGTTAACCCGGGTACACTTTCCTTTTTTCTATAAATACATATAACTCTTAAACCCTAAACCATAAGCTTTTTGCCTCATCTCTTTATCGACTGTGTGAACACTGAACCTAGTGTGTTCTTAAATGATTTCGGGTGAAAAGACTTGACTTTCTATGTTTCTTTAAATATTTCCTGTTTAATTCTTTAAGTCTTTTCATTATGCATCTTAATCTTTATGTTTTAATTTTTCGAAATATGATTAGTAAGTAGCTATCTTTATGGATCTTGGGTAGAGAAGATTAAGGTTGATTCATGTAGATTTAGCGATGCTAAGTTGTTAGTCTTTCACATTCCATTGATTAAAGTGCACTCAATCCTAGATTAGGGAGTAATTACTCCAAATCTAGATCATTGGCTGCTTCTGCCGAGGTTGCTAAACTTTTAGCCCACCTAGAGAAGTCTCCCCGTACGGAATATTGCCTTAGGAAGGAGCGTGGCGAGGCACGTCTTCGAGCTGATCAGGTTGCGAGCGGTACTTCTGCTCAACATGCTAGAGATTCGACTCACTTCGAGACGAGACATTCATTCCTCATTGCTCAACAAGCTCATGAAGAGGCAAATATGCAACTTTGTCTAGACGGAGGTGCAAAGAAGAACTTGGAGCGTATCGTGGATGCTAAGTACGAGTTTCCTTTCGGCCTTCTACAATATTACATACGTGAAGAGAAAGAGTACATCACCAAGGTTGACTCCTTTCAAGTAGAGACTCTTGGATGTGATACCTTGTATCCGACTCCGCCTCTGCCTCCTTCCGGTTTTCTGATGCGTACTAAATTATGATCCAAATTCAATACTATGAGTTTTAATTCTTCAACTACAATATGTCATTATGTAATCTAGGGTCATTCTTCCACTAGGAGTTTGTTTAGGACAATAAGAATGCAAAAAACTAAGCAAGCCAAATCTAACAATGTTTTTAGGTTTTCTAGAGATTCCTAATGAAAATTTTGAAACTAAATGCAATAATGAAAAGGTAATAAAAAAGTAAACTAGATGAAATGAGCAAATGCAATGACTAGAAAAAGTAAAAAAAGCTAAAGCAACAAAAACAAGGAAACACTAAGCAAGATTAAGCAAACTAAGCAAAAATCGAAATCAAGATATAAATGATATGGATCATGGGCTTAAGCAATTGATTCAAGTTCATTATCAATTGAGATTTGTTGCAAAACTCTAATTAAGTGCCATCCTAGGGCAAAGATCACTAATTTAAGACTAATCCACTTCCATGGTACTTATCTCTTTCTAAATTCTTTAATTACACAAGTTCCATTTTGCAATTAATGAATCCAAAAGTAATACTTATAAGTTCATATACCCACAATTCACCTTAAACATCAACTTTCATTGGTTAAGATTTGAAAAGCTCATTTGAAATTCTCCTAGACATTTTCACGAACACCTTCGGGACGTGAAAAGACCATGTTCTAAAAATTGTGTGATTAAGTCAATTCTAGCCTTAATTCCATTTCAAATGAAGGATGCTTTAAAGTTTAAGCTTAAACAACTTAACCCAACTTCTAAATCACTTTAATCTACTCAATCCATAATCCATAAGATAACTACTCACACATAACAAAGGTAAACATGCAAACTAAAGAGATAAACATTATGTACACAAATAAATGATTAAGGAAACTTAATAAACCATAAAAGATTCAAACTTGAAAAAAGAACATTTAAATCTCAAAACCTAATCAAGAATTCTAAACATAAGAACATAGATGAGAAAAACGTTATGGTTTTAATGTGGTTACAAGAATTTACAGGAAAAGGGTAATTGTACCCAGGTCAACACGCGACAATCAGGTCAACCGGATAAAACTGGATAATTGACACAAGAGAATTCTTTAGGACCACCTAGAGAGACCGGCCAACTGATCAGTCTGGATGGCCATTTTAGGGCCGAGGAATTTGGCTGTTGTGGTCACCTTTTGGACCGACCAGTCCCTGGGCCAAAAGTGCTCCACAATTCAAGTTTCTTGTTCTTCATCTTCTAACTTGATTCTTCCTCCCTTTAGTTTCACCTTTGATCCAACACTCCATTTGTACCTAAAGATGATGAAATGTGCATGTAAATGCAACATGCAAGAACTTGGACTCTAAACTCAATTTGTACTTAGAGGAACAAAATAAGGAAGAAAACAAGCTAAATATCTAAATGTCTAAGCTAAATGTCTCAAAATACTAACTAAAATGCATGCTAAAAAGGGTAAATTATACACTTATCATCTTCCCCGAGATGTGGCACTCCAAGTTTGGAAGGCATAGACGAGCATGGGTCCTTTCTCCCTCAACCAAACCAAAATGATAATCAAAATGGCGACAAAGTTTAAGCCTTATGTGGCTTTTTCTTTTGCTATATCGTCTTTAATTTTTTGAACATGGCACCTACTTTCTAGGTTTTAATTTACTTTTGTAAACATTGCCCTTTAAAAGGTTTTTTTCTTTTGATAGGGTTTCTAACCCTTCAACTTTTAATTTGTTTTGTTCCTTAATAATTTGAAATATTTGATTTTTGTTTTCTTTTGCAAGCCCTTGAGAGCTCTGCTTTTTAGTATTTCGGAATACTTAGGTTTTTATTTGTTAAAAATCTTTTAGATAATTGCGAACTGTGGAGCTCGGCTTTATTGAAACTTAACATTTTTTCATAAGAACCCTTAGCGATTGTGAGTAATTTGGTGATTAGTAAACCTAACTAGTCCCTTTAGACGCCGTCAATTTGGTGATATTGGATTGAGAAACACTCCGAGATCGGTCCAAAGACTAAAGGAATTAGGTTTAAAAGTAAAATCACCAAGAAAATTGAATGCAAAAAGATGTGTATAGAATTCTCTATTGAAATTGTTTTCCTCGTTTTGGAAGAATACATCATGTAATTATACAAGTACAAGGTCGGTCGAAATAACCCTAAAAGATTAATGGAAAATCTGTTAAAAGATAAAAAAAAAATTATACTAATTCTAAGTATTTCCTTTTATTCGAGGTAAGTATTCTTTTTTTCCTTGTATTCGCCTAGGTCGGCTCTGCGCATTAATGGGCTGAATCGTCGTTAATGGGACCTCACTGGCCAACCTTCAAATTGTCTTCTGAAGCTTCGTGTCAGGTCAGATCTGAGTCTGGTATGGTAAAAGGTTCTAAACGCGGTACGACCAACCGGGAACCTTGAAACAACTAATATGTAGCCAGGAAATGTCACTAAAGAGATCTTTCACTCCAAAGCTGCAATGTTTCGGTTTCATAAGAAGTTAAAGAAGCTCTAACCATTGCTAAGAGCTCTAAACAGGGCTCGTTATGGAGACATTACAAAGAGAACAAAACTTGCGCTTGATCTGTTATGCGCAAGGCAAAAACACACTCTTGAGATCCCATGTGAGGAAACATTTCAAGCGGAGGCGGCAATGCAATGGAACCATTATGCGGAGGTATAGGAGTAGTTTTTCAGGCAAAAATCTCGAGTCACGTGGCTTAAACTTGGTGTCCACGCACAACACCACCTTGTTCCATAGAATGGTGTAAGCGAGAAGATTAAAAAAAATTATACGGGAATTAGTTAATGGAGAAGGTGAGTGCTTGCCAGAGATACATGAGATCTAAAAGGAGGCGGTGAAGTATTATGAAACGTTCCTCAATCTTACAGACGCAAGCCATTAAATAGAAGAGGATAATCTTGATCAGCTACTTACTTTTCGGTGTTCATATACAAGGTAGGAGATCATGACTAGACCGGTTCTCGAAGAAAAAATCAAACAGGCTCTCTATGCTAGCCATCAGGGAAAACCCCTGGACCCGATGGGTTTACTAAAGAGGTCTATGTAGAAGCATGTCTGATCATGGGGAAATACTTCGTGACATCGATTCAATCATACTTTCTCAAAGGAAATATGCCAAGTGGTGTTAATGCAACGATCTTGGTGTTTATTCCTAAGAAAGTAGACTCTGAGACCATAAAGGATTACAAACCAATTGATTGCTACAATATGATGTAAAAGGTCATCTCAAAAATCCTTGCTAATCGATTGAAGTTGATGCTACCATAGGCGATGCATTCTAATCAGAGTGCATTTATCAAGGGACGGTTGCTACTTGAAGATGTGTTATTGGCTACAGAACTGGTGAAAGACTATCATAAGGATACGATCTCGGCTCAATGTGCTCTCAAGATTGACATTACTAAAGCTTTTGACACAGTCAAATGGATGTTTATTCTAAATGTTTTAAAAGCAATGGAAATCTTTAAGATCTTCATTCAGTGGATCTAGGGATGTATCTCGACTGTGACTTTTTATATGTGTATAAATGGTGAGTTGGAGGGGTTTTTTTCAAGCTCAAGAGGGCTAAAACAAGGGTGCCCATTTTCGCCTCTCATGTTTGTCATTGTTATTAACATGTTATCTCATTGTCTTGAAAAGGCTTTAAAAGGAGGGCTATTTGAATACCATCCGAAGTGTAAAGGAGTTAAGCTTACACATCTAAGGTTTGCTGATGACACGGTCATTTTCACGAATGGAACAACCTCCTCTCTTCAAGGAGTTGTGGATGTTTTAAAGGAATTTGAGAACGAATTTGTTCTATCAATCAACATGAGCAAATATGCGATGTTTATGGCGGGGAAGACAAGACATGATCTTCCAGAATCGGCTGTTAATCTAGGCATCCCAATTGATAAATTCTCAATCCGATATCTTGGACTCCCATTGACATCCAAGAGTATTACCAAAACAGACTACGAACCTCTCATTGATAAGATATGGAATCGACTTCTCTCATGGGCATCCAAAACTCTTTCTTACGTTGGTCGCCTCCAACTCATTCAATCACTGATTGTGAGCACCACCAACTTATGGTACTCTGCTTTCCGATTGTCTAGAGTGTATGGCTACAGCTTTTCTATGGTCAGGTTCACCACACATAACTACTAAGACCAAGGTAGTGTGGGAGGATAATTGTAGTGCCAAGAAGAAAGGAGGGCTTGGAATTAGAAGACTAATAGATACATCCATGATTTTTTCTCTAAAGCTCATTTCGAGATTATGTGAGGGTACATACACCTTATGGGTTGCTTGGGTGCATATATCTACTAATGAATTCCTCCTTTTGAGAAATCTCGGAGAAAACAACACGAGGCAGTTGGATGTGGAAACAATTGTTGAAACTCAGGCCTATTGCAGAAAGCTTCCGCAAAACAAAGCTTAAGGATGGGGCAAACACTTCGTTATGCTTTGACAACTGGCTAGATAGTGGTCCGTTGTTTGATATGGTTGTGATGTGGGTACTCAAGTGTTGGGAGTACAGAACCAGGCTAGAGTCGGATTGGAAGCTTCAAAGATGTCGAGGCCAACAGTTCCAAGAGATTGTAAATTAAATTCAGGCAGTTCCCATTCCCTTGGAAACTACATGCAAAGATAGAGTCTTGTGGAAGCAAAAACCAGGGGAGTTCAGACTACTTTTCTCATCTTCAAAGACTTGAGAGATGGTGCGGCAAAGTAGAGATCATTTTGATTGGCATTCACTTGTTTGGTTTCCTCAAGCTATTCCTAGGAAAGCTTGAGCTAGACTTTAGGAATAAACTTACTCTGACTTCACTCTCTTCAGTCGAATACCTCAACTGAAGCGGTGTAGAAGTGATATCACGATGGATGCAAGTCCAACCTTAATACAAATGAATCGGACATTGTTTTTGAATTTTATACTTTACCTATGACTTGTTATGTAAGCTTATTTTAGGGCACAATGTACTCTAAAATTGGAACTTTTTTGTTGATATATAAATTTAACATTTCAGGCAAAAAAAAAAATTTACTAAACCTTTATCGAAGATAGGCCTCTTGGAGACAAAGCCGTCAAAACCATATATAAGATCTCCATACCTTCGTCGGAACCTTGAAATCAATGGCATCCTTAATCAATAACGCAAGGTCCACTGGTAAACCAAAAGAGAACTAAACTTTTATATACTAAAGATCTCATAGCGTTGGCCACCAAAGATAACGATAATGTATTTTTTGTTTCATTTGGGATTGCCACAAACTCTAAAATGTTCCTCCCTTAATATATAAAGAATATAAAAAAATAGAAACATTTTTAGTGCTCACAAATTTGCAACAATACAAACAAAATTTAAATACTAAGACGATTTATATATCATAAAAAATATAAGACAATTTATTTATATATAATAAAAAGATAAATTATGAGCAAAATGGGGGAGTGATTCATCATAGAAATTCCCATTTAATATGTCACTTAATTTTTTTTTTTGGAGAATCTTTGATTGATCTCGCCTTATATTTTATGGGAATAAGGGTCTAACTATTTTAAACGCAATAGGTGAAAATGCGGTTGTGGGAGTTTACGGGAGCGGACAATATCAGTATTAAGATATTAAAAAAAATTATACGAGAGGTGCAAAGGCTGGGATTGAGTGCGTTTTTGCAATATTTATAACTAATTGACTAGCATATATGATAGTGGTTAAATAATAAATTAATAATATATCCACATCCGAGTATCTCTAATGCAAGACTCTTAATGAGTCTCTTAGTATTAAAAAATTATTAAAAGAGAATAAATGAGGAGAGAGAGAGGAGAGTTTCCTTTTTTCTTTGTCATGAACGCATTTACATCTATTGATAATTAAAATACATGAGTATCAGACTATTAGTGAACCAATACAAAATAGAAGTGCTAACATAAGAAAAAATGTATGACGGAGTCGAGCATTCCTCGTTAGGAGGTCTGCGTTTTCATTCTTGTCCCGAGGACAAAACGTAAGAATAAAGTCTAGAAAAAAAAAAACGAAGCTATTGTAGTTCCTGTAACTCCGATTTGAATCGGGGCCAGTTCTTTGGGTCTGCTACCATTTTAACCAATTCCCAACAATCAGTTAAAAAAGCCAAGCAATATCTCTTCTTCCTACGGAGACTCTTTATAGCTCATAGCAAGTTGTGCATGTCTGCATGTAACGGGGGAAAACTCTGAGGCATACCACGTGTCCCCAATAAATATGTTGACCAGTCTTGGAATTGTAAGATCCAACCCACATCACTCGTAATATCATCTTTCTTCCAAGACCTGAAAACTGCATTTGTGGGGCCCTCCATGATCCGGGAGGCCAACATTCATAGATTCATTAGCTAAAAACCACTTTGAAGCCTCCTTGCTAGCTAGTTAAACGATCCCCAATTGGACATCTATCCAACTCTTTGAACATTTTGTCATTTTGAGCCTTCCAAATGTATCACAAGATCCATGGAAAGCAACGACAAAACTCCCAGACTTCTGCATGGTTTGGGATCCGGGAAAACAAACAATCCATATTGCCCCATAAGTTCTCTAACGGAAAAAACTGACAGGGGGTTCATGATGTTTGACAAGGCCCAATACTACCTAGCAGGTGGACACTTAAAGTGTACATGATTAATCGTTTTCTCATAGTCCCGCAGCTTTGGTCTTGTTGAAGATGTCGGTAAGCTAAATGCTCATTAACTGCTATTGCTCCAGAGAACGATTGCCACAGGAAATGGTGTATTTTGTTGTTTTCAGTTTCCACACTTTTTCCTTCATTGCATTCAATGATAGTTTTTGGAGATCATAGACGGGATCATCATCCAATTTTTGTCAGGCTACTTTATAACCCGAGCGGACAATATACATTCCATAACTGATGATGTGTATAGTGAAGCGTATCTTATTTAAGAGATTTCCCACAAATATATAAGATACTCTTTGGTGATGTGTACACTCCTAATTGGTTTATATATAGTTTTAGTTATATAATTTAATTTAACTAAAACAATTATTATTATGAGTGTGTGAGAAACTTTAGTGAAAAAACTTACCCGTTGGAAATGCTCCTATATAGTTATAAAAAAACTTTTTAATCTAATTATTCTGATCAAATATAAAAATGATTAATTCAATATAACTAGTAATGGAAAACCATGTCCACTTTATTTTTTTGTCAACCTAACTATTAATCAGAAAACACTACCCGAGTTGGAAATCCAGGTCGGTATGGTGTTGCTTACATAAGAAAAGTTAAAAGCTCGAAAACGCCGGCCACTCCTCTGTGTGATTGACGATATCCACCAAGTCAGAACAATTCGTTTCAAACGTCTGGTACGCCATATCTCTTTCCAAAATACAGGTCATATCCCATATTAGTGCCTCCATGTCCGCATGTAAGGGAGTCCTTCTTTGACTTACACCTTTGGCGCCTAGACTTAGAAGAGTATCTCCATGGAGACATACCCATCCCAAGCCCGAGGTGTTCTCGGCATTCTTCCATGATCCATCTACTTGACATCGCATTCGGTGTATATCCAATGACGTCGCATGTGTTATCTCATTTATGTTATCCTCTGTTTCACTCTCCCTTGTTTGGGCACCCAACCACTCGTGGCATTCACTCTCCGCCGAACTGCAAACATCATGTATTTCCGTGTCTATCCCTGAAAACACTCTTTTATTTCTTGATTTCCAAATATACCACAATAGCCATGGATAAACATTACAATCCACATTATTAGTATTTGCACTCGTAATCCTCCAAAAAAAGAAAGTCCATATTTGCATAGACCGACGAATATGGTAGAATTACTCTTCCACTCGGTGCCAAAAATCGTGCCCAAATATCTTGAACTATTGGACACTTAAACAAAACATGATTAATCGTTTCTTCCTCTGGACCACATCTCAAGCATATCGTAGAGCACCTAACCCCACGATGGTTAATCCTCTCTAGTACCACAATGGAATCTGATATTGCCTACCAAAGGAAATGCCTAATTTTTGGTATGCATTTTATTTTCCAAACATACGCCTTCAACACCGTAATGCCCTGGTTCTTTGCCCAAGTTGATCTCCTGATTTCTCTCAAGGTCCTTTGCCAACCATGTCCATAATATTTATGTTCATTATTTTAAATTTCTTTAGTTTGGATAAAGTTATTATTTTAAATTTTTTTATCAACGTTATTATTTTAATTGAAAAACAATTTCTTTTATAGAGATTAATGTTAGATTTTTTTTAAATTAGTTTGTTAGATTAATATATATTAGTGACTGAAAGTTATCAAAAATATTTTTGTTTGAAAGTTTTATAAATAGAAAAAAAATGATAAGTTCTTGAATATAAATTAAAAAGTATAAAAAAAAAAATGGGAAATATCAGATTATTGATATATTTGGTAATTGTAATAAATAAATCTTTAATTTTATAACATGTTATGATTCTGATTTTTTCGATGAATTTTTTCTTTTTCAACAAAGAATTTTTTTAAAAAATTATCCACCCACGACCGCATGAAACTTAATTGCAACAGTTTGAGAGAAGCAGTTTTTTATTTTTAAAGATTTAGAGCGACACGAAATGGTAAAAAACGTTTTTCATCATTAATTTCAAACGCCAACACTGCTACCATCCGCAAATGAAGCATTTGCAGCTAGTATAGGGGGAACCAATCAACCCTTGAGTGTTGTTTTAATGGTCGATAGGTCGTCATATATATGTGTCCTCCAGTCAAAGAAAATATAAGTTATCATGATAGGATAAAAATTATAAACAAATCAAAAATGAGAAGGTAAATAGTTAGCCAAACGAGGGAGTGAATTCGGCGAAACACAAGCTGTTTTCAATTCGGCGAAAAGTGAATTCCAAGAGTGGACGACTGCACAAACGAGGGAGGGAGAGTGATGCACATGATAGCATAACTGAGGTAACCCATACGGCGTCAATGGATACATATCGAATGCGATGTCAAGTGGATTGTTCATGAAAGGACATAGAGAACAATTCGGGTTTGGGATGTTTATGTCTCCATGGAGATACTGTTTTACTTCAAGGTGCACAAAGTGTAAGTAATAGAATGACTCTCTTACATGCGGAGATGGAAGCTTTAATATGGGCTATGACCTGTATTCTGGAAAGAGATATGGCGTGCCCGGCCATTTGAAACGGATTGTTCTGACCTGGTTGATATCGTTAGTCACCGGGAGGAGTGGTCGGCGTTTTTCGATTCTCTGAGTCAAGCTCAGGAGCTTACAAGATCGTCTACCCAAGTTCTCATTATCCCACATTCCACGTTCTAATAATCTGAAGGCGGATTGTTTGGCCCGTTCTGCAAGATCAAGAGCTTTTAACTTTTCTTATAAAAGCAACAATGTACCGACTTAGATTTCCAACTCGGATAGTGTTTTCAGATTAATAATTAGGTTGGAAAAAAAAAATAGTTAGCCAAACTAAATTTCCAAAATATAAGTAAATAATGGTAGAAAGTTGGGAAAAAAGTGTGATGAATTCTATCTCCAAGACTCACTAGTTTGTGATATGCCTGCCTTTAAATCACATATAGTGGAAGGTCGGTGCGAGCTCTCAACCCCTCTTTTTCAATTAGTTTGTGGCTATAAAAAGGCAGTCTCCTGAGACTCTCCTCTCCATCATTCTTTGCTTCTGTGGCTTACAATTTTACAAAGCGTAGACACTTGGCAGGAATTTGAACTATTCTCATCAACGCAATACCCGAAGAAACTGAAGAAAAATGGTTTCGATAATTAATCTTTTCCTTCTCATGTGTAAATTAATGGTTATAAGATTGGGCAACAGTGTATTGATGTGGTGGTTTACAGGAGAGCAAAGGGAGTTGGATGGTGGCTGATGCCGTAGACTATAGAGGCCGACCTGCCGAAAAATCCAAAACTGGTGGCTGGATCACTGCAGCTCTCATTCTTGGTCAGTCCTATTCTTGTGTACTTGATATACACAAATCCATATGCAGTGTGAAATTTACTCAGCCATGTCTTAGCTAGAAAAACTAACTATTTTTCTTCTTCTTTATTTGACTGCACACTATTTTGTACGATTTATACTCAATTCTTCATTTCTTGCCAATGCCTACATGCATCACGATTGTTTTGTTTTTTTTTTGTTAATTAATTGGATGATATGAAGATTTGGCCGACTATCCATTAGTGAATTCAAACAATATGTATATATGTAGTTAATTTGATCAAGAGGGTGGTAGTTCATGCGTGTAAGTTTTAATTTTCATGAAATTATATACATGGCCAGGAACAAAAGAGTCTTTATTTCAAATCAGTCACACTCGCACATGATATGATAGAAATAAGTCTGTTTGTGTATATTATGAAATGTCGTTGTTCTGAATCACGCTGAGTAAAGGAAAGATAAGGGGAAAAGGGACACGCCACATGGCTCCCTATCTCAATAATCCAATCATAATAATAAGTTTTCTTTTTCTTTTTCTTTTCGAAAACTCTAGTTATACTCAAAACTTAAAAGGCATATTAGTTAGAGAGAGAAATAGAAAATTATATATAAAAATATGTTCACGTGGTTACCCTCTTTTTTCCCTTTTTTTGTTCTTCAATATTTTCATCCATACACTAAAAATTCTATAAAACAATAACGTTGGAATTACAAAAATTTATTATTTTATAGAATTACTAAATTAGGACCCGCAAAATATGCAGGCATTAAATATTAAAATTTGATAGTTTATGTAGATATGATCAGTATTAATATATTCTAAATTAAAATTTTGTTTATTTATTCAAAATTAAATTTTGTTAACCGCGAGTCGAAAAAATTAGAAACTCGTTCAAATCATCTACAAATCAAAAAATAAACTTCATAAATGAATCAAATATTCCAAGGCATATTCAAAATCTTATAAATTTTAAAATTAAATTTATTTGAATATTTTACATTACAAATCTTATATATATTTTACATTTTCCATTTTTTTTAGTTTCTTTTTTTCTTACCTTTTCGATTTAATGGTTTCCATTTTTATAAATCATTATTATTATCATTTTGACTTCTTTTCAAACTAAATAATGAAAAAGAATAAACTTTTAATATTAATTTATATGATGATAATTACACATATAACAATCTTGTGAGTTATAATTTCTCATATGTGTTGATTTATTTATGCTAGAAAGGATATATGTCAACACATTTTATTCTTAACCAAAAAGCCAATTAGAAAAAATTTGTTGCTAAATAATCACAAAAGTGATAAACATGTGTTTATGTTAATATTTTTTTAGTTTTTTTACATTATATATTTCATATACATTTGATATTTGGGTTCTATTTTTAAAAACTTCAGTTTCTATTTTTCTCACTTTTTTTAGTTAATAGTTTTCATTTAAAAAAATGAAAATTAGACATTTCAAAACAATAAATAAACTAACATTTTTCAATGATTGACACATGTCAAAATCTAATCAATCAGTTGACACATATCATAATCTCGTGAGTTACAATTTTGACGAACTCTCCTTTATATAATAAGATTATTGAACGAGTGATGCTTAAAATAAATCAAAAAACAAATAATTGATAAATTTATATAATAAAACAAAATTTAATCACTTATAAAATAATTTACATAATATAATTGTTAAAAAAAGTTAATTAATTTTGTACAAAAAGTTGAAAATATAATATAGTTTGAAATAATGTGTTTCTCATAAAAAATAATTTACTATGAAATGAAATAAATATATAACAGTTATTGTTTTATGATATTAATAGGACCATATGTTTGTCTAGTACTTTTGAAAAAAATTTTATCTTATCTTATCGATTTGTGTTAAAATTTGCATTGGCCGGACTCGGAACACGCAAAATTTATTAGTTTATCAAGTATTATTTTATAGAGTTTTTACGGTATATTACCGGTGGTCTTAATTCAAATCATCCGAGTATTAACATTTAGACCCAAAAACAAAAAAATCATCCGAATAATATAAACTTTCGTTGCTTTATTAGTTTTAAAATGACAAACATATTTCCATGATTTCCTTACTTTTGCAAGGACAAGTAAATTGTATTTTTACGGCCATAACTCACTTCGGAATTCAATTACGAAATAATCTCAAATTTTATCTACTACACCTTTTCTCGTGTCAATATTCAATATTTAAAGTTTCAAAAAAAAAAATATATATAAATATATATATACAATATTTCGACAATTTACCAAAGCTTTTTCATTTTTGGCAACCAATTTTCATTAATTAAGAAATACGACCAGACAATTTACCAAAACTTCTTCATTAGTTGTTTCTGGTTTTAAACTTGTTTATCCGTCTTTTTAAGAAGTCTTGTTTACCAATCTATGGGTCCTTAAAAATAGGCTTAAAACAGGAGCCTAAATGGTAATATTTGAATATATTTGGGTTATGAAATTAAGAAAAACAAAAGGAGAAGGGAAAAATAAGAGATGATACAATAGTGTTGACACTATATTAAAAAAAAATTGCTTGCAGGGATAGAAGTGGTGGAAAGGCTATCAACAATGGGAATAGCAGTAAATTTGGTAACGTATTTGATGGAGACAATGCATCTCCCAAGCTCAACCTCTGCCAATATCGTCACTGATTTTATGGGTACTTCCTTTCTTCTCTGCTTGCTCGGCGGCTTTCTCGCTGACTCTTTCCTCGGCCGATTCAAAACAATCGCTATTTTTTCAACCATTCAAGCCTTGGTAAGACCTTTATCTATTACTAGATTAGACCCCGCATATTATGCAGGGTATTAGATAATAAAATTGATTATTTTTATAATAATAATACATATAGTTATATTCTAAATTAAACATCCGTTTATTTATCTAAAACCTACATTTTCTTAATCGCAATTAAAAAAATAGAATTTGATCCAAATCACTCATAATTTTTTTAAAGAATCATTCTAAATGAATGAAAAAGTTTCAAAAACATATTTCAAAAACATATTTCAAAAACATTTCTTAAAAAAAAAAATTATTACATATTTGATCATCTTAAATAAAGAATTAATCACGAATGTAAAATTCTAACCGAAATCTTTATATTGCTACATATATTCATTTGAAAAATTACTTTCTGTTTATTAGTTTCCATTTTTTTAAGCCAATGTTTTTTCCTTTTTTAATATAGGAAGTTTATATTAATTATATTAACACAGGTAATAATCTTAATTAGCAATAACATGTGGCAAAATCTCATGAGTTTCAATTTTTTCTACGTGTCGCGCTCTCATCGAATGACCTCTTCTTTATATAATAAAATATATTTTTTGTTCTTTATGACTTATATTCTCTCCAAATTAGTTTCTTCAATTTATATTTTTTCTCTCTACCTTTTTTTACGACTTTTATTCTCTCGATTTTTATTCTTATTGTTTTTATAATTAGTTCACACTATTATAGCTTTTATTTATCTTTTCTAATTAGTTTACACTACTAAAAACTTATTTTTTTCTAATTAATTTGGACTATTAAGAATTTACTTTTTTACAAATTTTTAGTTACTTAATAATTATTTTGTGTGTTTTCCATTTTTAATTTCTTAGAAATTTTCTTTTTTAGTATATGGTTACCTACTTAACAATATTTTGTTAGTTTCCATTTTCAGGTTTACTTTTTTTTTTAATTAATTTAAAGTTTTTACAATTGTCATCATTTCGATCAATATTTAACACATGTCATTATCTCGTAAGTTACAATTTTGATGACCTTTCTTTTATATAATAAGATATATATATTACTTCTAAAATTATTGTTGATTTAGGGGTTTACCATTTCATTGATTCTAAAACTACTTTTTCGAAAAATGAAATTTTAAGTATATTTGATACTAGTAAATATTGAGGACCTCAAATTGTTTGAGAATGTCTTGATATCTTATGTACACTTCATACAGGGAACTGGTGCGTTGGCGGTAGCAACGAAGCTGCCAGAACTGCGTCCGCCAACATGCCACCACGGTGAAGCTTGCACGCCCGCCACTTCTTTCCAAATGACCATTCTCTACATTTCGCTTTACCTTATAGCCCTCGGAACTGGTGGCCTTAAATCTAGTATCTCCGGATTTGGGTCCGACCAGTTTGATGATAAGGATCCTAAGGAAAAAGCTCACATGGCTTTCTTCTTCAACAGGTTAGGTTTAGTCTTTTGATAATAATGGTCCTAAGGACCTAATTAAGGTAACATTCTTATAAATTTATAACGTTCCCTTCTAAAATTTTAATTGAAATTGACACATGCAGGTTCTTCTTTTTCATTAGCATGGGGACATTAATGGCTGTGACTGTTTTAGTTTACATGCAAGATGAAGTGGGAAGATCATGGGCTTATGGAATATGCACTGTATCTATGGCTATAGCTATTGCGGTGTTTTTGTTTGGAACTAAAAGCTACCGTTATAAGAAGAGCCAAGGAAGTCCTGTTGTGCAAATTTTTCAAGTTATTGCAGCTGCCTTTAGGAAGAGGAAAAGCGAAGTGCCTCAAAGCATTGCCTATCTTTATGAAGATAATCCTGAGGGCATGAGAATTGAACATACTGATCAGTTTTTGTAAGTTTTTATACTAATTTTTTTTAAACGACAAGAAGTTAAACAATATCATAAGAATATTAATATTTTGTCTGCAGCTTGTTGGACAAGGCAGCCATAATTACGGAAGGAGATTTCGAACAAACCCTAGACGGCATCGCAATTCCGAACCCTTGGAAGCTAAGCTCAGTGACCAAAGTTGAGGAAGTGAAAATGATGGTTAGGCTTTTGCCTATTTGGGCAACCACTATAATTTTCTGGACCACATATGCTCAAATGATTACATTCTCAGTTGAGCAAGCTTCAACCATGAGACGTAACATTGGAAACTTCAAGATCCCAGCAGGTTCTCTCACTGTGTTTTTCGTCGCGGCTATTCTCATCACTCTGGCAGTCTACGACCGTGCCATCATGCCCTTTTGGAAAAAATGGAAAGGAAAACCAGGTGACATATGATGCATACAACAGTCATGTATCTTTCTCTCCGAGCTATATATTAACAGCCAGGCAAAAACATTTCAGGTTTCTCTAGCCTACAAAGAATAGCTATTGGATTGGTCCTATCAACCGCTGGAATGGCAGCTGCAGCTCTAGTTGAGGGAAAGCGTTTATCCGTTGCGAAATCTACTACACATAAAACATTACCAATAAGTGTATTCCTACTTGTTCCACAATTCTTCCTAGTAGGAGCGGGGGAAGCTTTCATATACACTGGTCAACTTGATTTCTTCATTACCCAATCGCCTAAAGGAATGAAAACAATGAGCACAGGACTTTTCTTGACCACTTTGTCACTAGGCTTCTTCGTCAGCAGTTTCTTAGTCTCAATCGTCAAAAAGGTCACAGCAACTTCGACCGATGGAGGATGGTTGGCGGATAACATCAACCATGGTCGACTTGATTGCTTTTATTGGCTATTAGTCATTCTCAGTGGAGTGAACTTTGTTGTGTATATCATATGTGCCTTATGGTTCAAGCCAACAAAGGGTAAAGATTCTGCGGAGAAGGAAACTAGCAACAGTTTCTCAGTTGAAGACTGCTAGCTTTGTTTTCATCATATAATTTTCTTATGTACCATATACCATGCAACAAAATCGGCTTTCCATCAGGTTTTGCGTTATGTAACTTGTCTCTAGATTCCTACCGGTCAAAAATATTGTGTCTGCACGAGTTATGTTCTTCACTTTTTTTCTATCCATCAAAAAAGAAAAAATCATTTTGATTAAGCTCTCATATACATCATTTTTATGGTTGTGTATGCCCTCATTTTTGTCATATAGGTGATGATTAAAAGGTTGATTTGTTCTCCCGCTACAACTCACAAAAATATTCTCTATAAACTTGGATCACTAATATTTATAAATCCAACAAACTAAATTTTCTAAATCTGATATCAAAAAAAAAAATCTAAATCTAAAATTAATCTCTCCAAAATAAATAGCTTATCTATTAAAATCATAACTTTTATCCAAACTAGAGATAGAAAATTAAAAGATAAATGTAAATATTATACCTATGGTTTTTATTACTTAATAGGTAAAGGACCCACATATATGCGGGTTTATGATAAAACAAAAATATTTTACTACCCGTGAAAAATAAAATGCAAAAAAGAAAAATCAAGTTAAATCATTCATGAAAGTAAACAATATCAAAAACCTCGATATTAAATAAATTTAAAATTTCTATTTTTATTTTTATTTTTAATCGAATTTGATTTCTAATTAAATTTGTTAATGTCTTTTCAAAATAATTAGTTTCTTTCTATTCATGTTTAAAGTAATTTACTTTTTTCTATTTCGCTATTCTAGTTTTTCAAAATCTTGTTGAATGACTTTCCCATAGTCTTAATTAATTTATCAGTTTATAAATATTTATAACCTATAAGAAAACACAAAACACAAAATCTAAAAAACCGTTGATAAAAAAGTCTCGCCATAATTAAACTATTTTGACTCGTTTTATTATATTTTTTTTTAATTAACTTTTTTGCATATTTCCTAAAAATTACTTTTTATACTATTCCTTATTGACTTAGGTTTATTTTTAGAGTTATTAGGCTCTATATTAGTCTTTAGATCTAAAATTTAATATCTACCACGTTATAAAACATAATTTAGTAATTAACATTTAGAGTACGTAAAATTCCTCTTTTATCCTTGTATAATTGTGCAGTTTTTTTACAAGGTAAACCCATTAAATAAAATAATGTTGTCGTTAATAACCCAGTAACTAACATTTAGAGATAATGTTGTCGTTAAAAGCATAGTTGTTGTAATACTATTTACCAAAAATAGTATGATAGTTAACTATGCATTTAACGACAACATTATCTTATGTGTTCTTATTACAACAACTACTCTATACAGTTAACTATGTTTTTTTTTCCAACCTAGCTATTAATCAGAAACAACCATTCGAGTCAGAAATCCAACTCGGTGGCACAATGCTTACATAAGAAAATTGAATAGCTCGAGATCTTGCTGAACGGGCGAGACAGTCCGCCTTGAGATTAATAGTTCGCGATATGAGAGATATTGAGAAGTTGGGCAGTTGATCTTGTAAACTCTTGAGCTTGACTGCGAGAATCGAAAACGCCGGCCACTCCTCTGGATGTTGGACAGTATCCACTAGGTCAGAACAATCTGTTTCAAACACCGGAGACGTCATATTTCTGTCCAGTATAGCAGACATTGCCCATATTAGCGCCTCCATCTCCGTATGTAAGGGAGTCCTTCGCTTAGTTACACCTTGCGCGCCTAGAGATACAATATTATCACCCTAAAGACAGACCCACCCCAAACCCGAAGTAGAGTTTGTGTCTTTCCACGATCCATCTACCTGACATCGCCATCGATGTGCATCTATAGCCACCGTCTGGGGGACGCCCCGAATGTTATCCTCTATTTCACTCTCCCTCGTCAACGCATTCGTCCACTCTTGGAAATCAGCTACCACCATATTGAAAACATCTCGTGTTTCCGCCTCTATACCTTTAAAAACTCTTTTATTCCTTGTTTTCCAAATATACCACAATAACCAAGGGTAAATGTTACTCTCTCCATTATTTGTATTGGTACTCGTAATCCTCCAAAAAAAAAAAGTCCATATTTGCATACACCGAGGAATATGGTAAAATTTGTCTTCCACTTGGCGCCAAATTTTTTTCCCAAATATCTTGAGCTATTTGGCACTCAAATAAGGCATGGTTAACCGACTCTTCCTCCAAACCACATCTCAAGCATAATGACGCACACTTCACGCCCCGTCGTTTTAACCTTTCAAGGACTGCCATATTACCTGACAAAGCCTGCCAAAGAAAGTGTCGAATCTTGGGAGGACATTTTATTTTCCAAACATAAGCCTTTACGATCTTAAGACTAGGCTCTTGTATCTTATCGATATCTTGCATTTTCTCCAGAGATTTCGCCAAACAATAACCCGATTTAACCGTGTATTTTCCTGATTTTGTGAAATGCTCAATAAATTTGTCCTCCATAAAGGTCGCACTTATCTCCAATTCTTGAATTAATCGTATATCCCCAGGGTCCATAAATTCATGAAGGCTTCTCAGATGCCAACTATTTGTAACCAAGTTATATAAATGATGCAAAATACACCCCCGCCCTCTTGCCGGTCGTGGATACTGATTCGGAATCCATTGATCTGTCCAAACGGCCACACTAGTGCATGATCCTACACTAACATGACTTCCGGTATATAAAAGATCCCTAGCCGATAGTAAACTTTTCCATCCATAAGATGGTGAGTAAGGTTTCCTAGCCCGAAGTGGATGCATATCCTTGAAATATCTACCTTTAAACACACGTGCGACTTATGAGTCTGGATAATGATACATTCGCCAAAGCTGTTTAGCTAGCGAAACCGAGTTAAAGCTTGTCAAAGAATGAAATCCCAAACCGCCCTCCTCTTTTGGCAGACACAACTTTTCCCAAGTTTGCCAATGAAGACCCCTCGTATCACCATTGGAGCTCCACCAATATTTGGCTATTACACTCGTTAATATGTCAATTAACGATTGTGGGAGCCGGAAGCAGGACATGATAAATGTCGGTAGCGCAAGAGCAATTGATTTAATCAATACCTCTTTTCCCCCTTTTGATAAAAATTTGGCCGACCACCCATTAATCCTATCATTTAATCTCTCTGTAAGAAAATTAAATATTTGTGTTTTCGATCCACCCAGACTCTCCGGAATGCCGAGGTAAGAGCCCATTCCCCCTTCTTTGTTCATTCCCATAACCCCTTTTAGTATACACTTCTTATCATTTGCGACGTTATGTCCAAACATTATTGAGGATTTTTCAAAGCTTATCTCCTGACCAGATGCCTTGCCATAATCTTTTAAAACATCCAAAATAACTTGACATTCACTCGCTATAGCCTTACATAAAAAAAGGCTATCATCCACAAAAAGCAAATGAGAAATCGATGGACTTTGCCAAAATTTAATCCCTGTTAGAATATCTAATCTCTCCGCTTTTCGAATGTTCGCTATTAAGACTTCCGTACAAAGAATAAAAAAATAAATGATCCCCTTGTCTGAGCCCTCGCCGAGGTATAATCCGTCCATGTGGCTGACCATTTAATAGAACCTGGTACGAAACCGACCTCACACATGTCATAATCCATGAGGTCACACGAGCCCAAATCCCAATTTATGTAACACAGCTTCAAGAAAATCACATTCTATTCTATCATAAGCTTTACTCATATCCGTTTTTACGGCCATAAAATCGTACCGACAAGATTCCTTTATCCGTAAAGCGTGGAACATTTCCTGTGCAATAAAAATATTATCCGAGATAAGTCGCCCAGACACAAAAGCCGATTGTGTTTCAGATATGACCTTTGGTAGTAAATTTTTTAACCTTAGACATAAAAAATTTGATATAATTTTATATCCCACATTACACAAGCTTATTGGCCTAAATTCACCCATCCTCTTAGGTTTGTCTATTTTTGGAATCAGAAAAATATTTGTCATATTTAACCGATTATCAAAATGACTAGTGCTGAAAAAATCTCTAACAAATCCCGTCAAATCCCCTTTCAACGTTGGCCAAAACCGTTGATAAAATAGAGCCGTCATCCCATCCGGACATGGGGCTTTCTCTGGATGCATGGCAAAAATTGCTTTTCTTACCTCGTCCTCACCAACATCCCTCATTAACATATTATTCTTATCCCCCGTAATGACCGGTTGGATATCCTGAAGAACTTCTGTAAAATTAGTTGGTTGAGTTGACTTAAATAGATTATCGAAATAATCCATCGCCCTCTTCTGAATCTCATCTGGTTTTTGAACCCAGTTCCCACTTTCATCCAATAATCCAACAATCATATTTCTTGCCTGTCTTTGTTTGGCTGAATCATGGAAAAAATTTGTATTTCTATCACCACCTATATGCCATAGTTTTCGACTCTTCTGTCTCCAATATTCCTCCTCTTCCCTATAGGCCTCCTGGAGTTTCCTACAGATGTCTCGGATCTCCACTTGAGATATTGTGTCATCATTATTAGCCTCTTCCAATGCAATTTTTAGCGATGCTATACTAGCTTGGCGCGAAATTACATTGTGTTTTTCTCCACCTCGAAATAGAATTTCTACAATTTGCAATCTTATCCACTAATCCTACAGGTCTAAAATTCTTTGTCCGATTCCAGCCAATCTCAACCGTTTCAGGAAGACCTTCTTTACCTATCCATCTTTTATCAAATCGAAATGGCTTCCGCGGCCTTTCGTTATGTATATAGAATTCGCCCACAATTGGTCGGTGATCCGATCCAATTAATTCCAAGTATTTAACATGGGAATGAGAATACAAAGATTGCCATTCCGCATTACCTATAGCCCTAACCAATTTACATCTTATTGTCTGCTTATTCCTTGTCCCTTTCCATGATAATTTGTCCCCTACACAACGAAACTCCATCATTCCACACGTGCGAATCAAGTTGTTTAAATTAAGAAAAGTTGTAGCCGATCGCAGTCGACCACCATGTTTCTCATGATTTCCAGTTAATTCATTAAAATCCTCAATCATTAGCCATGGCTCTGATCTATTTAAGCCGATCAAACTCAGTTTTTCCCAAACTAGAGATCTATATTTGACCACTGGATCCCCGTACACGAAAGATATACATATTTGTTGACCTTCCATAACAGCTTTCATATCGATAATTCTATTATCCGAGTAAATAATATTTGGATTAATATCATCATTACTGAAAATAGCCAAGCCACCACTTGCACCTCTTGGTTCAACCGTAAATAATTTATTAAAACCAAACTGAACTTTAAAAACATCCAAATAATTAAAACATTGTTTAGTCTCGAATAAAAATAAAATTTCAGGCCTAAAACGCTTCCATAAATCCTTCAAGGTATCTTTTGTCAAGTCGCTCCCTATCCCTTGACAGTTCCAACTCATTATTCTCACGTTTTAGCCGGTAGCTTCGGGAGAGCCACCGTCCCTTTCTTGATAGTAGTTTTTCGTCCCGTAATCACCATCGTTTCCGGTTTCGCCATCGAAACCCCTTGTCTCCTCGTATTCACCTGTTTACACACAATAACTTTAGACACATTAGCCTTCCTAGGAGACACTAATAACATTAGATTCTGTTTCCTGCTACTACTGACCCCTTTAATACCCTTTGATATACAATTCCCTGTTGTCAGATTCTTTTATGTATCAATTGAGCAATTAAGTAATTGTGTACTGACACTTCCAATCCCCTTATCCACAGAAAAATTCACGTTAGTACCTTCATTTTGGTTAAGAAAGCCATCATCATGGCTTGTAGTTCCCTCTAGCAGGACACCTGGATCTTCGAACTCAAAGTCATCAACTCCTAATTCTCCCTCCTCAGGCAGCAGTTCATCATCCTCTATCCCCACATTCCCATCAAACTCCATAATATCAATCTCCTTCCCTTTCCCCTTGTCGACGACCATCGGTTTGGGATCACTTGGTTCAACACACCTATTCCCCTGACCTGGAACTAGTGTGTTTTGATCTCGTTTTGTCTTGTATAACGGTGCAGGCCAACCTCCACTTCTGCCTCTCCCATAAGAATTAACTCTCTCTTCTTTTGCCCTGAAGCTAGATCCATTGCGATAGCTATCTCGTTTGTTAAAATGACCATCACGACCTGGGACCTTAGCAGAACCATGTCCCAAATTAGCTAGTTCCCCACTCCTTCCTTCTTCTCTCTGACTACCAGAGTTATCCACCGTCGCAAAATCCACTTGGTTAAGTGATCTTTTAGCCGACTTCTTCCGAGGTATCTCCCATGCTACCTGATCATGAGAACCCGAACCCGACCCCATACCATTCCGGATTACCTCCTCTTTCTTACCATTTCCTCCCACCAAATGCACACACAACTCGGGATATGAACTTGACAAGTGGGTGAGCGGAAGACAGTGATGGCAATGATTAGCCAATCCTTCATAATCAATTTGCACCTCAACCTCATCTCCATTGTCAAAGGGAACTATGGATGATTTTATCAATGGCTGAAAGCCATTGAAAGTAACCCGCACAAAACCAGCGTCCACATCCACTTTACTTGCATGACCCAATAACTCTTCCATTGCCATTAACAAGTCAACAGCTCCATATTGTAAAGGTAAACCCTTGATTCTTGCCCAGAACGTGATCACAGAGGGATAATCTGGTGCCACATATGGCTCCCATCGCACCAATGAGACCATCCATGAATCATAATTGTATGGCACATTATGAAGAACCTCATTTAACTCATCCTCAGTTTGGAAACTGAAGTGAAATCTCCCACCCCCTAGGTCAACACCGATCACTTTGCCCTCTAAGCTCTAGAATTTGGGCATGTTTCGTAACAGAGAATCCATGTTTTTGAACAAAGGATTCCAAACCCTTCCTATTAAGGTCCTCTCAAATTGTTTGATTCTCTTTTCCACATCCAAAGATGCTACCTTTACCACCGAAGTCCTCACAATGTTAACCTTTCCACTCTTTACCAAAGCTTGAGCCATCTCTTTTACAATCCCAAACCGCAACTCCTTATAATCCCTCTGTGAAACCCTAGCCCACCACAATAATATCTCTTCTTCAATTACTGTATCTTGTAATTCCTTAATCTCCACCTCTACCTTATTCGATATCACAAACTCACTTGATTGAGCCTTCAAATCTTCGTGATATCTCCAAAATCCGGGCTTTCCTATTTTGGATCTCCCTCGGATCCAATCGTATGGCCTCACTGCATCCTTGATCAATATGCTCGATTGGAGACCCATTATCGACGCCGTAACTCGACATACCTTATCAATCCAGATTCTCCAAATCTCTGTTTCCAAATCAAATCGATCCAATCGCAAAAATATCAAATCCCCTCTTAATGATTCCTGTAAAACCAAATCTTCATGCCTAACAATTACCGATCTTAGTAGACCGAGTACCAGAATCCCAAAATGAGATCGGATCATAGATCCCAAAGAAGTTTTATTTTCCTTCGACAGAGAGAAAAAAGTTTAGTTTCGTTACTTCCACTGGTTATATAGTTAACTATGTTATATTAATAGTTAACTATATTTCAAAACTAGTTAACTATTTACATCATAGTCCATATGTTGTTACCTATTTACATCATGTAGTCAACTATATTCTACTAATATGTACTTAATTATTTACATCATGTAGTCAACTATGTTTTACTAATAGTTAACTATGGTCTAAACATAGTTCACTATTTAAAAGAGGATGCCTCAATAGTTACATCGTCTTATGAGAAGATGAATGATGTAAATGATAGTTAACTATGGTTTATTCACATGTGTTTTTGTTTCAGGTAAATGAGACGATTTGTCATGGTGTTATGAGAAGAAGAATGACCGTGTTTTTCATATGACAGAGTTTTTCGAGAAAAACCAAAAAGAGGTGATATCAATCAATGGTTGATATTCTCGTAAATCAATGGTTACTTTTCTTTTAGCTTTACGAACAAAAAATCATCAAAGATGTGTGAATAATGGCAAGGTTTTGCATATGTAGAATACCAAACCAACTGAAGTGGTATTTCAAACTCAAAACATAACGTGAAAATTTTCTAGAAAATATTGGATTCAATTTTTTATAAAGATGTTATCAATTTTTTTTGTATTTTGATTACGTGAAATTACTGTTATAGGCGTTGTTATAAATTTTATTTTAAAATTTAAGATAGATAATAAATTTTTGGCCTACAACAAAATCTATTTGGAAAGTAGCCTTTACACATATCAAAATTTGTTAAATAATTTATAATGATTTTTTCATCATTTTTGTGATGATATTGTGGGGGCGTGAACCTCCACAGTTAGATTTGTCAAGGGTTGTAGAGGAGATGGAGATCTCTAGGAAGAGGAAGCACTTAGAACACAACAAATTGTAAAGAAAGTTCTCAGAAAACATTTACAACACAATATATTATAAAAAGAGTCATTTTTATTGCTGTTATGACTTAAGCGTTATTACAAGAGAGTTTCTCTGCTCAAAGTTGTGATCCCCTTCTAGGTGAATACAATGAACTATATATAATCCCACTAAGTTACATAGGTCAAATAATAGAATGGGCCTAGCCCATTAAGTAATATATTAAATTTAGGTTCATATTCTTATTAAGCCCATTTTACATATGGGTTTAATGTCATTTTGAGCATAGATTTCAACTGGGCTTTGTAGGGTTGCTCCGATTCTGTCGCTTTGAAGTTGAATTGACCTTGTCGTTATATGCATCTCATAGGGGTGAAATCCGACCCGTACAGTTAGCCCCCCAACTTGGTAGTATCAAGTGATGATGATGCCAAGGTAGTCGTTGCTGAAGACTGAGATCGATACGATGGACTGCGCTTTTGCCAGGCGTGAACGTTTTGTCACTACACTCGGGAAGTTTCAGTTATTCCATGTTGAGCTGGTGTCACCGTATTTTCCTGGTCTTGTGTTGCTTTTTTTTTTATTTAGTGGATCTTGATTAAGTTGATGGCTTTACTTGGTTCGTGGGCCTTGAGGTTTCCTGAGAATTTTCTGGAACTTTTCCTAAACAATGCGTTGATTTTAGAAATCCTCGAGGTATAAATAAGTTGCTTCCTTCTCATTGGTTTTTTTCAATTCACCTTTCCTTTCAAGAGTAAAAGGTAACAAATCTGCTATCTTCTTTTTCACTCCTACGTTTTTTTATTATTTTTCTAGGTTTTTTTTGTCTTCTTCCCTAATTCGTCTTTTTCTACGTTTTGTCTTCTTGCGGCCTCACTACCTTCACCAAGTCTTCTTCTTCACCAAGTCTTCCTCTTCACCTCCATCACCGAGCATTCTTCCTCAGCCGAACCGCCGTCTTCCTCTTTTTCGGCGAGTTTAAACATCTTCTTGGAGTCTCCATCTGCGCCGTTTGTGTCCTGGCGAAGAAGAATCGAGAAGGTCAGAGACACTTAGCTCCGACGAGATCTTGTGATGGCGGTTCGAGGTGGCTCAGGGTAGATCGGGGAAAATCCTGGCAGATCAGACTGAATCGAAGAAGAAAACGGGTTAGATCTGAGTAGAACCGGGTCAACTCGGTCAACTCGGGTTTGACCGGTTTATCTGGTTTGATCGCTTATCTGGTTTGACCTAGCTTGACTGGTTCGACTGGGTCAACTGGTTTGATCGAGTCAACTGGTTTGACTGGAACTGCGTTTAACCACGAGTTTGACTAAGTATTGGATTCTCATCGCAACAGAAAAAGTAAACTGAAGAGAATGACTTCTAATTGCGGATTCGTGACGTGATCGTAAGCATGATGAGGATGGTTCAGAAACTGTTTGAGACAGACAATTATGGAGAGATGGTTGCTGACCCTTTTCTTCGTGGCAGGAGAATGATTCTTTCTTCAAAGTTAGTTCGATGAGACCGGCTTCTTGCAGTACTTTGGTTGTAGGTAACGAGGTGTTCTTAAAGAAGAGATCGTGGTTGAGAAGACTCAGAGAGAGGGTCGCGGATCTGCTTCGATTCGTTGTACGTGGTGCAGCGAATCTCGATCAATTGTAAAGTGGACTGGAACTGTAGCGAGTTTATCTTCTACGGTGAGGTGGGAGACCGTTTCGAGGCCAGTGACTCCATGATTGGGAAAAACTTTGGATAAGAGATCATGATACAATAGCAAGCAGGCGTGCATGAACGAGGTCATTTTGGTGAAGCTTTGTCACGATCAAGTGAAGGTTTGCATACGCGAGCAAAGTCGTTTTAGTGAAGCCTTATCACGATTGGTTCAAGCCTTGCATGCACGAGCGAAGTTGTTTTTGTGAGACAAAGTCTTCAAATTTGATTGCGTGAGATTGATTCGTGCTTGATCGAGGTAAAGCTTGATAGCCGACGTAGTAGAGATGGCTGGTTTATTACTCTTTCAATTCTTGGTTATACCTTCAATTCGACGATGATGCTTTGAAAATTATTTCTGACTTAGATGACTTTGGAGATGATGTGCGCCTAGTGTTTCGCTCAAGAGGTGTTGCAACTTACGATTCGTCTTACGGGCGTTTAGAGATAAGTTGAACGACTTGTTCGTGTTTACTGAGTCCAGACATAATTGTGGTTTACAGGCGAATCTCTATTGACAAGCCTGCCCCAACTATGTAATCATTTTAAGACTTGGAAATTTTTCAAGTTTAAATGATGGTCGTCATGGTTAGCAGGTAGGTTGTCGCTGATTGTTCCGCTCCCAAAGACGAACATGTTATGTTGTTGGAACCAGCGATGCGTTAGCTATGTTTGCAGATGATCCTTTTGGTTTGCGTGCGAGTCCGCATTGCCAAGAGCGAACATATTATGTTATTTGAGACCAGTGTTGAGTTAACTAGGTTTTTTTTTATGATCCTCTTGACTTCCGGGCGAGTCCGTGTTGCCAAGAGTGAACATGTTAAGTTGTTTGAGACTAGTGTTGAGTTAACTGGGTTTTCTGATGATCATCTTGGTTTACTGGCAAGTCTTTATCAACACGCCCGCTCCAAAAATGACCATGCTATCGCGAAATGACCAATGATTAAGTGTAGTTGGTTTTTTTTAGTGAACATTTCGGTTTACGGCTTTTTATTCAATAATGTAGCCGCTCCTATAATGAACACTTTGCGATGGTACCAGTGTTATGGTTAAGTGGGTTTAGAATGATCATTTCGGATGATGCAGGCATTACTCCTTGAACACCTCCGTTCGATAATGATCATTTATTTATTTGTATAGCGATGTGTACCGCAGTGGGTGTAGCAGTTATATTCGATTTTGAATGTGTTCGTCACTGTGGCCAGCAGTGGCGTTAAGTCTTTCCGTTAAAACTTGAGTAATCCGTGAAAGATGTAAGAGAAATGTGAATAAATCTTTGATCTCTATTAATCGTAGAGTTTGTTACAAAAATTCGGAGTATATGAGTATACGTACCCACTCCCCCCCTTTTTACGGAGGAGTGCAACTGAAGTCATCCGGAGATGAGCTGCCTACGTACCCTTTCCAGGGATCAGTCGCCTCGTAGTTCATGTTTCTGTGGAGCTCAAGTTACTCAAAGCTTTCCTCCATCTCGAAATCATCGAGACTAAAGTCACCTTTAAGTGTTTCGGCTACGAGCTTGGAAGTAAGTTTTTGTCCCAAGTAGGGCAGTATGTTGTGGAATGTCCGGAGGTACAGTGGTATTCACAATAAGTGTTTCATCGTAGGTGCTTTGTCCTCCTGTACACGAGTTGTAGCTTTCCAGTTCTACTTGGTAGTTGTGAGCTCCTTTAAAGTTGCTATCGTGATGGGCGGAGCCGGAACTAGTGTTTTTCTTTTTGAGCGCAGGGATAGCTGACTCGCTCGCCTGCTTAGTTTTCCCAGTCTTTTGAGTCTTTGCCAGGATCTCGTCTTTGACTCTGGCATAGTTGGCGGAGCGGCGGAGAGCATCTTGGATAGTTGTTGGTTCGTTTACCATCAGCTCTCTTGCCAAAAAGCCGATGGGCACTAGAGCAATTCTTTCAAGGCCGCCAGAGCGGAATCACTGGTTACCCTTTTTACCTTTGAAACCATAGTCCTGAATCTTGCCTGAAGTCTCGTAAACTCTCGTTTTCGCCTTGTCGTGTAATCCATAGTCCCCCATCGTAGACCATACGCTCTGCGAATGCTGTAGTAAGTTACGAACATCTCCAAGAGCTGGTAGAAATTGTCAATCGATTTCTTCTTCTGCCTCTAGAACCATTGGAGTGCGGGTCCTTTTAAGCTCTTTACGAACATTTTGCAATAGCCGATATCTTTTTCATGTTCTCTGAAGTTCGCTCTCCCCATCGCCACTTCAAAGGCTAGGAGGTGATTTTGGGGATCGGAGGTTCCCTGGTAGAACTAAAGCTTGATCCTACCAGGGTAAGAGATTTTTGTTTTTAAGATACGTTCAGAGAACGGTGTGTTCCGTGCCTCTTGAAGTATGCGGTGGACATTTGTTGCTTTTCTAGCGATATTGAATATCTGCGACTTCATGTTAGAGAACGTTTGCTCTATTTGTGCTCGCATCTCGACATCTCGGCCTTGTGTTCTTCGAGTAGCGCCTTACGTTCCCCGTGAAACTCAGATTGCTCAGCCTCGAAGGAATCCTCCTCTTCCTCAGCAAGGTATCGGGCGTACTCCGCGTCTGCGTCTTCTTGGGTACGCGGACGAGCCCTTCTCGTTGGTGCGTTGCGATCAGCTGTTCCACGAGGGTTGTCGCCTTCTTCCTGTGTTCGATCTCTTTCTTGTGACGCCAAAGGGTTCTCGTTTCTCCGAGCGTCAACAGGTTTAGGAGTTTTGTCTCCAGTCCGCAGTGTCGGCGGTGGTGGTAAGTCTCCTCGGTTTCTCGGTGTAGCGCGCGGTGTTGAGAAGCTGAGGGTATGAGGTTTGAATCGCTGAATCGATCGTCGCGGCTTGGTGTCCCTTCTATGTGCGAGGAGCGTCTCGAACATCTTCTTAACCTCGGTTAAGGGTCGTAGTCGGGTTTGTAGTAGCGTCCTCCTTGTCGTTGATCTCTATGCGAGGCGAAGACTCGGTTGACTTTTCAGGTTCGTTGACCATCTTCTTAGATCTGATGCGTGTAGTGATTCCTAAGTGTCAGAGAATTCTCCGTCCCCTTAGTCGGCGCCAAACTCTGGGGGCGTGAACCTGCACAGTTAGATTTGTCAAGGGTTGTAGAGGAAATGGAGATCTCTAGGAAGAGGAAGCACTTAGAACACAACATATTGTAAAGAAAGTTCTCATAAAACATTTAGAACATGACATATTATAAAAAGAGTTCTCTTTATTACTGTTATGACTTAAGCGTTATTACAAGAGAGTTTCTCTGCTCAAAGTTGTGATCCCCTTCTGGGTGAATACAATGAACTATATATAGTCTCACTAAGTAACATAGGTCAAATAATAGAATGGGCCTAGCCCATTAAGCAATATATTAAATTTAGGTCCATATTCTTATTAAGCCCATTTTACATATATGTTGATGTCATTTTGAGCCTAGATTTCAACTGGGCATTTGTAGGTTTGCTCCGATTTTGTCGCTTTGAAGCTGAATTGACCTTGTCGTTATATCGATCCCATAGGGGTGAAATCTGACCCTTACAGATATGTACGCTCTAAACAATAAAAGTAAAACGACTTACAAAAAATTACTAATCTTAGAAAACTTAAATAGATCTTTGTATTCTATCACACTTATCAACTAAGGTAGCAATCATTGTTTTCCAGAAGTAAAACCAAAAGTTTTGAAAAGATTATTGAAGATTTAAATTGCTTGAACAAAAAATAGAAAGAGCACAAAACTTTTAAATAAAGGTGAAACATTATAGTCTTTAACGACTTGGGTGTGGAAACCTAAGTCCATTTTAGCTCAAAAAATTTATACACGTATATTAGAATATTCCAATGAGGTAAGGTACTTGATATTTTTTTGTCTTATCTATTTCTATTTAAAATCAAAATTTCTAATTGATATATACAAATAAATAAGTATATATATCTAAAAGAAAATTAATTTATTAACACGTGTCAAAATTTGATCGACCAACTTGATACGTGTCACGATCTTGTTAATTATTATGTTTGACGCATCAAGCTTTATACAATAAGATTGTTGGGGATAAAATAATTTCCTCTAGATTATGTGAGTCACCTAACGCCATGTATCACACATCACAGTGGGAGCCATGTATCACACAACTTGTTCTGGAAGCCAATCTTTTGATCGAGAACCTTCGTGCTAGTAATGCTAATTCTTGTCCACACTGCAACAGGAACATCAACACCACTCGAACATAAACCAATTCAACCCAAATCGCAGAGCACAAGAACATGGTTTCACAACTACTTAAGGTTCAAAGAGGAGTTCATATTGTTGAAGATGTTATTAGTGCAAGTATTTATCCTAATTTGGAGTATGTTGGAGATTGATAAGAGGAGAATCAAGGGGAAATGAACTATATTGGAGAAAACTATGGAAATCGAGGATTCAACAACAATTTTGGATTCACCCAAACATGACCCTACCAAAACAACAATGTTGAGAATCCTCAATATTAAGTTTATCCTCAACAAAAACGTCAACCAAAGAGCTCAATACCAGCCTAAGCAACCATTCACTTTCCCTCTAGTTAATGGACCAGTTTCTCAAGATGCTAAGTTCGAGGAACTGACGAAGAAATTGCCTGATGTCCTGAGTCAAGCAAATTATTGATGATATATATAATGATATCAACAATAAGTATGAATCTATTCCTACTCACATTTCAAATCTGCACAATATCCCAACATCCTTAAAATATGAAACGTAAATAATAAATATGCAGTTTGTCAACAAAAACCTACCAAAACAAATTTGCATTGTGTGACGCCAACTTCAAAAATTTGAAAACACATGTAGGTCTCCCATACATTATTAGACATTATATATATACCTTGTCAAAATATTTGCAACATACATATTAAATCTACAACATTTTAACAAGAATCTACAAAACAAATTTGCACAATATGACGACTTCTTAAAAAACTTGCAGTCAATTTTAACTATTTTAGACATGATTCGAATTATGTCACAATATCTGCAACATATATAAACAACTAACCACCGTACACAAATCTACTATTATTTCTACATTGCACCTAATAACCAGGCAAACATCTATAAATCTACTAAACACGAACAAAAAAATCTACAAAACAAATCTACACTATATAAGGATTTTCTGAAATACCTACAAACATTTGTGAGAGACCATACATGATTTAGACTTAAAAAAATTATATGCAACATACTTAATAACTCTGCTAAATAAATCTACTATACCTCCAAACTGTTATAAACCCATTTAGTAGATGCCCATTAGAGGCCCATATTCTAAAATATTCCTAAACCCTAGTTCCTTTCCAAGTATTGTATTCCTATATATACTCTGTACTTCTCATGGAATAATACACAACACAATTCTATATTCTCTTCTCTTATTCACAACACGTTATCAGCACGATAGATCTAGCTATCTGAGGAAACCCTAATAGCCTACTCCGATCGATCGTAAGCTATCTTTCTCACTTTTATTACTTTGATGTAATTTCAAGTTAACGTGATCTCTTCTTCAATTTTAATTGCTTTGATTAAAAAAAAAAAAGAAGATAATTTATAAATTGTTTTTAAGTTTGATTTTGTGATTTGATAACATACACATGTTAATTCATGAAAACTATGTTTATCATCGAGTAATTCTCACAAATCATACTTATATATATATTAGTTATTTTTAATACAGTTTTTTTTTGAAGTTTGATTTTGTGATTTGATAACATACACATGTTGATTCATGAATACTATGTCTATCAATGAGTAATTCTCACAAATCATACTTATGTATATTAATTATTTTATTAATACGTTTTTGGTTCTTAAAATCACGTATTTTATAATAAAAATTAATCGATAATCATTAACGCTTCTCTACTATTGATCAAAAATATTTTATAATTATTCCGATATTTTATAATTATAAATAAATTGAATTTGTATCATGATCGAGCTAAGTAATTTTTTTATTGATTCATAACCGAAAAAATAATTTCATTCTGATTAGCCCATGCTTATCGCTTAGTGTCTCCATACTTTATCATTATTTATATTAGATCGTACATAATCATGTCTACATACCGATCAGACACATGTTTGTTCCTTAATATCTATTTGATCCAAAATCATTTATTTGATAGTTTCGAATGGTTGGGTCATACTTTGTCGGTTGTTGATTACAGTTGATTAGTGAAATCATGTAGATCACAAACCTATGATTTGATGATCATTACGATGTTAATTACGATGAAGCTATGATATGTTTCTGATGATTGGTAAAACATTGTTGGGATGTAACAACAAAATTAAGAATCACATCCATTTACAATCCATTCCCAGAAGTGAATGAGACATCTTATATCAGAAAACAAAATATCACACCAAGTCAAGGAAGTGACTATAAAAACGTCTAACATGTTTCTTTCAAGAACTTCAATTCTCATCGGAAGTGAGAAAAATAAAGATTGTAAGAAATAAGAGAAATTTATCTCATCTAATGATGAAAGAATCTAGTGTGATTACAATGTAATCATTGATGCATTATACTCTCCCAAATCTTAAAGTTAATTGGATGATAAAATACATTACCTAAATTGGGAATGATGTTGATTATACAGTGAGATTCAATTCAGGATAGTTGAACTTGAAGATTCATATCATCTCGAGGAGGAGAATTAGAGAATCTCACATAGACAATAAGTGACATATCCAGAAGATTATGTTCACTACTTGATTATTAAAGTTCACAACAAGTGATATATCTAAGAGATTATGTTCACTAAGTTCTTCAAACAATTCTCAAAGGAAAAGTGTGATCACCAGAATGTGATATTACCTAAAACTAGCTATGTGATTGGTTAATTTTAGCTATTCTAAGATTACATGACTTAAAGTCTGTAAGTGAATTAGTTCAGCTATGTTCAAAATTACTTGCAAATTGATATTATGAGAGAATATCTCTAATGCGGAGTTGGTAAAGCATGTATAATGAAATTTTCATGTAAGTAATGTTGTCTTGTAGACACAAAGTCGTGAACAAGATTTTAAGAAATATTATGGATTCTTCTTGAGGCTGAGAAAATAGATATGAGTTATTGATAAGAAATCATACTCATATTTGACTAGTTTTGATATATTCCCTGAAGTGAATATAATATCTTACATATAAAAAAAAGGATTAGACAAATAAAGTCCCTGAGAATGTAGCTATGAAACTGATCGCATCTGTCACCATTTTCTAACGACACCCACCAATGGCTTTGGATTCTCCAGGTACTCGATTTCTACGCTTTACCTCATATTATACCTTTATGATTTTATATACAAGATTATGTCATAATTATGTTAATTGCTTTATCGGCACATGGTTCACCATCAAATCCATGTTTGCTAGATTAAAGAAAGCAATTTTACTTATCGTATCCCTTGAAAGGGGTAATTGATTAGCAGCGAAACGTAAACCAGAAGTTTACTAGCTAAGAATGAAAAGTAAACCAGAAGTTTACTAGTTAAGAATGAAAGTAAACCAAAAGTTTACCAAAAAAAATTATATGATTGGCTTAACCAGATTGGTCATTCTGGTTTGATAATGATGTGAAAACATAATTGAGAATTATGTGGACATTAAGTGAAGAACCAGAAGATTCTTCCTAGTGATTTATCATAGGTTATTTGCTCAGAAAGCAATATAATAATATGGCTTTCACCAGTCAAAGATGATTTGGACTCTATCAATTTTCTGAAATATATACAAGGAGATGATTATGGGCTGATCACCCACTTCGTGACATTTAGATACATCGATTCAATGGACGCATTGACTCGATTGTTGCATCCTAGAAGGTCACGTTTTTCCTTGTGATAAACCAGCAACTTGGAGTTTGCGAGGTTACTTTCTTACAAGTTTCAGAATTTATGTTTGAAGCCTGATTATTATATGTCCATTGGGATAAGTGTTGAACATCCTGAAGCTCATGTTCATATACACAATTTTAGTAGCATTGATTCTCATCAAGCCAATGAATAACTAATTGTTCTCCCCATCATTATTGGTTTAGGGTTATAAACCAAATAGTTTCCATCTGAACGATCTTTGAATGAAAGATCTATGAATGTGAAAAGTGCTCCACCACAACGCTTGATGATGGAACCTCAAAAGAGGATAAGAATATATGTTGGATATGAAAGATAATTAAGAGTCATCCCAGAAGAATTTATATAAGGCTCAATTTATATACTTTCATTTTAATGAGTCAATTTTCCAACATTAGGAGGAGAAACTAAACAGTTGGAGAAAGATATAAGTATGTATGAATTATCATTGATCCTCAGGCCAAAAGAATTTATATGAGAAGTCCAAAAAGATAATTCATAAGAAGAACTTAGCGTATTAATTGCCATACGCATTTACTAACCCAAATAGAGTGATAAAGTCACATATACCAGTTGCCAGCTATATATGCTCCAAATTATAAATGATGTCCCAGAAGGACGATATCAAACTGCTAGAGAGTCTAACGATCGCCTGAAGCGTGATAGACCTATTTGGTTCCAAATATAATTATCCTAAAAAAAAAAAGGAGCAAGAATTGAGAATGACCAAATCGAGGAAAGAAAGATTATGAAAAATCTCCAGAAGAGATTGGATGATATCTAGAAGAGACATAAACATGACACATGAAAAATTCAAGTACTTAAAAATGAAGAGTTATAGCTAGCTATGTCATGTATGGAATAAGATGGAACCATAAAGCAAATCGACGTCGTAATATTTTTGCATGCAATGAGCAGTTGATATTATGGATAAAAAGAGAGGATCACGAAAGAAAGTCTATTGAAAAGTTTACACAAAATAATGATGAAGAAATAGACTTATATAATCTCTTGTAGAGAAATATATGGACCAGTAGTCCTTGCACTTAAAGTGTAAAACCAGTGTCATATAAATGAGTCTTTTGTATGATAGAATAGTGAATATAGTGAAATTCACAAAGATAAAGAATGTTTTATGAAGAGATATATTCTCTTGTGGTGGCAATTATTTTTGATATCTTACAATTTTGGTAGTAAGAGATGAAACAATGGATAAAGACATTTATATGCAATCCTTGAAGAATATATATGTTAAGGATACAATTCCTAAAGGATTAATGATATTAGAATTATATTCTCAGGAATTCTACTCGATAATCAATCGAATGAAAAGAAAGTATGTAGCATGGGGTATAATCATGTAAATACCCATGTAGACTTATCAAAATATTTTGATAAAGTGATTCTTCATTTGAACATGATCGAAACTCCGGCAGAGTTATTACAAGTTATGCGATAAGTAACCACTGTATAATGATATTTATATACTCCAAGAAGGATGTACACTGCAAGAATCTTCTTAGTGAGTATTTGCTAAGAGAAAGGCAATGAAAAAGATGATATTAGCCTATGCATATTTATAAGAAGATTTAGAAAATGATTGGTTATGATTGCAGTATATATTTGATTATTTGAACATCATATAACTCCTGAAGAGATTTATATACAGTGGAATATCAAAAGAAAAAGTTTGAGATAAAAGATCTTGAAAAGACAAAACTATCTCAAGATGTCTCAGATTAAACATTTAGCGAAAAGATGTTATGAACCAGAAGTTCAATAGTATAAAATATCATATGGAAACCATACGAGTTTGTTCATTAATTTTATGCTTATAATAGTTCCAAAATAGATATTATATATGATCATAATTCATCTCCTGAAGAAGATGTTTATGAGGGGGAGAAATATAATGATATGCGTGGATGTACTCTTTTTCCCTTATCATAGTTTTTATCGTATAAGGTTTTTCTATGAAAATGTTTTTAACGAGACATCAAAGAACATGGAAATGATAGACACTTATAGAGGAATGTTATCATTATAATGAGTTATAAAAGTCTATCAATCTTCCAAAAGAATATCATACATTAATGATAATGAGAGAAATAAAGAAAATGATCCAGATGAATCATCTAGAAGACTGATGAGTTGCAGAAGAATGGCGATGTACATGTTCAAGAGGTTGTTCAAGCGAAACTTTGGTCGACTTATTTTCAAGACACTTCCAACTATTACCTTCAAGAAACAAGTTTGGAGCATCACGAAGATTTCAAGTTAAGCACTCATCAGGGGGAGTAAAAACGCGTTGCACTCTTTTTCTTTAACCATGGTTTTGTCCTAATTGGGTTTTCCTGGTAAGGTTTTAATGAGGCAACATCTTATGGGTATTAGGATTATTTTTACTCTAATGGCATCCAAGGGGGAGTGTTATAAACCCATTTAGTGGATGCCCATTAGAGGCCCATATTCTAGAATATTTCTAAACCCTAGTTTCTCTCCAAGTATTGTATCCCTATATATACTCTGTACTTCTCATGGAATAATACGCAACACAATTCTTTATTCTCTTCTCTTATTCACAACACAAACAACTAAAAGTTGATATAAATCCACCGTCTTTTCTGAGAACTCTGCGTTGCATCGAATGAGCCTAGCAATATATGTAATTCTAATCGACGTATTCGTAACTTGTCAAAATATAAGTAACGTTGATAATAAATCTGCAGGTTTTTAATAAAAATATACAAAAAACAAATCTACATTGTTTGATGACTTCCTCAAGAACCTTCAAACATATTTATGCCTACTAGATATGATTCACACTCTAAAAATATCTCCAACTTACTTAATAAATGTACCAATCCGTACGCAAATCTACCGTATTTTCTAATAACTCTATATCACACTTAATAAAGATGCTTGCATCTCTATAGGCCTGTTCGTTTGACAGCCGCAGCGGCTTGCGGCTGCGGCTTGCGGCTGCGTCATGCGGCCAGACGCTGCGATTGTTGTTCGTTTGTCTGCCGCTGTGGCTGCGGCTGCGGCTGCGTCATGCGGCCAGACGCAGGGTCTAATTGTTGTTCGTTTGTCTATCGCTGCGGCTGCGGCTGAAATTTTGGCCGTAACGCTAATTTTTAAACGCAGACGCTGAATTTAGCTGCGGCCAAAAATTCGTGACGCAAGCCGCAGCGTCTGGCCGCATGACGCAGCCGCAGGTACCTGCGTCAGGCAAACGAACAACATTTTACCGCATGACGCAGCCGCAAGCCGCTGCGGCTGCGAAACGAACAGGCTTATGTCTATTGAACACATATCCTAACTTGTCAAAATAATTGCAACGTTGATAATAAATATATGCAATTTTAAACAAAAAATATACAAAACAAATATGTACAATATGACGACTTTCTTAAAATCTCCAAATATTTTTAAGTCTACTAGACAGGATTCAAACTTTATTAAATATCTACTTAATAAATCTACTATACCAGCTAATAACAAAATACCATATATAAATCTGCCACACACCTATACATTGTCTATACTCAAGAAGCCCTAGTTTCTCTCTCAGGCCCGAAAAAAGAGACAGCGGCCATCGAAGCTTTCCTCCTCCGAAATGGATCGCAGCCTCAGCCTCTCCATCGCCGGCCTGTCTCCTCGTCTCTAATTCTGGCTTTTCCGACTACAATCATGTCTCCGGGGAAGGCTAATCCTCTCTGTTTTGGCTCACTTCTGCGAAAGCCGCCAGATCCAGAAACGACCTTCTCGTCTCGATCAGATGCGGCGACGCAGGAGCTTCGACATCCACCAGAGCCTCCAGACCCACCTGATGAATCTCTACCGGCTGTTGCTTTTCACTCTTCGCCATCTCACTCTTCACCAAATTGTTCACTGTCGCTTGGCTCACCCTCACCGAGATCTATTGGTGGCTTTCCCGTCTCAGCCATCATGTCTGTCGCAGGCCATGAGAGTTTCTCCGATAAAGGCCTAAACCCAACTTCTCATCTTAACACTCTGTGGTCTTCTCGTTCTTCGACAATTTCCTCACCATTTCCCTACTCACCGCCGGTGTGTAATCTGCGGGATTACTCACCATTGTATCGCATAGCATCTCACCTCCACTATCAACGTGTGTTTCTCTCATCGGCCTCTCACTGGCCGAGATTTCAGGGAGAGTATTTTGGGTCCAATCTCTGCTCAGCTGGTTCTATACGGGATTTAAATCCGTCATGCTCAGCACTCTTGTGGTGGTGGTCCATAAATTCTCCGGTCATTTCGACGGCCACGAAGCGTCGCCTTCTTCAATCTGCAGGTTTCAATCTCATCTTTGTGTTATTGGGCTTAACATGGTCGAAAGGCCCATAGTCTCATTTAGTTAGTGGACCTCAATTCCATCGTTGGCCCAGGAAGATTAATGATGTTAGTTATGTGCATTGTTTTAGTATCATCTCTAGTATTAGTACTCGTCACCAGTACCCTAGATTGGCAACTAGAGAATGAGTATAAATCCAAGAATTATATTTCTGTGGTGACTCGACCTAAAGCCCGAGTGGCTTTAGATGAAGGCAAAACGACTCTCTCGGCAAAATCCGAATCCTTACCATTGGCTCGAACCATTTCTTTAGGTTCGAAAGTTTCCAAACTACATGGTTTATCCCATGAATCTATCCTTTTTAATTTCCTTTCAGTTGTAGCAAATATGGCATTATATGCTAATGTAACCGAATCATCTTTTTAATTTAATGAAATTACGTGTTGTCCAAAAAAAAAAAAATCTGCCACACACCTAATAACTCTACATCAAACAAATTAATTGTTAAACTCCAACAACAATACGGCCGTAGTCTTGTAAATAACTTTGAACCTCTCTCTTCTTTTCTCTTTGCCTTCTCTCTAGGTTTTTTTCTGGATCTGAGATTGTGAGCTTGCTCCGGCGGCTTTCACAGCGCAGGAGTGGGTTGTTTGTGATGCTTTATTGTTTTAAGTTTGTTTATCGGTTTTGATCTGGAATTTTCTTGGATTTTTTTGGTTTTGGCGATTTAGATTCTAGATCTAGATCTAAATTTTTTCCAAGGCTTAAAAAGTTTGAGATATTCTTTCCAGTGATTTTGCTTTAGATTTTGGGTTGTTGTTTTGTTGTTATCTCTTCTCTTCTTAGTCACAGATGACTTCCTCGGCTCAAAAACGGAATCGACCCTATACCAGCCATGTTTTTTCAATGGTGGTGAATCGTTTTTGAGCGGCCTACTCTCTAGGTCTCCTCCACTCGATCTTTGTTTCAGATCTGGGCGAGATCTGTTCCAGCTCTTGACTCCTCTTACCGATCATAAGCTGCGTAGTTCAACTTCTTCGGTCCAGGCTATCAATCGACGGTTTCTCTTATAGCCTTCGGTGAGGCTTTCCCGTCTAGCCATCCACAGGTCGTTCAAGGTTTTAATTTTTGAAATCGCACCATTAGCAAGTGAGGACTGAAGTTCAAAAGGTTGTTTGAGGAGATATCCGTTTCGTCGTTGTTTCTCATAACTTCTGGATTTCGGAAGCTTTGGCTTTTTACGTGAAGTTGATAGGGCTAATAATTCTCAAATCTTTGTTTTTAGTAGTTTTATTTTTTTTGTTTCCCTTATATGGGCACTTGTTTCACCGGTTATCTTTCGGCAGGGGCGGAGCCAACATGTTAAGAGGTGGGGCAGTTGCCCACCATGGAATTTTTAAAAACCACTGAAATTACATCAAAAGTTTAGTCATGCCCCTGTTGATAATTAATTTCATGGCCCTTGTTACGTTTTTTTAAAACAAATGTCTCATATAATAAAGTAATAAATACAAGACAAGTCTAATACATTTTCTCTGAGCCCATGTAAAATTCAAACATAAACCGAAAATAATTAAGCCTAATATTATGCCCCTGATGAAAAATGGTTCTGGCTCCGCCACTGTCTTTTGGTCTCCACTTGCCGGGATTTTTTCGGTCTAGACTCGCCGTAATCTTTTGGTCTCTGTGTTCAAAGTCGTAATGTTACCACTCTTTCATTATATAAAATCCAATTAGTGAAAAAAAAAGTCTCGTAAATAACTATTTCCATAGACTAAAAATTATGGATACTTTTGTAGTTAGATTTTTTTATCATCGAGGTTGCCAAAGTTGCTTAGAGAGAGGAGAAAAAGTGTGATCTTGTTCTTCTTGGCTCATGGTCGGAGGCTCCGTAGCTCTACCGTTTGTCAAGATTAGTCTATTAGTTTCCTTGTAGTCATTGTTTTCTTCTTCGATCGTGAGTTTTCTTGGGTCTTAGATGTGAGATCTTGAGATTTGGCTTGGTGGTGGTGTTGATTCGCCGGAGTCGATTCGTCAGAGGAGTTCGCGCCGTTTCTTTTGAGACGACGGAGCTGTTTAGTTGGTTAACACTTCTCTATCCGCCATGGATCTAGGTTCTCCGATGTGCTTTTTTTTGTTTCTGCGACCTTCCAGCTGCTTGTCTTGCCTTTCCAGTGTGTGAGTTAGTCTCCCGAATTTTCTTTCGCCGTGTCTGAATGTCAGTTCTAATTGTGTCTGGTCCTTTGTCTCCTACTTCGATCAAGAGTCTCTTCTGTTTAATTTGGTGTATGGTCTTGTTCTTGACTTAATCAATGGTCTAAAACAATATATGGATTGTCTATTGTGCTTGCCTTGTTGTGTCCTGGTGTTGGTAAGGGGTTTACCGTGGTGCTAATTTTTAAGTGTGACTTTATCTTGTTGAAGCAAATTTCTCGAGGTTTTCTTCCCTCGCCTAACGGTTTAATGCTCTCTCTATCCGTTTTTCTGAATACTTCTTCTATTAGCGATGCATATCAACAACTTGCCTTTGAGTATTGGGTTGAGTATCAAGATAAAGAAACTAGGGATTTGAGTGTGTCACTCTTGGTTGTTGGTGATCTTGTCTTCATGATATATCTAGGTTTTATCACTCTTAATTGGACTAAATTATGCTTTGGGAATTGTTGTTAGTGTCTCGGGAGCGTTTGTGCAGTTATCTCATCTTTTTAACCTCTACAGCAAAATCTCTATGTTGAAGTTTGGGATCCAAGGTTTGGTGGATCATCGAAAGGATGGAGTTTGGCATTCTTAGAGGTGGAGGTGGAGGTGGAGGTGGAGGTGGAGGTGGATGATTTGGTTTAGCTTTTGCTTTAGGTTGCTCTCAAGACTTAGCTTTTGCTTGCCCTCAAGCAAATTAAAGACTAAAAATGGAGTCGAGGTTTGAGAATTACGGGAACTCATTTATCCTTGGGAACATAGCTTTTTCCACCTTTACTCTTTCGCTGTATATAAACATACCTTTGGCAATTCACAACCATCATAGGTTGGGCCTCGAATCTTAGCCTGCAAAGATTTCAATTTCACACTCTCCTAACTGTCGCACACTCGATCCAAGTAATGATGGAATCTATCTAATGATATCAACCAAGAAAAAAGCTAGGTGTATTAATGCTTTTGGTGTTTAGTGGAGTTAAGAGTGTTTAAGGTTATCAGATGTTATTTTGTGGATGCATGCATTATGCAAAATCGCAAGAGAGAGAATGGTCCAGGTGATGCCCACAGTTTCTTATTTACTTGCGCACTCTCTTTCAAATAAGGTTGTGATCTATACACTTCACTCTATCCATTGATTCCTTGGGACTTTTTAGAACTACATACCTTTTTAAAAATTGATCATTCCCTTTCACTCTATTGATTTTTTCATTTTTTTTATTGAATACTGAAAGGGGAATGATCTACATATATAAGATGTCTCAAAAATTACCATGATAACTGTGTGAATCCCAAAGAATGCCAAGCTCGTTGTGAATCTCCATGTACTCCACCCAATGTTTCTTCCTGCGCAATCTTGTGAATGAAAAACTCTGTCAGTCCCTTTTCTCTCCTACGATTTTACACATGCTTGCATATAAGGAAAAGGGAAAAGAAGAATGCGTGAGGTTTGAATGAAGGTTAAGGTTAAAAGTTGGTGGTGATACCGGGTCCAACACCCATTACCATATCCGACCCAACATCTAGCTTCTGGAAAGCAAGGATCCATCAAGACGACTCGGCCCGTTAAGGAGTATCCGTCGACCTAGGTAAATACAAGCAAATTGGAAGACTTACCTCGGATAAAAAGAAATACTTATAGATAAAAATAAATACTTAGAATTAGCATAACTTCGTTTTAATGAATGTTATTTCGACCGCCTTTGTATTTGTATAAATACTTGATGTATTCCTCCAAAATGGGGACATCGCCTTCAATAGATTGGCACCGATTAAGGGGACCGATTAGGTTTACTACGTAACTTTCACAGGAGGAAATATTTAAAAGATGTCTAGAAACGAACCCTAATTCTACCGACTATGAACGCAGCCGAGACGAAAAAAGATCAAGCTAACGGAAGCGATTCTCATGAGGTGAAGAGAACCTTAGCCAAGCATAATCAAACTCCGGAGGCTTCCAACACAGAAAAGGATCGCCAACCAGAGGGCAGAACAGAAACCTTGGACCACTAGGTAATCATGATCAAAGACACGGAACTTGAAGTTTCTTCCGCGCTAAACTTCGCTACAGGAGAAGTACGATAACCAGCAGAGCGACCATGTTAAGCCTTGCGAAGAGATAACTCTTTTCACGGGACAATTCGAGCAAAACTTACGGAACATGATAACTCAGATCGATCGAAACCTGTTTCCAACCGAGACAACGCCTAGAGTTTTATCGGTGGCTGATCAGCCCGTAACTCTGGTCACATTCCCCTCACGGAGCTTGGAGGAAAGAGACGAGGAGATAGCATCTATGAAGGAAACCATCCGTCTGATGAACTCAAGGATGCACCGCTTTGTAAATTTAGGTCTTGAGCTCGACAAAGTTCTTGAGGGAAAAGCAGACTCCCTTCACCACCCGGATTCTAAACACTCTGGTCAAACCAAATGCTAAGATTCAGATCGCGCTTTACAAAGGAAAGATCGATCCAACTCAGCACCTCACGGCGTTAAATATCACCATGGGCCGAGCTCACTTTCCTCCCGAAGAAAAGGAGGCCGGATAGTGTCAGCTGTTCGTAGAACACCATTCTGGAGATGCCCTGGCCTGGTTTTCTCATCTCGACCGGAATTCTTTTAATAACTTTCATCAGTTGTCAATGACTTTCCTAAAGCACTACTCGATGCACATCGAGAAGAAGACTTCTACCGCCAATCTCTGGTCTCTCCAACAGGAACCGGATGAGTCATTGTGGGAATTCATGGGGAGGTTGAAAGGAACCTGATAAGTGCATTATTTGCCCTTTCTTAGCATACAATTTAATAATGTTTTGAGTCATTTAGCTTAGGTTATTGCATGTTTTAATGCATATTTCGTTTCTTTTAGATTAGATTAGATTGAGTTTAGAGTCCAAATTCTTGTTTTTTTCCATTTACATGCATATTTTGTCTATTTTAGGTGCGAATGGAGTCTTGGAAAAATTGTGGAACAAGTGGAGAGAAGAATCAAGATGGAAAAGTGGAGAAAAAGAAGATGAAGATAGAGAAAACTAGCTAGCCGATCCATTGGAGGTCAAGATCCATTGGAGGTCCAGAACCTGAAAAGTAACTGCAAAAAAAATCAGCCTCTAGACCGGCTAGCGAGCCGGTCCCATAGCCGATCCGTAGCTTCTCTCCTTCGTCAAGTTTGCAGTTTGACTGGCTTTGACCCGGGTTGACCCGGGTACACTTATGCTTCTCCTATAAATATTCTAATTGTCATTAAAACCCTAAGTTTTTTGGCTCTTCTATTATCCATTGTGTAAACTCTAAACCTAAGTTCTTGAGTGATTTGAGGTGAAAAGATTTCACTTTTTATGATTTAGCAAAGTTTTCTTATAAATTTCTTTAAGTCTTTTCATTATGCATCTTTATATTCATGTTTTATGTGTTTTAGATATGATTAGTGAGTACTCTTCTTATTGGATCTTGAGTAGGGAATATTAAGGGTGATTCATGTTAGATTAGTGATGTTAGGTTGTTAGTCTTTCATATTTAATTGATTAAAGAGCTTTTAATGATAGATTAGGAAGTAATTACCTAAATCTAGATCATGGTCTTTTTTTGCCCGGAAGGTATTTGTGAAAATGTCTATGAGACTTTAATCATGCATTTTTCATTTTAGCCAATGGAAGTTGATGTCTAAGGAGTTTTGTAAGCTTTTATGAACATGTTCATTAATGATTATTGATTAGTCTTTAACAAAATGAAAGTTTGTGGTAATTATTGATTAAGAAATGAATTAGTACCATGGAAGTGGATTAGTCTAAATTAAACGGATTTATGCTTTGCAATTAGTTATCTTTAGTTGTTGTGCATCAATATTTTAATTTGTTTCAACCCAAATCTATCACTTTTACTCAATATCCATGCTTTAATTTTATATATATCATCTTGCTTAATTTTGTTGACTTTTGCATTGACATTTGTTGACTTTTTGTTGACTTTTCTTAAATTTCATTTTAGCTTGTTTTACTTTATCTTATGAATTGTTTTGCTTCATTTTAGTGTTTTACTTTGTTAAAGCTTTTGCATTTTACTTATTACATCATTTCATATTATCATTTAAGCTTAGTAAAATCGAAATCACCCTTGAATTTGCATCCACCTAGCTTCATTAGTTTCTTGCATTCCAGTGAGGTATGGTCTCTAATGAGGTTGTTGTAGAAGAGATGATGAGTCTAGAGACTAGTGAAGAGGTCATTAAGTTTGAGAAAGAAGCTCCGAAGATAGTTTGAGTTTGCTAATCATTTGTTGCAATTAAGCTTTGTTGGTACCTAGTATTCACTAGAATTGTTGGAATTTATCAAGTTCAAAATTAGAATTTTGATAAATAAGCTTGATAAAGAGTGGAAAGTTGGAATGTGATTAAATATGAATAGAATGTTCATTGAATATTACTTATTGCCTTGATTATCCTTTCTCAAGCTTTATATCATATAAAATGTTGAACAATTCTTAAATTGGCTAGGCAAATTGTGCTTTGAATGGAAAATGGTTCTTATTTGGAAACATTTCTTTGTAGGATCAATCTAGCAACTATGAGCATCCGCATTGACAAGCTCGTGTTGCGCATTGATGAGATTCGACTTGGGATTTTGAACCAAGCGACCTATGAAGCCACGAGATTCGCTTGTCCGTTGTTCTTGGCTAGAAGCGGTCTTAAGGACAAGGTTAATGAGCTCTTGGGAAGGATGCACTTGAATGGTTTAGCTCAAATGGATTATGCTACTTACCCCGAACTCACCAAGCAATTCTTAGCTATGCTGGAATGTAAGTTCGATGATCGGTTTGAGACTTATCTCGTTTGCTTTGAGATAGATGGATTGAGGTATACGATCCCATTAAGGGACGTTTGCGATATCTATGGATTTACACCAAGGAAATACGGAGCTAACACAAGTTCAATACGGAAACCCTATTATGGCGCAACATAAGACTCGAGGAGAGCTACTCGGCCGCCTCTAATTGCATTACAAGGGACAAGAATCCCACGATTCGATACGTTCTCCATCTATTGGCCAACAACTTCAATGCACGAGCAGATGACGATATTCCAACAAACGAACACCTCAAGCTACTCTACTTTGGTATCCATTACTCTATGCAAGATTTCGATGGTCAACCTATGGAGATGGATCATGACTATTGATGTGAGATTGGCTCAATCTTCTTTGCCAAGTTGTAGAAATTTCGGTATTGCTTGACAACTACAGCTACACCGCGCATTTAATTTGGCGGTATGCTCACACCATTGTTCTTACATGTGGGGATCGATCTCAATGCTTTCATGCCTTTACAAGAGAGACCGTTGATTGATCAACAATACTTGGTCGAAAAGGAGACTTTGGGAGGACCATTTGAGCTAAGACACTATGTTTACCGGTTCTTCGATGACGATGGGGAGCCAATTTGTTGCTACCTACTATTGACGTCCAAGTTTGGGAACACTTCAAACAACCGCGCCTTCCGATTGAATCTTCCTCGTCGTCTAACCTTCAATCTACCCCCACTTGATCAGTATTGATTCCAAGGTATCACTCTATCCATTGTATATACCATTTCATTTTCATTTATCCATCTTTAGTTTAATTTTTCTTTCTTCCTCTTTCGGTTTTGCTTTCTCATCGGGACGATGAGAAGTAAGTCCGGGGGATGCGTTTGCTAATGCTTATTTTAGTTATTTTGTAATTCTTTTATCATCATTTGAGTCTCATTGCATGCATTGCATTGTACATATGAGGAAAGCTTAAAAACCTTAAATTTTTTAAAATTTTCGAAAATTTAAAAAGATTTTCCCCTTTCATATAGTTGCATTTCATACATTTATATGATCATTTAGGTTGCATTGAGCATGTTCTAAATTGTTTTTGAGGTTTATGGCGTAGCATTCAGTATGATCCTTAGGATAATGCTAGATATTGCTAAGTGAATTATAGAAATCTCTTCTTTGCATCTTGATCTTTTCACTCGAAACTCGTGATTAGGTTGAAGCATATCATATCAATAAAAGAGAAGTCAAAAATCCTATGTGTCATCTTCTCCTTAATAGGAGGATGTTTTTAATAATTAATAATCGTTATTTTAATATCTTTTCTTAATTTCGTAAGATTTAATTATTGATTTTGTTAAATACCCTTAATTTTGTTAGCTTTAGGAATTACGTTAGATATAGGAATTATATTCATATTCCATAATTATCTAATAAAAAAATTATGTTAAATTTCCATAATTATCATCTCATAGATTTACCTGAGATATTACGATTTAATTACATTTACGGCTAATCCCGAAAAACCTATTCCGAAAAAACCTAGGTCTTTTATTGCCTCTCTATAAATAGTCTTTCTCCTCGAATGTAATCGTCTACCATTGTGTTTTTTTTTGTACTTTAGGTTTTACAATTTTGTATATTTTTTCTTTTTGTAACCTAATTGGTATTTTTCTTATTTTTTGAAGGTTTCTTAATGTCCTTTGTATCAAGGTTTGTTTACACATTGTAGCGGGTAAATCTTGGGTACTTCACTCTTCGTGTTAATAGTTTATATTTTTAGTTTTGGTAATTGTGTTTCTGATTATCGTGTTTGATGGTCTCTTAATCACCATCATCACAAGGTTCGTTTTCTTATCGTACTCTTTACGTGTTTATTGTTTGTGTTTTTATGTTTTGTAATTGTTTGTTTTTCAGGTTTGTTATTCTTCGTTTCAACAAGGTTCGTTTTCGTTGTTTAATTTGGGATTCTTAATTGTTTTTACGTTTTTATTATTCGCTGGTTCTAGCATAACTGCTATTGTTTCTAGTATTTTTGATGTTGTTTTTTCTTTATTTCATCTATCTACGGTAGTTGTTTTTTTTTTACGCAGATCAATGTCTAGATGGGAAGGTCAGCATCGGACGATCAAGCCTTGATGTGTATATTACATTCGGAATTCATAATTGGTCATATGCGGAAGGACAGTTCGTGTATAGATTCTCTTGAAGTCGTCGTAATGTTTTGATTCGTTCTAATTTTGTTTCAAAAAAATATTGTGTTTTGAATTGTTTCAATTCTAATGTAAATTTTCGCTTCAAAACAATATTGTGTTTTGATTTGTTTGAGATCTATTGTAAATATCATAATAAATGTCCTTTTATTGTTTATACATCTCGTTTCTTTCGTTATACTTTTGCTTAGTTTAATTATTCTTCTATTCTATAGCCATTAAAGGATTAAAATTCTGTAGCCATTATTGAGTACAATCATGTACATCATTCGTGTATAAACATGTTTTAATTTCCATAGTAATTCAGCTATCAAATCAAAGTAATCACCACTAACAAAGTTTAGAAAATATTATATGGATGTTATCTCAATTATTTACATCGTTTGTGTATTGTTAATATGTTTTAATTTTCAGCAATTATTCATATCGTTCGTGTATTGTAAATATGCTTTAATTTTCATTGTAAAAATATCATCTCTATTTTTAATTGTTATTATCATATCATGAATGAAATTATGACTCTAAAAATATTAACTTTAGATGTTTAGATATACTTATATAAGTTAACAATATTAATTTCCAATATAAACCGAATCGTCTTAAAATATGGAATAGTTTCTTTTGAATATAGATATATTCGAGTAGGAATATCACATACCAAAGTAAATTACAATATTCGGTTAAATATTTCACTAACAAACTTACCAAATATTCTAAATACGATATATTCAACCGAATATAAATATGGTAAGTTTACATTTGTATTTATATAAATAATCGTTTTTGAATATATAAAGTTTATATTCATAAATCAAGATAAATGTTAATCACAATAGATTCGACTCAATCATCTATATTCAAAAGATATTAATATAGATGATTAAATGTAAACTTACCAGATTTATGTTATGTAATTTTTAGAATTTAGAAAGCGTGATGATATATACGTCATTGCCATCCGTATCTTTTTGCAAAAGTTACTTAACCCTAATTTCGTTCTATATATATTGTTGATTCGTATCCATTCTTTTAAATATCGTATACCCTAAAATTGCAGCCCCTAATCAACATGGCTTTCCTTAAGAAACACACAAACTCCATTGTTCCTGTCAAAAATCTTAAACCATTTATGACTTGGTCGAAGATTAGCGTTTTGATTTTGAGGTTATGGAGGAAAAAATTTAAAGGCGGTGGACCTATCGAGATGATTTTGGTTGATAATCAGGTATTAAGATAGTGTCGTTTTTACTACCTTGATTGTCCTGCTCTATTACCCATTTACAATACGTTTGTATGTTATTTTGGTTTTAGGGTGACCGTATCCATGCAACCGTTGATAGCGATCTTGCTAACAAGTACGATGCAAAATTGTGTGAGGGTCTAGCCATTACTAGAGAATCTTTCAAAGTGACTCCGTACGTTGGTGACTATAGGACGAATCCCCATCCCTTCAAGATATCCTTCTTTAGAACAACCGATGTATTGAAGTGTGAGGATTTTCCGTCTGTTGTTCCTGAGAAATATATTGCTGATTTCATCAGGATAAACACCGGTGTGATGGACAAGGCTATTATGATAGGTTTGTTTGTTAGTTATGTCTCTTATTTCGTGTTGGACAAGTTCTCATATAAAATTCTAATTATACTCTTATCATTCACGTCTTTCAGATGTCATCGGGCAGATCCTCGATGTTCAGCCTCTAACTGAGATAGTCTCTAAGGGAAAGAATCTTCCTAAGCTTGATTTTTATTTCGTAGATGCACTGTGAGTATATTACATATTTGTTTTTATTGTATTGTCATTAAACACATTCGTTTTTTTGTTTTTTATATAAAGTTCTACAAAGTTATTGTGTAATTTTGGGGGGGGGGGGATTACGCCAAGGTATTCTGGAACTTTATCAGCCTGCATGAGGATACGCAAGTTGTTTGTCTTATAAGATTTGTCGCTGTGAAGGAATACAAAAGTACGTCTGGTAACAAATGGTTTTGTGCGTAGTATATACTCTAAATGCATAATTGATTGATAATTTATTTCCTGTAATCGCAGATGCTTGGCATGTGACAAATTCTGATGATGCAACTCAGTATTTTCATAATTCTGATGTCCCAGCCATTAAGAGGTTTAATACAATGTATGTATTTTAATGTGTATGTTATATGCTATTCATCTCGGTCTTACTTTAGTCTTTGTAAAAATTGCTTAATGTTATCTATTCATTTTCCTTGTTAACAGGCTACCTCCTGATAGTCTATCTCTTACCATCAACAATAGTGCTCCTCCCACCATCCCACTTTATCAATAATTTTTTGAATTGAACGAGAAGAAATCTATTTATGATATAGTTTATTCTAATAAGGTAATAATTATTAATATATTGTATGTTTACTATTAATATATTAATATATATCTTATAAATATATTTGTAATTGTTGTTAGGAGTGTGTATGTGTTACTGTGGGGACAGTCAATTCAATTGATGCGTCTTCGTGGTATTATATCGTCTGTGCTGCCTGTAAGGACTCTGTCCATCCATATCTAGTTGTTGATGATGTCCCAATGTTTGATTATGAGACGTGCGGCAAGATATCAGACATAGATGCAAAGTTTGTATCCGTAATCCGTAGTCTCGACTTTTATTTTTAAGATTTCGTACCTGTTATTTTTGCTAATTTGTTTCTTTCCGTTGTAGGTATCGACTCATCCTTATTGTTTATGATACTTCATCTGTTTCAGCAAAGTTTGTTTTCTTTGACGGAATAGCTAAACAATTGTTGGAGCGTGGTGCTGCTTAGTTGGCTCAAGATATAGCCCATGTATGCCTTAACTTTATGGTGCATGAATACGTGTTCACTGTCCTTTGGTTCGTAAATCTTTTTCATATATGTTTTTATTTTTCAGGATGATCATGCTATCCTCCCGTCGGCTATAAAGCAATTGGTTGGTCGAAAGATGCTCTTTAAGATTAATATTAATAAGGACAATTTCAGGAGCCACTACCATTCTTTCAAGGTTGAGAAGTATTGGACGAAGGCTGATATGGTTATGAAGTTTATAGATCGTTTCTGTATGAAGGATTCAACTTTTATTAATGTTGATGGTGACACGATGGATCTTAAAATCGAGTCTGCTGTGTCTCCTGATTTGAAGAGGAGTCGAGAAGAAATCAACACATAGTCTGTGGGCAATAAGAAGATTAAGATTGAGAAAATATGATATGTTTTTTAGGATTGTTGGGTTTTCATTTCGTTTTATGGATTTTTCCGTTAGGCAGTGTTTCTGTTTTGAATTTGTTTTTTTTGGCTTTTGGTTTATAAAACAGATATTCAATGATTTAAATTATATATTTTGGTGTTCCTAAATGATTTTATATAGAAAGTGGTCTAATGCTATTATGGTATTCTATTGTTATTCTAATGCTACTATGATAAGGACTTGTGTGTTTATCTTTTCGATTGATGTACTCCATCAATATTGTATTCGATACTCGGTAAATGTACATTGCTTATTAGCTAAGTAATTTGGTCGTTGAATGAAATATATCCTGTTGTATGGGCTTGTGTTTATCTTCGTGATTCGTGTTGGTCCACAATGTACAGCGAGTCTTATTATAAATATTTTAATTCTACATTCAATTTAATGACCTAATTGATTATTTTTAATAGATCTGATCATAAATGGGCTTCTATCAAGTTATACGTCGGTCGTATGCATATACCTAGGGTTTTTTATATTCTCTTATAAATACGTCGGTCATATTGTCAAAGTTATATTATCAAAATAATGACTTCTTTAGGTGATACCACGACGGCTTTGTCTCCCATGGATGAGTCTGGTGAGTTGACACATAGATATTTATGATCTTCTTTATTGTGTAAAAGAAGAAGGTCATTATGAAACCTTCGAAGAAGAAGAAGATCTAATTGTTGTTTCGTAAATTTGTTTGTGTAGGTGTGCTGGTTTCTCACTCCGCATTGTGTTCATCACTCGGACCTCCGATCTCTTTACACTTAACTGAGTCTCTGCACGATGGTCTGATTGCAGATCGTCGCACGCAGTTTGTAAGTTGGATTGACCGTAACAAAGTATGTCCTCATGCTAGACAGCCCACTCATGTCGAGTTTGCCTCTAAGTACGCATGGAATTCGATTGCTTTTGAATGGATTCCACTTAATCGTATTGTCCCCGATATTGGGTTGGTATATATACCTCCTTCCATGGGTGAACCTTATTATCTTCGTCTGTTGCTTCGTGTTGTCAGAAGCCCAGCCACTTTTGAGGATATTCGTACTGTACGTGGTGTAGTTTATCCGTATTTTAAAGAAGCATGTTTGACATTAGGGCTCATTGACGATCCTGATGAGTATGCCCATGCAATTGTAGAGGTATTTGGTTGTCCCACTCCATCCATGTTACGTGGTTTCTTTGTGACTTTGCGACATATGCTTGGGCGTAAAGAATTCAACAGGATAAAGGCTCTTGCTTATCTTATGTTATCACAATGTTGCTTCGTGATTTTTTAATTTTTGTCTTATGTTTTTAATAAATTTTAATTTTTTTATAAGTATTTATTTTTATATCATTTTAATGAAATCTCTTATTGGTATCCTTTTCCAAAACTTTGAAGCCGAATGTAATAACGTCTGCGTAATAATCATATTGTATAGAAAAACAAACATCATATCTAAGTATATGGAAAATAACAATATGTTGTAAACTAATTGTGGCAATTATATATCGTACTAATAAATTTTTCTATTTATTATGGTTTGTTATGTCAAAAATATATTTTGCTACGTCTTCATAATTTGGAAGTTTTACATTGTATAAATATTATATATGGAATAATATATTTAGTAGAAGATAAATATGGAACAAATGATATTTAATAGAAGATAAATATGGAAGAACAAATGATATATTTAGGGCATATGTAAACGGAATATTTTATTAGATTTTTTTCATGTATTTTCTTAATATGATCGAACCAAATATGTAGAATGATGTGAGCAAATATTTGCCTCGATATCCAATGAAGGTCGTTAAATACCTTAGGTCTTTTAGCTCTATATATTCTATTTTTACAATATTTACTGACCATGAGATCTTATGTCGACCTTTGCATGTTTAGAGGATATAACTTCGGCATTGAACAATTATCCAATCAATGTTTTAATCCTCAGGCAATGGAATACGGTTCAAGATGATTTGATAAGCTTTACCGAGTTGATAATGGCGGACGAAAAGGTTTGTCTCAATTTATATATAAATAACCAATTGTATTAGTGTTTTAATCTAATTAGTGTGATGAGTTATTTGGCTTTTACGTATTTTCTCCTGCTTATAGGGTACAAGAGTCCGTGCTTCTGTTCTTGACAATATAGTTGATAAATTTAATGTTCAACTCGCTGAGGGTCAGGTGATAACTATGACAAAATTCACCTGTGAACGCTGTTTTGATGCCTATCTGCCAAACTCGCTCAGATTTATGATAGTTATAAACTCCACAACAATAACTGAACCATGTATTTCTTTTTCTCTTGATTATCACGACAAATATTCCAAATCAATCCGAAAAATTGTTGCACCTGGATGGCCATACAAGCAAATTGTTCGGTAAGTATCGGAGTCTATCAGACTTTCACATACAAAGTTTCAATTTGGTTGGTTATTTTGCTATTGATCTGTGTAATCTATGTATTTAGTATAATATAAGATTTTGTTGTAGATATAATTGGACAAATTTTGGAAATATATCCACTAAAAAGGGTCCGGAGGTATGGAATAGTGGTTAGCAAACTTGATGTACGTCTCAAGAATGACATGTATGTTATAGTTTTAATCTGTATTTACATCTACCAATGTACCATGTATTAATTTTAACGTTGTACCATAGGGGTGATTGTTTGACGTGTACCTTATGGGATGAATGTGCTGATAATGTTGCCGAGTATGCTGCTCAAAATATTGTGTCGTTGGCAGTCTGTATATTGCGATTTGTTTGCATTATCGGTTATAGAGGTATATTAACTGCTTATGTATTACTATTCGTATAATTTGATTGGTTCGCTTTATATATATAATTATATGTATTGCTTGTGTAGGTTCCTTAATGGTTTCCAGTGAATCGCATGCAACGAAAATATCAATCAGTCCACAGACAATTGAAGCATCTACTTTTCATGCATCGTAAATAATTTAAAGTTCAGATTTAATGTTTCATTATTGTGGAGGTCCATACATGATTTTGATATGTACCTTTTGTTTTCTGTTCATAGACTTCCTCCTGATGAAATCAATTTAACAATCAGTGGGATCGTGTCTCATGTATGTCTTCCAGTGCTTCGTTGTATGATGAATATTTTTGCCTAAATTCTCGCATGCACATAACTTCGATTGATAGGCTACTCGAGGTATGATTCTTTGTATATGACATATCATGGCACAAATTTTTGTTATTATTACTTTATGTAGTTAAATTTGATTGTCTTTGTTTGCAGGTCGGTACATGTGTCACTCTTGCTACTGTCGATTACGTTGAAATGTTTAACCCGTGGTATTACACGACATGCAAGTCATGTGGTCATTGAGTATTACCTTATTTGTGTAGTCCTTATCCTGTTTTATATCATTGTGGTCAAGGATGCAACAAAGATGTTACTGGTGTTGACGTTCGGTGAGTCTATGCCACGTCAACTATTTTCGTTGTACTTTGTGTTAATAACACAATGTTATTGTTCATTAGGACCGTTCGTACCCGTGTTCATTATAGTCGTTATTTCGTCAGTACCGTAATTAGTCGACTGATAATCATTTTATGGTTTAGATATTATTTGGTGCTTCGTATTTTGGATATTACGGGTGCTCAAATTAGGATGCTTTTGCTCAATGATATTGCTAGATCGTTGCTCTATGTTGATGTCGTGGATCTCATGCATACACTTGATCAGGTATTTTGAGATAATCCCATTAAGTCTATATCACATTTTATTCTCTGGTATTTGTATATAATCCTTTTGAGTCTTATTTTAACTTCCGGTTATTGTTGCAAGGATAATTTATCTCCAATGCTTAAAAATCTAGAAGGAAAAGAGTTTCTCTTTAAACTTTATATTTCAGAGGACAATGCGAAATGTAAGGGTGTATCTTATTTGGTTACTCGGTACTCCGATGATGACCTTATGATAGCAGATTACAAGTCTTCGTTGTCTCTGAATGTAAGTCTTTGTCTTTCTCATATGTATGTGTGGTTATATATTAATAGATGTTCACGACTAATAAAATTATATTTTGTTTGTTATGAAGTTAAGTACTAAGAGGCCACAACCTCATACTGTTCAAGGAGCAATCTTGCTTTCCAAGCGGAAGAGGCATCACATCATTTAGTTTTTGGTTTACATCTTTTTATATTTATATATGCATTTTTAGAATTCAGTTGTTTCTCGGATTATTGTTATAGATTTCAGAACATACAGCGCCAATGATTTATTATATGAAGTTTTTTTTCATTTTTTTTTAATTTGTCTTTTTTACCGTGTTTTAGTTTACATTCTAATATTCGTTTTAGTAGTTCATTCTTCATATATTGCATATGTTGTGGTTTTCCATCTTGGTATCTGATTTTTGAATATATGTCACATGGTCTATGGCTTAATAATATCGATTTGATGCTTTCACTTTTATCTCTGCTAGCTGTTCCCATCTGCAATATCGATTGTGAAAGTAGAGTAGCATGCATTGGTTTGGTAGTACTGTTTGATTTTCGACAGTTATATTGGTTGTGCAAATTGGTATAACATGCATTGGTTATTATTCAGTATTGTATTTTATACATATTTCAATATATGTGCGTCTACAACTAAAAAGTGAATATCCTATTATTCTGTTAGTTTTAATATTCGTATTCATGATATGTATCTGTATTTTTAATATTCATGTACAATAACTATTATTGTTAACTATTATCGTAATTATTCTGTTTATATCTTAGAATTACATTTATATGTATATTAAATTTCCTTATTATAATGTACATTTATACAGCCTATGAATATTCGTTTGTAGTAATTGTACATATATATGGTTTATGAATATTCGATTTTAATATTATACATCTAATGTTACCTTAACAATATACTATGTGGCTTTTTTTTTAGTGAAACGACAATAACGAACCGACTCCATATGATTACTGTTTTATAACGAAACGATGCCGTATGCTATTATTTCCATAGATAAACGAAGCGGCACCATGTGCCTATTTATACTTCATCATCAAGGTTTTGCCGATACGGTTTCCATTGTCCTCTCCAAAACCTATCATAACACCAAACCCTCTTAGCTATGTTAAATCCATGACCATGCTTCCATAACACACGGTTTCCGAGTTGCATCGTCACATAACCGGATGGAGAATCAGAATGAAATTTTTGAGGAAGTGGTACCATAGGGATGAAAACTCGAAGGATACTCTTGAACTCATTCTCTGCGACGAACATGTATTAATTGTTCTAATATGTATTGGTTATTTGTCTGTTAAATTACCAATATTCTCGGATCTTCTATGTTATATATTAAATAGTTGTTGCATGTAGGTGTTTCTTATTATAATGTTTAGATCTGTTGTCGTCTAGAGATTACCTTATAAAAGTATTCTAATCAATTACGTTTATATGGCAGGGAACTAAGATCCATGCTACCATCTTTAAGGAGCAGATAAGGGTATTCGAAGATAGGTTAAATGAATCAGAATGGAGAATAATCACTTTCCTCCGTGTCTGTAACGCAGTTGGTGTCTCAGACATTGTCCGCAACAACAACAAGATCAAGTTTTTCAACGGAACCATGGTGGATCCGACCAGTTATGTCAATCAAAACCACTTTTTCTCATTCGTTGACTTTGATCGTGTTTACACCAGATTTCCACTCAGTAATTACCTTATCGATGAGACTTTTATATGTTGTACCAAAAATATCATCTGTTTGGTCGTTATTTTTTATTGGTTGTAGATATTGTGAACCGTCTTTTTTTAGACTTGATTGGACGTGTTGGTAGGGTTGGTAATATGGAGTCTGTGTATCACCTTGGAGAGAATATGTATATCAACCAACTCTGTTTCACCTTGACCAACGAGAGGTACGAATTTGTGCAATATGCTATCTTCGTGTATTAGTAATTTGGGAACTAATCCGTGATTGTATTATTTTTTTACTAAGGAATGTGTCACTTACTTGCATTGCTTGGGGAAATAAAGCCGAAGAGGTCAAAGATAGTTTCGACAAGGCTGTACGTCAAGAGATCGATGTGTGTATTTTGCGATGGTGGAAGATTGACACAATAAGTGGTATTACATCATTTATTCCCACAAGTTAAATATACTCTCGCCATTATGTTCTATGTTGAATATAGATTTGATAATTTTTTCAAAACAGGCAGAGATATTCACGACTACGGAGGATGTAGCGAAATCTTGGTCAATCCTAATATTGAGGAAGCTATTCAGTTCAGGACAAGGCAAGTGATACATATTTATGACTATATATTCGTTCTTACTACTATCAGTTTCATATCCCAACACTTCTATAAACTGCGTATAAAATTTCCGTGTTGTAGGATCATTAACATCGGGGCGAACGGTATTGGATGAGAAGATGGGTTTGGATTGTACATCCTTGAAGACTATGATGAGGTTGTGCTGTTTATCATAAGAAGACAATGATAATGTTTATGTTTTTATTATGTTTTTAGTTGAACTTTAGCTTAATTATGTAGTTTGGTTTTCGTCTAATTATGTTTTAGACCTTCTGTTCGTATTCTCATCGTTATAAGTGAACCTCTCTTATAAAATTCCTTCAAATGAGTACCATTTAGTATATTTAAGATTTAGACGAAAAATTATAGGTGATTATTTATCACTAACTAAGATTTATCTTCTTGTGAGAAACATATCACATAATATTAACAAAGTATATTATTGTTAATTAATATAATATAATATATCACTGCCCATTATAACTAATATTAAAAGTCACAGAAGTTGATGTTCTAATTATGCTTGGATACATGATATAATTTAATCTAACCTTAACTAATTGTTTCATATATTTTTAGATGTTGTATGTAGTTTTAACATTTTAATTTATTGACATATCATAATTTATTGGCATAATAATAATAATAAGGGTTGCTGCTTTTGTATCTTAACTAATAAAGTATACCATTTTTGTATGTGAATATTTTGGAATAATAGCAAATCTAATATATAAACAGCCTATGAATTTTGCGCATGAATAATACACAACTTAAATGTGTTTATAAAATTTACTAAATAGTATATGGAGTTATGATTCATACCATATTTCACATGATGGGATGTGTGGATATATACCACATATTCCATAAAGTATATCTATTTTATTTTTATATCAATAAAATTATTTTCTATGTATATTTTCCATTATTCTGAAACGGTTATGGTCTTTTATATAATCACTCTATTTGTAAACCTAACCATATATTTATCGCTTACTCCTTCCGTGATGTATAAATCTTCAGTCTTCGTAATGATATCATGCCTAGGCCCAAAATTGGTTAATCCTAACGTTTATGTTAAGGTTTTGCAATGCTGGTTTCGCCGAACTAACAATTATGGTCCGACTCTGGATATGATATTGTGCGATGAAGAGGTTCGTATATTACATGTATTTTATTGTTATTTTTACCTCTACTCGGTTTATTTTTTACTTTGATTTCCGTTATTTTTAAGGGATCTAAAATATATGCAACTATGAGGGGAAAAGCATTTGATATATTTAAGAAAGGTGTTTCGAAAGATATTTGGATGAATTTGTGTGGTTTTGGGATTGATAGCTGTGACAATTGTTACTTACCCTTTCTGCGTTCTCATAAGATTGTTTTCCAAGAAACAACAAATATACATGAGGTCCCATAGCCATGTAATCGTTATTTCTATGAATTTGCCGACTATCGTTCCATTCTCGACAGATCGTATGGAGATGACAATTTAGTAGGTAAGGTTTAATTTTTAGTTATAATTATATTTGATTTGTTATATATCTTTGGTGTACATGCTAATGCGTATTTTTCATATAGATGTCATTGGCGAGATAGTCACTACTAGCCCTTTAGATGATTTGGAATGTTTCGATTTGGTGTTGAATAGCTGTGATATTGAGGATACTAGAATAGATTTCATCAATATGTGTAACATTAGCTATTCTGGGGAGTATATAAAAAGTAGGAAAAAAAAACCTCTACACAATGTGTGTTTTGACATAAGGAATATGAGGTATTATTTTTCTTTCTTGTGTGTTGTTCTATCTTTTTCTTTTTTTAAAATGAGGCTAATCTATTGTTTGTGCTCATTCTTTTTGGGAATGAGGTAATGACTATTGAGCTATCTGGAATCATGGCTTTAAAGTTCATTGCTTATTGGCGTGAGCGTTCCTGTGACAATCCTATATGTGTAGTTAGATGGGGGATAATAGATTTTTATGAGGGTATGAATTTTAATATATCCATTGTAATTATTAATCTTCACGTGAGTTAAATGTAATTTTTACATGTAATTGTAGGAAGGAGGGTTATTCTTACCACATATCCAACACGGATTATGTTAGATGGGTGCTGTGATTTTGTTGAGCAGTATAAAAACATGTAAGTGCTATGTAGATTATCTGTTTTTAACATATAGTAAATATTACTTGAACTACATAGTTGTTATATTAACGCATATGTTCTTATTTTGTACTTTTTTCCTACAGGCTTCCTCCTAAGGCTTCTTGGATGTATCTTTTCCGTGGATAATAGAGACATCAAGCTGAATTTAAGTCTTTACTCAGTGTTCATGATCTCTACGAGTATTTCTTATTTATTTTCCTTCCAGTGTTCTATTTATTTATTGTTTGTTTTAGATATTTCGATAACCCAATACTTAACCATTATATTAGAATTAAATGTTATTGCTAATGGGTTTGTGATCATGCTGTTTTCTTTACAATATTTAATATAGATTCGTGGCTCTTTAGAAACTATGCGTTATATCATGAAATAAATACGGTAAAAACCCCCATGTGCACAAAAAAGTTAAGAAGATAGTCCTTTTTAAATGTTAATCGATTCGTATTGGTCAAAGAATAGATGATTACGGTGTTTGACCTTTAAATTATGTGTACCCATCTATATATATATATCACAACATTTCCCTTTCTTTGTTATTATCGTCTCCCTTTGTCGGTCAGTCAACACTAATATGGATGAGAGTTCAGATGATTCCTATGACATTCAGTTCGATCCAGATTTTGTGCCAAACGGCTTGGATATACCAAAGGTCTTGACGAATAAAAATCGGCTGAGACGGTGGGAGAAGACAAAAATCTTTGTGACCAAGGTATCTATTTTGTATGCATTGATTGTTCTTACGAATTGATATTTTCCATTTTTTCTTTTTCTGCAATAGTATTTAGGTCTGATTTTAATATTTCACTAATGGATATATCTGTATGTGCATTGGTTTCGAGCTTAATTTTGATAGCATGTGTTGTCCATAGTCTGTTTAGATAATAGTATAAATCAAGAACATGTGCATCTACAGCGAGTTATTATGTTTGTATGAGGAGATGTTGTTTTATTTTACACATGAATGTGAAAATTTAGCTGGTGTAAATAAGAATTCGATATTCTGCCAATGTATATTAGATGGTTGTAAATACTATTATTACTTATTAAGACGATATGCTAATTTTTATATGTGTGTTATTGCTTCGCCAACGGTTCAAGAATACATTAATCTATGATATGAATTGAATGTATTTATCACTCATCAGATATTGCCTGTTCTCATTGTTCATAACTTCGTAAGAGACACGCAAAGGCATCCGCTAGGCTTGATAAGATTCGTAAGAAGAAGCAAGAACTTAAGGACAAGATTCAGGACCTCGAGTACTATGAACAAGAGGTGGTTGACGATATAAAGCATCTGGAATCTCCTTTCACCGAGTGGAAAGATCTTCATTTTGATGATATTGCTCCAATGCCTCCCATCATCGATGTTGTTTCTCATAGATCATAATGGTTGCTATTTAGATTATGCATCATGTGTGTCATGTTTATTTCTTTCTTATCCAAATTCCTTCGGGACTAATCTATTAGATTTCTATGAAATTGTATAATATTATTGGTTTTATGTTGTTGTTTCTATAACTCTCTACAGTATCAATTATTTTAATTTGTTTCTAAGCCCATTCTATGCTGCGTTAAGGATAATTTCATTTTATGTATCAAAAATGTCAGTTTACCTCATGACCTATCAATATCAATAAAAATATCAATATGCACTTTGTTTTCCCGAGCGAATCCGTTCAAAATGCACTTTCAATATCTACTTTTGACTTGAACTACTCGAGACACATGCATTGGATTGTCTATATCTACAAAATCTTACACGTTATGACAAGTACTATTTTGTTAAGCAACATTCTATTTAAAATACTTGTGTCAAATCATTAAATCTTGGTATTGCCATTGAAACATGATTTTTGTGTAAATCTAGCTATCTTTATATTGACGTTCAGAACTATAAAGTGGCAGGGAATATATTCTTTTCCAGAGTGTTGTGTTTTGAGATTAGTAACTTGTGTCACATGCATTTGCTGTCTGTGATTTTACTCTCATTGTTTTGTTGTAGATTCTTCTAATTATTACTTATTGTATCTCTTGATTACCAACACGAATATATATATAAACCGGTTATTGTGAATTCCTGTGGATAACCTTTTTATTAAAAAGTAACGAAATAAACGCTCTTTTTATTAAAAAGTAACGAAATAAACGCTCTTTTTATTGAAGACTAACAAAATAAACGGAAAGTGGGATATTTCCAAAACGCTTTCGTGCATATCTACATAGTTACCATGTTTATCTTTATGTCAATTTATCCCATTACATAAATTTTGTGTATTGTCTCATAAGGGGTTGCATGCAAAATGAAATTGTTTCTTTTATAACTGCATTACAATATGAATTTTATTAGGCCCATGGACATAATCCTACCATATCAATATCTATATATACTTATATATATGCCAGTTATATATGTCTCCTGTATTGAGCAATCATCTAACATGGATCTCTCTTCTTTGTTTAGGGTGTCCCTTAATAGTACTTTTTACTATGTTCGTTCTTTGAATCCCTATATCCATAATTGGCGTTATGCTCTTAAAATTATACGAATGTTTCACAATCCTTTTGGACATGCCGATCTAATCGAATTGATTATGGTGGATGAACAGGTATGTACAATAATTTCGATTTAACTTTAGAGACTATATTCTATAGCATTCGTTCTAATTACGTATTTGTATAGTTTTTTATAAATCAGGGTGATAAGATTCAAGGTTCTATTATGATAAAATCAATCCAAAATTTATTGAAGGTTCTTGGATAATGGTTACTATGTTTAAGCTTATACCCTTAACTGGCGATTTCAGGCCAACTAATCATGGTTTTAAAATTCAGTGGGTATCGAGCACTATTACTTTGGGTATTCCATCCAGGAGTTCCAATAATTTCTTTTTTTTTGCCCCTTTTGAAACCATAAACGGTGGTTATATAGAAGCTGGTGATTTTGCGGGTGTGAATTTCTATATGTCTTCTTGTACATAACTAGATTGATTTGTGATCATTGCTGACTTTTCAAAGTGTCTATCTTATAGATGTAATTGGTCGTGTTGATGGATTTAGGCCATATATCGATCGTCATTCTCCAAGTTTTTATATTGCACCTAAACGTTTCGTTGTTCATCTCCTCAATGAAAAGTAATAATATTATCAGTTTTTAGATATATATTAGTTTGTTATGCTTCTGTTGTAATTGTTATTTTGTTTTAATTTTTTATATTTTCTTTGTCTTTTTGATGTGCAGTGATACTTCTTTGTGCTTTCAATTATCTCTTGATTATGCATTTGAAGTGTATGGTTTGTTGACTAATTGTAAACGAGATGTTATTATCTGCGTCGTCAGATTTGCAACTGTGTACAACCAAAAAGGTATAATCGTACTCTTCTTTTATAATCATATATGAGTCTAACTATATATATATAAACATTTGTTTTTTCGCTTAGGTATTTGGGGCATCTCAACATCATAAAATTGTACCAATGTTTGGATAGATGTTCTTGCAAAACAATCCAAAGAGTAATCTATCGCACCACTAGGACGCCAAAAATATAATAATATAGTTATGTTTTTGATCTCAGTATTTCGTGACTTGGACTTTTGAATTGTTTATTATTTTATGGTTACTATTAGCGTGGTGTCCTCATGTGTTTTGCTACGGCCCTATCTAAAAATCAATAGTTTATTTATCAATATACTCATTCATGTCTATATGACTCTAAACATAAATCAAGCCGTTGATAATGCACTTTCCAATGTTTGTATGTATCAGCCGATGTTAGTTTTGATTTTCGTATTTTCTCAAAAGACAACTAATTGGTTGTAAGATGAGGTGTTGTCATGCATGCTCATCGAGGTATTGTCATATCTAACTTTTTCCCCTTGGATTCTTTCTTATCTTCTCCATATTCTATTTTCTTTTCCGTTTTTCCGAAGAAAGTGTAACTTCTCAACGTGATGAGGCTTTAAATATAAATTGAACTATTACTCATCTTATTTTCTCTCATCCATTCATTCTTATCATATCAACTAATTTCACACGGAAAAAAATGGCTGGCACTTCAAAAAACTCTTACATTGTTGATTTTGATTTTGAGCCAACTGGTTTGAGACTCCTGACTGTATTGAAAAACGAAAACAGGTTGGCGAAATGTCAAAAATCAAGCAATTTCGTTGGTAAGGTATGTTTTTATAATACCAAATGTATGTTGGCCTATTTTTAATTTGTTTTTTGGTAGACCATCATGATTATATCAAATTGTATGTGTTATTTATTTAGTTTTGTAAACCATATCAAAATATAATTGTGATTAATTGTTGATGTTGATCATTTGAATACTTGATTGATAATGATAGGATTTGTTTAATTGATGTGGTTATTTATAGCTTTACGAACGATATGATGAAGCTTGTGAGGGATTAGAGAATGTTCGTGAGGCAAAGAAAAAACTCGAAAAAAAGTTAAAGAACATCCAAAAAGAACTAAAGGAACTACGATATATTGAAGGGGATTTCGTGGACCAGATCAAATAGTTGGAAGCTCCTTATACTGAGTGGGAGAAGTTACATTTCAATCAGATTGCTCCGTTACCTGATATAATCAAAATTCTTACTTATGGTGGAGATGACAGCCCATGATATCGTGGTGTTATGTAACATTACTATGCTTTGTAAGACTTATGTTATCGCTATGTTTAATGAGTGTTGTTTTGTCTCTTTTAGTTACTCTTTAAGATTTAAGTATCGCCATGTCTTACCGTATTGTGTGTTTTCGGTGTCAAAACGTTATATTATAAATTGTTATTTGCTCTTGTGGTGTCAGTCTTTACCTTATTAATGTTAACGTCTTATTCTATCATATATGATATAACATAATATTCTCTCCGTCTTTACCATACTTCTCCAAGGATAATTTTTCATTATGTTTATCACATCAAACGGATAAATACTTATATATATGAATGGTTACTGATTTTGATTTGGTTTTATTGGTATAGGATAAGAAGGATAACTTCGTATAAGTAAATATATGATGTTTACCACAGTAAAAGGATAAATATATATATGATCGAATTATTAAATTGATTTATTTATTCGATTAGGTTTAATTAGCATTATTGTATTAATAACAGTATGTACGTTGGTTAGTAAGTTTTCGCATTTTTTAAATGTATAATTCTGGGAAATGTATAATCGCAAAATAGTTGTTTATTTGTATTTACAATTTTGTATATGAACTTTGTTTGATAAATTTTTGCGGTTTTCAAATATGTAATTTTGGAAAATTGATAATTATTAAACGGTAGTATATTCGTTTTTACATTTTTGTATAGATTCGTTTTTACATTTTGTATATATCTCAAATAACGATTAAATATGACATTTTTGAATAAACTTAGGGTTTCATAGTTTCGATTAAAAAACAACTTAGGGTTTCATGATACCTATATATATAACTTTGTCCATGTATGTTGCACAATAGAATTTTCTCTTTCGTATCCACCATGAAAAAGGGTTCTTAAGGAGAAGGTCTCTGATGCTGAAAGATTTTCTAAATACAAAAGACGTAAGATTGTTATGTTTGGTAATTGATTGATGTTTTATAATTTGTTGATCGTTTTCCGTATTGTTACAAACCATTTATCTATGTGTAATATCCAGGTAAAACAACTAGGCATGAACATTATGCACCAACCATAAACTATGATTTACGAAATTACCAACAAATGGTGCACGCATCAACTGCCGAGGCTAGATGGGGAGAATGATTATCTTAAGGAACAAGAGAGCTAAGATTTACGATGACAATATTGGAATGTCTTTGTATAATTTTTAAAATATATCTGTCTACATAATACATACATGTGTGTTTATATATTTCCCCTATGACCAGGTTCGTTAACACATACATCTGAACAAGATGAGTTTGTGTGCTTCGTAGCCATTGATTCTGAATCCGAGGGCGAATGCCAGCATGATATTCAAGTAAGGTCTTCGAATAGGAATCATAAATCGTCAAAACGCACAGAACCAATACTCGATGAATCCCAGACAAAGCAAAAAAATGGTATACAACTTTTATCTTGATATGTTATTTTTATCTACTACAGTCGAATCAAATGTTAGTGCGCTAAATTATCTAATATAGAAGCAACTGATGATGATGGAAATTCTGATCAAAAGATTATTTTGATAATGGAAACTCTGATTAAAATATATAGGTTATTTTGATGATGGAAATCCTGATTATGCATGCCAATATTGTAATACGCACATGTGGTTGGGTGAACGTATAGCTAAAAAGAAGATGAACGTCAAACCAGAATTCACCTTATGCTGTCGTAAAGGGAAGGTTATCCTACCCTTGCTTAAGCGACCTCCTACCACGTTGCTTGCATTATATTATAATCACGATGGACTTTCTAAACATTTTCGTGAAAATATAAGAACATATAACAACATGTTTTCTTTCACGTCGTTGGGTGGTACTATTAATAAGGCAATCAACAATGGTAAAGGACCATATGTTTTCCAACTGAGTGGTGAAAACTATCATATGATAAGTCAGGTTTTACAAATCGGTAATGATACCCGGCGTTTTTACAGTTGTATATCCATGATACAACAAACGAGATAACCCATCGGATGAACGCAACCAAGTAAGTTTTTTCTATTTTATTTCGTTCTGTGTTATGGTGGTAGATTAAATATTTAATACATAGTGTTTATGTTCTTTTTTAAAAACAGGGGAGATTCTAATGCGGTTATAGTAACTCGGCTCAAAGATATGTTAGATAAGCATAATCGACACGTGAAGGCATTTCAATATGTTAAAGATCATTTTCCGGATCATGGTAGTAACGAACGATTCAGGCTAAAGTTATATGCTTCTAGGGTTGGAGATGGAAGAACACATAATCTTCCAACAAAAAATGATGTTGCTGCTCTTATACCCGGTGATTTTGATAACGCATCGGAGGCCCGTGATATTATTATCGAGAGTCATTCACGAGGTAAGCGTAGGATATGCGAATTGAATCCAGCTTATCTGCCCCTTCAGTATCCACTTATGTTCCTATACGGAGAGGATGGTTTTAGATTGGGTATAGATATTGGTTTCGTGGACTTGCCTGGTAGAAAACGCACTAAAATTATAATGAGAGAGTTCTTTGCTTTTCGTATACAATCAAGAACCGGTGAAGCTCCCACGATTATGATGGCAGGAAGATTGTACAAATAATTCTTGGTAGATGCATATACTAGGATTGAGTCAAATAGATTGCGTTATATATCTCTCAACAAAAAAACCATAAGGTCAGAGACCTATGAAAAGATTGTCCAACAAGCTGATAAGGGTGAGTCTGATTTATCCGATCAGGGGAAACCAGTTTACATTCCTTCTTCACACACTGACGGTAAAAGGTACATGATGCAGCACTATCTTGATGCAATGTCTACGTGCAAATAATATGGAAGTCCAAATTTATTTATTACAATTACTTGTAATCCAAAGTGGCCGGAGATTGTCAGATATTTAAAAACTCACAACTTAAAGACAGAGGACGGACCTGATATATACTGTAGGATCTTCAAAATCAAACTTGATAATCTCATTCAAGAGCTGATGAAAGAAAATACCCTTGGCGAAGTTAGTTCAGGTATTTTTTTTTTGGTCCTGACTATATACATTTATGTTTTTTAAAGTTAATTATTTTTTTGCATTCCATGATAAGATTGTAACCGCATTTTTTTTTTCAATCTTATACAGCACTATACACAATTGAATTTCAGAAGCGTGGATTGCCTCACGCACATATGGTTCTCTTTCTTGCCCCTGGTTCGAAATTACCTACAGGTGATCATATAGACAAGCTCATCAGCGCTGAGATTCCTGATAAGAATCTCGATCCATATTTGTACGAGATCGTGGTGGACGTTATGCTCCATGGTCCTTGCGGACCTGGTAACCCTAAAAATGTTTGTATGAAGAATGGTACGTGTTCAAAATTCTTTCCGAAACCTTTTAGCTCGACAACCAAAATTGATGAGGCTGGTTTTCCTATATACAAAAGACGACAAGATCATCGGGTTATCCAAAATAAAGGGGTCGACTATGATAATGGCTTTGTGGTTCCGTATAACCGGAGTTTATGTATCCGCTATCGTGCTCATATCAACGTCGAGTGGTGTAACCAAACTCGCTCAGTCAAGTACTTATTCAAGTACATTACTAAGGGTCCTGATTATATTAGGACAACAGTTGAGAAGGAAAAAGATTCTACTACGAAAGTCAGTGTTGATGAAGTCAAAAAGCATTTTAGCTGCAGGTATTTACAAAACAATGTATTGTTTTTTGTAATGTTATTGGTTACTCTTTTTAAAAATTATATTTTTTTTGTTTTTTTTGTCATGTAGGTACATATCTGTGCGAATCAACATGGCGAATTTTGGCTTTCCCAACTCAGTTTTGAACTACACCGGTTGAGAAGCTTTCCTTTCATATGCCACACCAAGAGTTGGTTGTGTATAACGAAGTTGATCCTGCTGATGAAATCGTTAATCGTTTGTCTTTTGGCCAGACTAAGTTTTTAGCTTGGATGGAAACCAATAAAATATACCCAGAGGCTAAGGATTTGACGTATGCTGATTTTCCTACTAAGTTTGTTTGGTATCTAAAAGAGAGGGTATGGAAGCCACGGTCAAGGGGGCTCTCAATCGGGCATGTCACTTATGTTCCACTGTCTGTTGGTGAAGTATATTATTTGCGTGTGCTTATAAACATCGTTAAAGGGCCAACATCCTATGAAGAAATTACAACGGTTAATGGTATTGTGTACAACACCTATCAAGAAGCATGCTTTGCGATGGGGTTGCTTGACGATGATAAAGAGTATATCGCAGCTATTAAAGAGGCCAGTGATTGGGCCAATGGAAAATCATTACGATGTTTATTTGCAACAATGCTTTTAACAAGAAGCATGATATTGCCTCTAAGGGTGTGGGATGCCACATGGGAATATTTATCTGACGATATATTAATCAGGCGGAGGAAAAAACTGCGAAATCAAAGTAAGTTCACCAGACCATAGTTATGTTTTTAATCAAATAACATTATATACTCTGTTTATATATTTCGTTGTTATGTGATTCAATACTGTGATAGACACTAATTTTATTGTTACTTCAACTGTTTTAATAGACCTATTGCTCAGTACGTGTCAAATCCAAGATTTGGCAATGGAACCTCTCTGAAAGATTTTAAACACATGCCACGACCAAATCTTTACCTGTTGAAGCTGGCTAAGAATCCTCTGATCATCGAAGAAACGAGCTACGACCGTGCGGAGTTACAAGAGAAGCATATGGAATTAATGTCGAGTATAACTGATGAGCAGCGTGGGGTTTATGAGAAGATTCTATCTGCAGTTGATCATAACAAGGGGGGCATGTTTTTCGTGTATGATTCTGGTGGTACACGAAAAACATACCTATGGTCTCTATTGGGTTCATGCCTTCGATCGAAAGGAAAAGTTGTCTTGAACGTAGCCTCAAGCGGGATTGCTGCTTTGTTGTTGCAAGGTGGTAGAACTGCACACTCTAGATTTGGGATCCCTTTCGCTGTTAATGAATCGTCCAGTTGTACGTTTTCTGCTAGATCACATCAAGCTGAGTAAAACTATCCAGACTTATCATATGGGATGAGGCTCCCATGATGAGTAAGCACTGTTTCGAAATGTTGGATCGAACAATGCGTGATATACTAAAGTGTAGCAAACCTTTTGGCGGTAAGGTTATTGTTTTTGGTGGTGATTTCAAGAAAATATTGCCAGTGGTACCAGGAGGTGGAAGGGTAGAAACTGTGTTAGCTTCGTTGTATTCATCCTTCTTGTGGAGAGACTGTAAAGTCTTAAATCTTACCAAGAATATGCGTCTCCTTGACAGTGGTTTAAGTGATAGAGATGCGTCTGAGCTGCGAGCCTTTTCAAAATGGATTCTTGACATCGGTGACGGTTTGGTAAATTCACCTAATGATGGAGAAGTGGAAATCAAAATACCCGAAGATTTGTTGGTCCCATCGTGCGAGGATCCAATAGAATCTATTGTATCCAGTGTCTACGAAGGACGTTACTCTAGTAAAGAGATCCAAAGTTTTATCAGTCTAGAGCCATACTCAGTCCACTCAATCACGACGTTGATGCTATTAATGATTACATGCTTAAAAACATTTCAGGTACCTTTTTACATATTAATTTATTTGATATTGTTTACATTTACATGTTACAGCATTATATTATTCTTATTTTTCTTTTGTTTGGATAACGAAATAGGTGACGCACGTACATTTTTAAGTTCTGATAGTGTGGAGCCATCCGACACTGGCGAGAAAGATGACCTGGTATACTCGCAGGAATTTTTAAACAGTATAAAAATCTCTGGATTACCTAATCACAAGCTGCATTTGAAGACTGGCGCACCTGTGATGTTGCTTAGGAACATCGACCCTAAAAGAGGATTATGCAATGGAACAAGGCTATTAATTATACGAATGGGTGTCATTGAAGGGCGTATCATAACTGGCGATAAACTAGGACATGATGTGTTGATACCACGTGTGTTCGTGTCTCCTCTTGATGCCAAATTTCCATTCTGTATGAGACGTCAACAGTTTCCTATTACATTGGCATTCGCAATGAGCATCAACAAGAGTCAAGGACAAAATTTGCAAAAGGTTGGTCTCTACCTCCCCAAACCAGTGTTTACCCATGGGCAGTTTATATGTCGCCCTATCTAGAGTGACATCCAAGAAGGGGCTGAAGATTCTCATTACCGACAAGGATGGAAAATCTTCTAGCGTCACAACAAACGTCGTGTTCAATGAGATTTTCCAGAATCTTTAGTTTACTATGTTTTTCATTTATATTATGTTGATTTGGTTTGGCTTTTAGAATAAACAAGTTTGTTTTTGGTTTTATGTTAGATCGGTTTTACAAATAATGAATACGTTCCTTAATATAATATACATTCGGGTTTCACTTTCTTCATTTGTTATATTTGGATTTCATTCTCTTATTTTGAATTAGTAGTTTGGTTTGTTTGGCATTCTGTGCCATTTGTACCCGTATTCATTGTAGTGGTTATTCCATTTTTCTTTCTTTAATATTCACATGATTCAATAACATAATGTTTCCATAATAAATATAAATCTTTTATTGAATATTATTTCCTATATTCTAAGTTTCTAAATCTTTAATGAATATCTTCTTTGTATTATTTATATATGTTTTCTCTAAACCTACAATAGCGTGTATCTACCATATATATATATATACATACATACCTTCTATATACTTCTTCTCTATCGTATTGTTTCTCATATACAATATTTTATAAAGCTTGAATCACCATGGACCACAATGTTGTTGCACATAATGATTACATACTAAGCCACATACCAGGTACGTTCCCAATTATTATTATATTGCTTATTGTTTACCTCAGTATAAAAGGTGCTTCAACTCTTTATTTGATTATATGAATAATAACCTAGGCGAGGCACACGTATTTTTAAGTTCTAATAGTATATAGACATCAAATAAAGGCGATATGGATGATATTGCATATCTCCGTGAGATCTGGAATAATATAAAGATTCGAGATTTGCCTCATCACGAGCTGCACTTGAAGATTGGTGCTCTGGTGATGTTGGTTAAAAACATCGACCCTGCAAGAGGATTAATCAATGGGACCAGGCTACTAATTATACAAATGGGTTCTCATGTCATCCAAGGGCGTATTTTAACTGGTGATCATCGAGGACATAACGTCTTGATACCACGTATGTTCGTATATCCTCTGGACATGTTGTTCCCACCCTTATGAAACGGCAACAAATTCCTATTACACTGGCATTCTCAGTTTAGCATTGTCGTTCAATCTATGATATTATTGCATTGGCATGTTTGAATACTATTGCTTTATCTTCTGTCATGATATATCAATATCAAATAGATACAAGATATTCATGTAAATGTCTCCCTCAACTCTCTTTATGTAATCTGTCTTACTACTGAATCATTCAAGCCACAGCAACAATAACATCGTCTCATCCGTAACAATATACAACTGTGGTCCTATACATTCTATGATTTTTGAATTGATTAGGTTAATTGAAAATGAAATAATAAACACGAATTTGATTTAGGATAATATATGTAAATCTTTGGTTTTGTTTATACATATATATGAATATTATTTTGATAGCATTCATAATTTATGCATATATAATAATGATGTGATAAACCCGCAATTAGTTTATATCAACAATATATATTCCCCTATTTATAGGATCAAATTTTCAAATACCCTTCAAAGATTATAGCTAATCTCAAATACCCTTCCGAAAATTAGATTTTATTATTGATTTTCTTTTAAAACGAAAAAGTGGTTTATGACATTAATGCCCTTAATGAAAACTGATTATTATTTCACCTTGCCATTAACCCTAATATATCTTGCCATTAACCCTAATATATTATCAAACCCATCTCTTATTTTCTTTTAGCCGTTTCTTTCTCTTCTTCTTATGGCTTTCTCTTCTTTTTCTTCTTCTTCATTTTTCAGATCTATGAAGCTTTGATTATGGTGACTCGCCATTTTCCTTTTACTTTTTGTCATCAGATATGTTCTTTTTCTCTTTCTGATGGTATCTTCTTATTTGTATTTTCAATTTTTATCTCCTTTAACCCTTTGGACACATCTCTCAAATCTGAATCTCAATTGATTGAAGGTAAATACTCTCTTCTTCTTTTTAATAGAATTGAATTTAGGATTTAGAGATTAAATCTTAATTGTTAAAGGAAAATCTAATTTAGAGTTCAAACGAAATTGGTTCTCGTGAAAATGTACAACTGATACAACTAGCCGTAGTATTACTTCGTACAACTATTTTTGAAATTTATTACAAGTATGTAATAATCGGTACAACTAGCATTGGTACAACTCGATTTAGTATTACATGGTACAACTGAGTAATAATCGGTACAACTAACCTTAACCTTAGTATTACTGGTACAACTAATATTAAAACTTTGTACAATAGTGTTTAACTAGTTCAACTTTTAATTGCAGGATATCAAGTTCCATTGGACAACAAAATAGGAGTTCTACTATGATGTTTTATTGTATTAATTATTATATTTCATTGATGTATGGTACAACTAGATGAGTATATAAAAGTTTTACATTTTTTATATCCACTTTGTATTACTTGGTATTACTCGGTTCAACCAGAACATTTGTTTCCAAAAAAATAAATAAAATTTGTGCGGGTCAAAATTTAAAATTCAAATTTAAAATTCAGGGCCAAATTTTAATTTTTAAATTTCAAAATTGGCGGGTCAAAATTGATAAAATTTCGGAAGGGCAAAATCGGCATTATATATTTCATTAAAGGGTAGAGGGCATTTCAGATTATAACTTGGTATGGTGATTTGGCATTTAAAGAAAAGGGTATATAAGAATTTTATCCCTATTTATATCTATACATGAATATTCTCTTGGTATATTCCATAATGTATTTTCTACTAATATGATATAAAATTGAGATAATAAACCCGTATTTAATTGTATTGAGATTAAAATACGGAAGAGATTAAACCTCTAGGCCCGTATTTAATTGTTTTAGTATAGAGTATATATATATATATAAATATGATAAGGCCTCGATTGATTTGGTATAGACGTAAAAATATAACAATTCCATTTATACCTATTTATGAATTTGTAGCCTAACCTAATATCTACTATATATACATATTCATCTCTGTTTAGTACTCTCCATTGTTCACCTATTATTGTAAGCTCTTTTTTTAATTTTTGTCTCTGTGTGTTTTCATCCTATTGGTATCGAACTTACTAATTTCCTTTCACGATTTATCTAATCTTAATAGCCAATATAGAGATTATGGTATTCACCGATTCCATGAAGCTGTCGGGTAATTCTTATACTTGATCTATATATGTTTACCTTAGATTTGTGTGTTCGTACTTACTTTTGATATTTTGTTCTTCTTTTAGGTTTGCTAGTTCTTCTCCCGTCATCTGCCTACGGTTTCACGATTTTGTATCTTCAAGGTTATTTCCTATGAATATGTTATTTATTACTTTTGTGAGATTTATAAATTGAACAAATGGATTTATTTGGTACCGTTTATACTCTTTCAGTTTATAGAAAGTCATCACCCAAGGAAATTCACATGCGGTTTTCGCAGATGGTTAATCCCGTATCTATCAATAATTTATCGGTTAGTGTAGGTCTTATACGTATCATTAATATATTCATCTATGTACAATCTTGAATGCTATTTTAATGTATACTATGTGTCAGGTGTCAACGATGTATCGCTTATTTACAACGTCGATTGCATGTGACTTCGATTTGATCCAGAGGCATCCACCATTCCCTATTAGGTTGCGTGTATTATCTTCCGCATGTAGATCCAATTCTTTCGCATGTAGCTTAATCTAGCGAACTTATCTTAATTTGGATGTTTACTTATTGATATTGTTTGTTTCATACATTATAGGTCGCTTTCTTTTTATTCGTGGTTTTGTTCAACTGAACCGATAACTGAATGGAGAAGCTTTGGTCATATATATAGTCGTATACCTGACATCTATTCTTTTAGACAAACAACTTCTAATCATATATATCATCGCAAACGTAATATCCATTCTCTTGGCAACACAAGCTCGACTAGGTTGGTATTCGTGGTTATTTTTATATCCAATTGGTCCACACTATTATAATGCATCTTAACTTTGTGATGAATCTGAATTTAGGTCCGTCATCTACGACACTACTTATATCGATATGCTTGCAATAATCCGTTCAAGACCATCCATAATGGAAGATATTAAAGAGGACTCACTTTCAACGCAATCTTCCGCTATAAAATATTTATTCAAATACATTACCTTCAAAGAATAGATTCTTTGTGTAATGTTTTGTTTTTAATAACATTTCTTTGTGATTTTGATTCATAAAAACCATGTTTCAGGATTTTTGTTATACAATAGTTATTTTTGTTTCATCTTAGTATTATCCTTTCATCGTTTTGTTTCATATAGCGCATCCCGTGCAGGGCGCAGGTAAATGCCTAGTTAGACTTGAAATTCATTCTATCAATTTGAACCTAATATTGACTTTAATTTCTTGCTTAGAGACTTGATATGCATGTTCAAAGTAACCATATACACATTTGGACTTTCTTTATCCCTTTTTACCACTCTTTGCTAGTCCAAATGGCCTTCCCGATTCACAACATCTAATGTGAATGAGGATGGTTGGTGGTACCGAGTTTAACACCCGTAACCATACCCGAATCCGATCCGACTCGATACGGAGATCAAAAGGCCAGCTCAGAGAAATGGGCCAGCGAGGATCCATTTAGACGTCTTGGCCTGTTAAGGAACGTTAGCCGACCTCGGCAAATACAAGCGAATTGGAAGACTTAGCTCGAATAAAAGGAAATACTTAGAATTAGTATAACTTCCATTTATCTTTTAAGAGATTTTCCATTTATCTTTTAGGGTTATTTCGACCGACTTTGTACTTGTATAAATACTTGATTTATTCCTCCAAAACGAGGACATCTCCTTCAATAGAGAATTCTATACATATCTTTTTACTTGATCTTTTCTTTGTGATTTTACGCTTAAACCTAGTTCCTCTATTTTTTGAACCGATCTCAGATTGTTACTCAATCTGGTATCACCAAATTAGCACCTACTAAGGGGACCGATTAGGTTTACTGCATAACTTTCACGAGAGAAATCTTTCAAAGATGTTCAGAAAACAAACCCTAGCTCTAGTAGCTGCAACGACAAAGCCCGCAAAAGTAAGAACCTTCATGATCATAAGGGATCGTGAAGAAGACATACAATGAAGTCAACTGTACAAAGAGCAGGAAGCAGAAACAGTCAACCGCTACGAAAACTTAGATGTACCTTTCTATGAACAAGATACGTTGGGTTTGAACCAACCGCACAACGATCCGCTCGTGGTCAGTTAATAGAAAATTGCGAAGTCAATTGCATATTAATAGACACCGGAAGCACTGTAAATCTGATTTGCAAAGAAACCCTACAAAGGATGGGCACATACAAACGTATGCACGAGCGAAGCCAAACCCTAACGAGATTTGCGGGTCGAATGATCCCTACAGTTGGAATAATCTAACTAACGGTCGAAGTTGCCAAAATAAAACATTACGGCGAGTTCGACGTCGTGGATTCTCCCACCGCGTATAACGCTGTCTTGGGGACGACATGGCTCTATCTAATGAAGGCTGTAGCGTCGATCTATCATCAATGTTTGAAAATCCCGACCTCTTCCAGGATTCATACCGAGAAAGCGAAGCTCGTAACTGTTTTATCCTGGAAAGGAAAAACAGGACCCGAGCCGTTATGGCCGTGCGGGCCTTAGAGGACATAGCATTGAGTCAGAACAAAGCACCCCATACTGATAAGAAAAAAAAGTGTCATCGGAACGATATATCACACAGATCATCGTGGACTTCCAACATCCCGACTAGTGTGTGGGAATAGGGTCAGAACTAAGCGACCCTTTGCGAGACAAACTCGTTGAATTTCTAAGGAAGAACACATCGACTTTTGCGTGGTTCATCAAGGACATGAAGGGGATCGACCCAAAGATAATTTCTCACGAGCTGAATGTGGATCCGTCCTATAGACAGGTTAAACAGAAGTGGAGAAAGCTCGGCCCAGAGAGGTCCAGGGCAGTAGATGATGTGGTCGAGCGACTGCTCAACGCTGGATCTATTACCAAGGAAAAGTACCCATAGTGGTTAGCTAATCCGGTGGTAGTGAAAAAGAAGAACGGGAAGTGGAGAGTCTGTATTGATTTCACAGATATCAACAAAGCTTGTCCTAAAGACAGCTTTTTGTTACCTCATATCGACAGACTTGTCGAGGTAACCGCCTGTAATGAACTCTTATCGTTTATGGATGCCTTCTGCGGTTATAATCAGATCTTGATGCATCTTGATGACTGCCAGAAGACCGCTTTCATAACCGATCGAGGAATCTACTGCTATAAAGTGATGCCCTTCGGCTTGAAGAACGCCGGTGCAACTTACCAACGGCTGGTGAACGAGATGTTTGCAGAACAGCTCTGAAAGTGTATGGAGATCAAGTCGGCGAACGCGGAAGATCACATCAATCATCTCAATAAGTGTTTTGAAAAAATCAATCTGTATGGGATGAAATTGAACCCTGCCAAGTGTACCTTCGTAACTTCGGGAGAATTCTTGGGTTATTTGGTAACATAAAGGGGGATAGAAGCAAACCCAAAGCAAATATCCGCCGTGTTAGATATACCTTATGCCCAAACGCGGAAAGAAGTCTGGAACTAACCGGACGAATAGCTGCTTTAAATCGATTCATAAATAGATCGATAAACAAAAGTCTTTCGTTCTATCAACTGTAAGAAAGGCAAGCAAGACCTTTGAATGGTCAGAACAATGCGAAGAAGCTTTTTCCGAGCTCACAGCATACCTCACCTCGCCGCCCGTGCCTGCTAAACTCGAGGCAGGAGAAACCCTATACTTGTACCTCGTGGTTTTGGCATCAGTAGTCAGTGGAGTTCTGGTAAGGGAAGACTGAGGCGACCAACTACCCATCTTCTACATCAATAAAGCCCTCAACGACGCAGAGTCGAGCTACTCAAACGATGGAAAAATTGGCCTAGGCGCTCCTCACATTGGCAAGAAAACTCAGGCCATATTTCCAATCCCATACCATTGAAGTATTAACGAATCATTCACTTCGTTCAATCTTGCACAACCTGAATAATTCAGGACGATTAACTCGGTGGGCGATCGAGTTAGTGAATATGATATAATCTATAAAAATAGACCGAGTATGAAGTTGCAAGTACTAGCAGACTCTATCGATGAGGTATCCAGCGAGCCTTCTTCAGAGAATTTAGAAGAAAGCTTGTGGTGAACACTGCACACGGATGGGTCGTCATCCTAAAGAGGATCAGGGATCGGAGTATGCCACAAATCTCCGACTGGAGTATTGAACAATCATTCCGTCTTGATTTTGCAACAACGAACAACGCCGCTGAATATGAAGCCTTGATCGCAGGACTTCGACTGGCAAAAGCAGTAGGAGCTAAACGAGTTCGAGCTTGCTCGGATTCTCAGCTCGTTACTAGTCAATTCAGCGTATCGTATGAAGCGAAAGACAATAAGATGGATGCCTATTTAAAGGTAGTACGCGGTCAGCGTGTGAGTAATGTGGCACTCCGCGAGTGCACCAACCACTCTCGGCCCTCGTTACCACAACTCGCTGCACCGAGACCCGTGACTCGGCCTCACGCCTTAACTGACATTCACGCGCACCCGTCCTGATCCGTCGCGTTACGGACTGACCGTCCACCGGATCGGTCCGAAACACCAAAATCACCATAACTTCCAATCTACTCAACCGAATCCTAAACTTCTTTCACCAAAATCTAAGTCTAAGGTTTCTCCATCCTACCTAACTGAGATTTACCCAAATCTCAACACTTAGAATTTTAGGAAAAAGATCAGGGATGTTACTGTAACACCCGCATCTCGGACTATGAATCCATACCCAAGTGTTAGTCAAATAAATGGTATCTTCATTACTCTAAAATTTCTCAATACATTGTTCGGTAAATTACAACGTATGGGTACTAGATTCACAATGCCTTGGGAAAGTCTTCCTCCATTGCCTGGTGCTCCCTCCTGCCTTGCCGTTTTGTGGTCCACCTGACTAGATGTCCTATCCTGCGTACTGGTAAGGGGGTGAGTATTGAATACTCAGTAAGACGGTCTTCTTCGTCTCACCACCTAACACTACCTAGTTATTCTAAACCCCTACAAGCCCCCACAACACCCTTAGCACTACGTGCCAGGTACTATGTCTCACGGCCAACCCTTTAGCGGTGATGCAACTGCTCTACTCTTGCCGGCACGCTGGCAGCCTTAACTCGACACCAACAAGCTGGTAACTACAAACTATACACCAGTAAACTGGTATGCCTGGCACGCTGGCAGCCACTCCTCCTAGTCGGCCCATCGATGGACTTTCATGATCTGGCACTCTTGGTTCTTCTAGCGAGCAGCGGAACGCTAGGTGTTCATGCCACTTTTTTAGGCCAAACACAAACAAACGGGTCGTATGTATCTACATACGACTGATGCGGTATTTAAAGCTACTGGCATTGTGAACCTACTATCCTATCCGGTTTAACATGCTTTAAAACTACTAGACTCTCCTAAGGTTCACAATCAAGTTATCTAATCCAGTTTAATCCTAATCCTTATACCTCTACGTTCTCAAGCAATAGCCGAAGCATTTCAATCAATACCTTTGCCCCATATGGTCGGCCCCAGGTAAGCATGGCTATCCCAATAGGTTACCCATGACACATCTATGGCCATACGGCGACCGTCCCTACAGAAATATACACATAAAACTATCCGATAATTATGGAAGACTCAGGATCCAGCCTTGACCATTACTGGTCTAAGCGTTCACCTGGCCTTGCCTCTAACCCCGAAGTCGTATGCGGCCATACGAGTTTGCTAAGCCTCCTCAGCGCTTCTCTTGTTGGCATACACCGTCTAGACTCTATATCAGGTTGACTAAGGAATGGCCAAAGAGTTATCGAGTTGCCCGAACACTACCTGTCTGGCCTACGACATTCTCTAGTAGTCTGCCGAGTCCAACAAACAAGCAAACCATCAAGTATCATTACTGCCTTGCGGTGGTAACTCTACCATAGCTCTATTTTGTGGTTTAATGATCGGTTAGTATCAGATCTTTCAGTTTGCCAAGCTAATCCTCACATTTGGCCCACCAGCTCCGTTGATAGGGTATAGCTGGCCTATGCATGACTCTATCGGATTCCTGAGCAAACTCATTCCTCCTGGCTTCCGAAACTATATGCGGTGCGAGTCGGAGCTAGGCATGATCCTGCCATTGCTAGCATCCAGTCCGCCAAACAACGAGTCACTCTTGGGCCAGCTTATGCTGAGCTAAGTTTCCTCAAGATACAAGGCTGAGTCCCACGGCCGGTACGCCTACGTTCGTGTACCCTTGCCAAGATCCATCGTGATAGCCGAGTAACTTAGCAAGCTGTGTTAGCCTTGCCATGCTCCTCTACTGTGTCACCTACGATTCTATAGCCAGATCACCATGGTCTGACCGGATGCTCTGCCACTGTCGATAAGCCAAGCGCGCTTTTGCTTACCGGGCGTGATTCCGAACCGAGGCCATATCGATCTCTATCGAGGCCTTACCGATCCGCGGTACAGTGGTTGGCACTGCTCGTCTAGCTTTCTCTCTGATCATCGATGCCTTCATCAATGATTACTGGTCGTTCATCGCGGACGAACAAGGTATCCTACTGATACACCAAGGCCTACATGAGGCTTACCAATGCTAGTCAGCGATCATATCGCGGACTTTCCTTGCGGACTGCTCACTTATCCTCGATGGCCAGTGGTAGATCGATCGTTGGCCTCCCCAAGGGCCTATCGACGCGTCCCCATGGTCCGATCATAGATACTACCTGATAGCCACTCTTGGCATGGTCGGTTTGTCGAGTGTCTGTACCGATGATCGTCTCACCGATACGTCCATCGATCATCGATCAGCCTTACTTCTCTTGGTACCTTGTCGAGGCGTCACCGGGCCCTTTTGAGGCGTCACCAATGCCTCGCACTGATGCCCCCTCGAGATGTGACCGATGCCCTCTCGAGGCATCCCTGAATTTCCTCTAGGACACCCGGTTCCCAGTCGTGTTGTCACCGGTATCTGACCAATGCCAACCTTTGGCGGTACCGAGGCCTATCGTCGGTACCCTGTCGTACTGTCATCGAGGCAGCCCGAGGCCATACCAATGCCAGCACTAGGCATTACCGAACCTGCCGGGCCGTGTACGGATCTCTATCCATCCAAGGCTGCTACTACTACTACTACTCCTAATACTACTACTACCCTAACCCGTATTACTAAGACTACCGTATGAAACCTTTATGAGAAAAGAATAGAAAGGGAGTATTAGGTACGGATCGCACCTTACGTTATACTGCTGCTCCTTAGGGTGGTGTGTCGAGTTCCTTCTCGAGCTTCTCCTTTTCTCTTCCTCTTAAGCGTTTATCTTTGGCTCTAGAGAGAAGAGAAATGTTTGGTGTGTAAATAATGAGCTCCCTTGCCCACTATTTATACTAACCAAAAACCCTAAGGAGAATATTCACTTTTCATCTTCTTTTCCACCTCCTTACTATATCGGCCGAAAGCCCGTTTTACTCCTCCTCTCCTCCACGTTTTACCCTTTTCCCCTTTTTGCCCTTACTCTCGCGTTACCGTGAAAAGGTCCTCCACCGGTTTCCTTTTTCCACTAATGACCTATCCTACAACCGACCTATCCTAATACGTTCGATGTCCTCGTGACCACCATTCTTCCGCCGAACCTCTGATAATTTCCTCCTAAGTACCTCGGATTTTCCTTGCTAGGTTTTGGGATGTTACAGTTACACCCACCCCTCCTATAAGAATTCTCCCCCAAGTTCCCTCTAAGATCTGGACGGTCTTGCCTCATCTGCTCCCCGAAGTCTTGTACTTCTTCTTGGCGGTTCTGCTTGTTACTGGAAGGAACTCCAGATGCTCTTCTTCGAATGCTGACACAAGCATCCACTTCTCCTTTAACTTACCATTTTCTCCCCATAAGATTTTGTACTGAGGTGTTTGTCGGTTCTTGATCGTCATCATGTCTCTCTAAAACTTGGATTGGTCCTTCGAGAACAAGGTACTCCATTTGCTCCGTTTCTAGTCTATTCAGATCCGGAATGTATTTCTGGAGTTGTGACACATGTACCACGTCACGAATACCTGTGTCCTTCGGTAAGATTAGCTTGTATGCCACCTCACCGACTGGTCCTTTGACTATATACGATCCAACGAATTTCCTTGCCAACTTATAAGGTCTTGAGAATCGATCCTTCCCCGTGGTTGCTGAGACCTTTAAAAGAACTTTGTCTCCTTCCTTGAACTTTAACTCTCGCCTTCCTCTATTCGCGTACTTCTTTTGCCGATCTTGAGCTCTCTTTATGTTCTCTTGGGATATCTTAATTTTTTCGTATGACTCCTAACCTAGATATGTTCCATACACTCGCCATTCTCCCACTTTCGTCCAACATAACGGTGTTCTGTATGGTCTCCCATATAGTGCTTCACAGGGTGACATTCCAATGATGGCATGGTAGCTACTATTGTAAGAAAACTCGACCAAAGGAATATGTTCTTCCCAATCACCTCCCCAATCTATCATGCATAGTCGAAGCATATCTTCCAATGTCTGAATAGTCCGCTCGCTTTGTCCATCGGTCTGAGGGTGATAAGATGAACTAATGAGTTCCTATGGATTCTTGAAGTCCTCTCCAAAGTCTTGAAGCTAGTCTAACATCTCGGTCGGACACGATGCTAGCAGGAACTCCATGGTATCTGACAACGTCTTCGATATATCTTTTTGCCCACTCTAAGGCTCCGTCTCCAGACTTTATCGGTACGAATCGGGCTACCTTGGTCAATCTATCCACTACCACCAACACTGCATTGTTGCCTCGTCCTGGTGTAGTTCGAAGTCCTGACACCATATCCATCGTTACGTCTTCCCATTTCTATTGTGGAATAGGCATACTCTGAAGTAGTCCTCCTGGTACGTGATGTTCCACCTTGGCTTGCTAATAGACTGAGCATTGAGCAACGGTTTGAGCGACTGCTTTCTTTATTCCTGGCCAATGGTAATAATTCCGGATGTCTCTGTACATCTTTTTGCATCCTTGGTGAATACTCTATTTGGCAGCATGTGCCATCCGCAAAATCTCCTCACGCAATCCTTGACCTTGAGGCACGGTTATCCTTAGAAGCAAAAGCAACGTTCCATCAGCAGCAATATGATATCCGCTCAGGTTCTCATCTTCACGGCCTTCTAACTCCTCAAAGATCTTCTTCTAAAAACAATGCAAAGCTCCCGAGTCAAACAGAACATGAGTGGGGCTACCACCAACCTGTCAAGTTCCTAAAATAACAATGCAACATGATAACACATAATACTAACTAAATGTAACACACAATAACGCAAGTAGTTAGAACCCAACATACCTGAAATGGGGCCGTTTGAAGGGCCTAAAGGTTTAGGGTTATCATCTACTTCTAGGTTATACACTCTACCTACGGCTTGTCTCTTCACCGGTAGTTCGCCAGCATACGGGGTTGGGTCCAAGGGAAGATGGGTGCCTGGCTGAGCATGCGTTGGCATAATGCCCTTGCTCTCCACACGAGAAGCAAGAAATGTGAGAGGGCACGCTGGGTCCCTTCTGACTCAGCTGGTAGCAATCCTTGCGGATGTGCCCCGCCTTCCCACATTGATAACACACCTTCGCCACTATCCCAAGTGACAATCCTTGTCCACTTCTCGAACTCTTCCCTTTTCCCCGAATACTCTGCTTCCACGACTCTGGCTCTTTCCTCGGTTAGCATACTATGGAGCGGATGAGACCTTTCGGCTGCCACCTTCTGGCTTAACCGCGTCCACAACCATGGAATCCTCTTGCTCATCGCTAATCCTTTCTATCACATTCAGGACACGTTGCATGAGCTGAAACAGGCTGGTAAACTCCACGACTTGAAGTTGACTACGGAGCTTAGGCCTAAGTCCTCTCACGAACTTCCAGATAATGGCCATCTCATCACCTTGTCCGTACTGAGTGTAGCGACGCAGCTTGGTGAATTCAGCCTCGTATTCCCTCACACTTCAATTCCCTTGTTTCAATTCAAGAAACTAGATTTCAAGCCTACCTTGGCCTCGGTAGGGAAGTACTTCTTCTCAAACTCGGTCTAAAACTCCACCAAGTGGGCTTCTCAGCACCGAACTTAGGCTCCACACTAATCCACCAACTGTTCGCATCCTCCTCATGGTAATGGATCGCAACATCCGTCTTGAAATCCTCTGGGCATCGAGTTGCCGCAAAGTTCCTTTCAAGACAATGCAACCAAGCATCCCCCATGAACGGATCAGTTCCACCAACATAACGCTTCGTCCCCATGTTACGGACCGTCATCACCATCTGCAAGAAGTCAGGCTGATTTGCAACCGGATGGCGAGGTTGCCTCGCTTCCTGTTGCTGGTTTATCCGATCAAGCATCTGGAAAATGAGGTTCTTGGTAGGATCCTCCGCCGCTGGCTCAGCTGGCTCGGGGACTCCACCCCCGGGTGTCTCAGGGTTCTCCTGAACCGGAACATGAGAACCACTTGCTCCATCCGCCCGGTTCAGGCGCATTTCCTTCTTGCTCCCCATGAACACCTTGAGCATTGGGTGCAGCGTTCTCCGGTTGCACCTGAGGCTGCGGATTAGCGTCATTTCTGACTGACCCGTTCGAGTTTGCCTCTGAACCATCATCACCTCCAACAACATTTCCTCCCGAAGCCGACATCTGCGCACAGCTAAAAAGTTAAGTCCTAATCCACCCATCCTAATATTTAAAGCACAAGACTAACCAGCTTCCTAATTGCCTTTTGCGACTCAATATTTACTCGATAAAACGTTTGAAAAGCATGTTCCAGTGAGCGTGAACAGAACCACGCTCTGATACCACCTTGTGACGCCCCCGACCACCGGGCACCTTGACCTGCAACCAGAGTTGCCACATGCCGCTGTCCGGGAACGATCCGGACCAAGCTAGCTGGAGGGGATCAAGCCTGCCGAGTCCCGACTGCGTCTCCAAATGACGGGCCCCTCTTTATTCCAGCCAAGGCTTGGCAACCCGTGACCGAGAAGAAGAGGTTGGATCATCCGGACTAAACTAAGTATAATTTGAAACACCATGATTACTGAAAATACTTCGCGTAAATAATACTTAGCTTAAAATACAACAAAAACCATGTCTTGGCCAAACGGCCTTAGGGAATTAAAAGAAAACATAACCAGACTTAAACAAACACAAACAACATCGTTTACAAAAGGCAAGGCAAACTACCGCTGGCGTTCCTAAGTCTTTTAGTGTGCTCCCTGAGGTCTACCCGCTAATTTCACCTGCAAAACAAGTAGAGTCATGAGTAATCTAATATTACTCAGTGAGATCGAGGTTCCTCTAACGGATATAGCGTTTCCCACCCAAAACCCAAAATAACAAGCACAAGCAATAATGAATACGCGGAAGCATTCAACAAACAATAACAAGTGATTGCTCAAGATCACTTATCGAGTAAATGAACCTAATCTATATGCAATGCAAGTCTGGATTTTAATCATTTAAGGCCTTGCTGTTCCATCGTCCATTTCCGGGAATCCCGATGATCTTGCAACCACACAGGCCTACAAGTATCCAGGTCCATCATTGAACCTCAATACACCGTCGCGTATGCACGACCAAGGGAGCTACTCCAGTACCTCCGTGATTTCACGGTTATCCCATAATACTGAAGTACCGTGTAATCGTATTCCATCCGGAAACGTCGAATCGCCCAATCAAGTGTTTAATGTGCCAATATGAGTACAAGAAAATTCACACAATCAATCAAGCAAAAATACATAAACATACTTAGCAATATCACACAGACTTTGCTAAGCAATTTATTCCGATTTGTCTAGCAAATCTCATCATTACATCAAGTATTTATTAAACCGATCTTAGGGAAATCCCACACTTTCCCAGAAACCTCGAGGGTTTAATAAAAACCCATGTAATCTGCATGCATGCAATCTAGTTAACTAGATCTGCCCATGCATGCTCCGATTAATACCGAAATAACCCATTGTTATTTCACAACGCATTGTGCCACGACTCACCAACTTGTCCCCAGAGGTTAACTAGGCTGGGCTGGATCCTAAGCTTCGAATACGAATCTGAAGCAAACAAAGGATCTAGTTACCACCACGAGAATCACCAATGATTACTCGGTTTGGAAACAGAAAAGCTAAGGTTTAGATCTTACCGAACACCTTTAGAATCTAAGCGGAACTTGACACGAACTCTACAAGCTTCCCAACACTCTCTCACACACTCGGTTTTACTAAAGAAATGAGAGAAAAGACTATGGAAAACTAATGGCTAAAGGATTCTATTTATAGGGAAAAATCTAAGGATTTTCGGTTTTAGCACTTTGGCCGCATGGACGACACGTGCGCAATTAGTCTGGTGCATCAGCCTCAGTCAGACCGTGTCAGACGCAACCCCAGTGTCAGACGTAATCAGAGAACTCCCCGGCTCGATCCGCAGAAAACCAGACTCGGCCCGCGTGCTCTAGCTTCGGACAGCGCGCTCCAGCGCGTGACTGGTTCGGTCCGCGTGCTCTGCCGTGTGTCAGACGGTGTCAAGCGGGTCAGCGGCGTGTCAGACGCGGCAGATGAGGTGTCAGCGGCCGTGTCAGACGGTACCCACGCGGTCGGCGGGTAAGTGAAACGTGGCACTCCGCGACTGCACCAACCACTCTCAGCCCGCGTTACCACTACGCGATGCACTGAGACACGTGACTCGGCCTCGTGCCTTTACTGACATTCACGCGCATCTGTCCTAATCCGTCGCGGTACGGACTGGCCGTCCACGGTACACACCGGATCGGTCCGAAACACCAAAATCACCATAACTTCCAATTTACTCAACCGAATCCTAAACTACTTTTACCAAAATCTAAGTCTAAGGTTCCTCTATCCTACCTAACTGAGATTTGCCCAAATCTCAACACTTAGAATTTTAGGAAAAAGATCAGGGATGTTACATCCACCACCTCCAATTAGCAGCCGCATACCACGGCCATATTGGAGAACAAACTTCACCCATCCGGAGCAAACGATCATCGAAGCGTAACCACTACCTCATACGGTCTAATAACTAAGTTCTCACCCCTTTTCTCAATTTACAAACCAATTCCATACATCATTAAACATGACTTAACCACAACTTTAGAATTTTGCAATTGAAAATTCTTTGAACTTGGTTTGAATAACACATCCAGATGATTATCTACCACTAATCTCACGTTAGTTGGCAAATTAATAGATTTTGAACTCATTCATGAATTTCTTTCTTTTAAGCCGTTGTTTTTCTTCCTTGTACTTAAAACTCAATACACTTGTGTTGAGAACTTTGTTCCAAGTGACATTTAACAAGTGATTTGAAGTGTTTGCAAGGATATTTCGTACTGATACATGATTTCCAGCACGGGTTTATTGTGGACGCACAATTCATTCATCTTGCGAATAATCCACCATTCGATACGATGTGAGAAGAAGGAAAAAACATATAACACGATTACCACCCACCACCACCCAAGGAAGATTTAAACACCACACTTGATGACATATCTAGTTTGCTTGATCCGAATCTCAAAATTCAAAATCTAGCTCGCAAACGGAGCAAGCCAAGCACCTTAACCGACCACAAGCTTAAGCGTTGGATCATAAGGTTTGGAATTTCACCAGAAGCTTCAACATTTTCCATAATCCAGCAATCTTTCACTTTGGTTAGAGAAAGAATTCATGTTGTAAGAGTGACATACCATCACCATCATGGATTTCTTGATCGAGCCATACAAAGTGAGTTGTTGGCAATTAAAGAAGTATTACTCCTAAGAATCTTAGGAGACAATTGGGAGATACACAACCTCTTGTTTCGAGCCTCTCATCAATGATCCACCCACCAACAAGTTTGGCAACTGTTACCACATTCTAAGACTTTTGTCTACAATCAGGTAATATCGTTCTTTCTCTAACTTTTCCACTTGTTCAAATTCGTTTATTTTTTATATGACTCCTTTAATTTGATTTGATTTACACCGGGGATGGTGTAAGTTAAGTCTGGGGGATTGTTGTTTACTAATGCGTTTGTTCATGCTTGATTTTTCGGTTTTTCAAAAGGTTTTTCGAAAATTATTTGTCAAAAACATAAAGACGTTTTATTGAGTCAAAATCAGTAGGGAATAATGACACTTTCCTAGGAACTAGCGTTTCGATTTCAAAGACCAAGTGACAATTGTCACAAGGAGTGTTTAAAGACAATCGATTCAGACACCTCATGATGGACTCCCCCGCCTAGAAATTCTACTTGTTAGGTTTTAACGGATACAATTTTGATTCTTCATTCAGACTACTAGCATAGGTTTTGATTATCTCGAGTCAAGGATATTAGATCAAGGAAATGAATCACGTTCATGACATCTTATTCCTTTTTACCACCCTCTTGTTGTCATGAACGACCAGCTCATCTTTAGTTGGTTTCCTCACCGTAAACCCTTTAACATCTTATTCCTTTTTACCACCCTCTTGTTGTCATGAACGACCAGCTCATCTTTAGTTGGTTTCCTCACCGTAAACCCTTTAACCCTTCTTTCAAACCCCATGCCTTCTTTCTTTTCGTTTCATATTTGTAGATGTGTGTAAAAAGGTCGGAGAGAATAGGGTCGACGCAATTTTCCAATCACTAAGAGATGCGTCATTATGTTAAAGAGAGGTAGAGTACAAAGAGCAAAAATAAAAGAGGTTGGTCGTTCCTTGGGCACTTAAAAAAAGGTATCAATTACGTGCCTATGATTCATTGTTCCAAAGAGAATCTGCTTCCCCTTAAAGAAAAGAAAAGAAAAACAGAAAAAGAAAGAGCTAAGGGAAAAGAAAACGATTGCTCAAATGGATCATATGGCCGAAGAATATCCCCAGGAAGGATGTGATCAACAAGAAGAGGAGAATAGAGAGGATTCAACAATGATTCCCGAAGAACAATCTAAGTATAGGGGAAGAAAAGCAACAACAAAGTGATTGGGGAATTGCGGACATCAATAGGTCCATTCTCTCTTGCGATTTTGCATAATGTCTCGCACCTGAAGATTATGGTAACCCTAAACACTTTAAACGTCACCACTAAAATCAGCCTTCCCTTATACACTTAGCCCGTATTCCTTGAATGATAGCATTGATGAGAGTTTTCAATAACCTAGTAGAGTAGAAAGAGTCAATTGAGTAGGAGTTAAGATACGTGCAGGGAAAAGATTCAGGATTGGCCTGCGAAGTTGTGATGGGATATGAGGAGAGCGTTTGCGAACTAATCTTGTTTCATGTGGATTATAGGTTTAGACTTCGAGATAATGGATCCAAAGGATATGTGAGTACCCGTGTTTTCAAACCTCTTTTCTATTCTTGATCTTTTGTTTGCTTGAGGACAAGCAAAGTTTAAGTATGGGGGAGTTGATATACCCTATATTTACCCGGTTTTCAATCGGTTTTCATACTTATTTTGTGGATTTTATTCACCTAATCAACCAAAAGAGGTAGTTTTCTCATATACATAGGCTTTAAGATCCCAACAGGTTAAATCATCAAAAAGGATGCAAAAAGGAGAAAAAGGAGTATTCATCATGTTAAATTCATCTAAGAAGTCAAAGGAGCCAACCCAAGTCATCATACCTTGAAGATAAAGCACATTCCCAAACTGGGCAGATTACATATGCTGGAAGTTTACCAACATACGGAGATGCAAATAAATTTGGAATTAGATGAACCTTGGAATGAGGATTGCCCTTTGAGTTATCTTTCCAATGGAGTTCGAATCACACCATTTGGAATTATACACAAGGAGATATGAGCCAAAGACTGAAGACATGTCAAAGCTGCCGAGAGAATGAAGAACACCTGGTACCGACCTGGCACACCGGTCGGGCAACATGATCGGTACCGGGTGATCAAGCACACGAAGGCATGTCGACTCAATCCCCATACCGACCCGGGAATCCGATAGGTATGGTCGGTCGGTGTGGAGCATTAATGAGCACTTTTGGTAATTTTCCTTTTTCTTAGGATTAAAACCCTAACCGACTTAGGACCCCTTCTTCCCCTATATATACTTGCTTTTAGCCTCTCTTGAGAGAGAAGGCAGCCACAAAATCAATACCTAAAACATGTATTTTGTTTCTCTCTTTGTTCTTAATAATACATATACTTTTTAAGAGTTCTTTAAGGCTTGATCAATGAGGCCTTCTTGGTTGAAGGAAGAGATCTCTATATGCTATTGTGTATCACAAATTCATCATGTTTTATGCTTTACTTCTGCAGCTAGCGAGATCGAATTGACTCGTTGGAGTAAAGTTTAACTAGATTCATTGCCTTTAAAGTTCTATGCTTATGCTTTTATGATTGCATCTTAGGGTTTGTTGTTAGTTGTTAGTTGTTCTTCATCTTTATTTATGGTCAATGCTTGATCTGGCGTAGCTAACCAGTGATCTATCCTAGGTTGATGTATCCACGAGAGTGTTCTTAACATCTCCCTATCTAGTATTCGATGAGCTAAGCGTCTTAACAATCATACCAATTAGTTAAGGAGTTTAGTGAACAATTGAACCTTAATTCTACTCCGTGTCTTAACCTTTTAATAACCATGCGATAGCTGAGTCTATTCGGGAATAGGGCATAGTGAATCAGAACCACGATAGTGGAGAGATTCTAATGCCGTGGTTTGAGTTCTAAAACAAACTTGCATCTGAATCTTAAGTTGTAGTTGCAATCCTTGCATAGGTTCATTAATCGCACCTAGTTAACCATTGATTATCTATTCCTTGAACTTTTACTTTCATAAAAACTAAAAACTAAAACCCCACAAAAATATGTTTAGCTTAGCTTATCAATTCCTTTGCATCATCAATTCCTTTGTGCATCATCAATTCCTTTGGGTTCAACCCCTAAATACTACCACGTTTGTTGTGCACTTGCAGTCTTTATCTAGGGTTATAAATTTAAAACTTGGATCTAAAATAACCCCCCATCACTAGTCGTGGGTCTTCTCGTGGTTGATGTCTTGAAGAAATGTGGAACGGATTTCTTCATGGCTCTCACTGGTGTAGAGATCAACTTCCCTTGCTTAGAAACCTTAGCTTCAAGAGCCAAATGTTTCTCCTTTTCCTCCTCGAAACTAGCTTGAAAATTGTCCCTATGGCCATCGGTTGGAGGCTCATCATGTGGCGTCTCTAAGGGTGGCATGTGGGAGGTGGAAGGCTGTGATATGGTGCCTCTTTCTATCCCTCTAACTCTCTCTCTTTGTGCCAACATAACCTTCTTCTCGTAGTAAAGTGCAATGCCATCAATCGGATCACCAGAACAACGAATAAACCAAGAGGATCGTGGTGGATCAAAGGTGACCAGGCCACTACGCAAGGCTAGGATTTCCTTGTGAGGAAGGAAAACACACTTCTTCTCATCCATATATGGTGGCGTGAATAGGTAGCCAAGCTCGTGGAGTTCTCATACCATCCACATATAAAGTGCTTCCTTTGAAGTGTTAGAAGGTCTTGCTTATCCTCAAGTGATGGGAGTGTCTCTTGGCTAAAATCAAATCCACAAGCCAACAATATTTTGTGATAGTCCCTCCAAAATCACTACAAGCATTCTTCGCTACATTCTCCTTAGCGGCATCATGCTTGATTCGAACCATTCAACGAGCTAGAAGCGATCCATAGTTAACTAGCTCGGGCTTCTGCACAAAAGGTGCTATAAGCATGTAAAACTCATCTTGGTTGACCACTCCACGGTCGGTCCTACTAAAAATCCATTGCGAAACAAGGTAATACACATAACGAATCGCCTGGTGTGTAATCCGTGGGGCTCTGGATTCTCCGTGTTTGATCTTCTCGTTTGCAATCTTCAACCATATGTCTTAGTGCTCCTCACTACCACTGTACATTATCATCTCATGCCACTCAAAACCCAAAATATCACAAAACTCCTCAATACTCAAAGCAAACGACCTTCCTTTAACCGTAAAAGCTAGAATTCCTTCCTTAGCTTCACCGATCTTTCTCCTTGTGTAGGCTAGGGTCACAGTGGCTAGGAAATCTCTTGTGATGTACACATATGTTGGGTGAGTGGTGGCCACGAATTTCTTCAATCCTAATGCATCAATGTACCATTCAACATCTTGTCGAATACCGAGTAAATCAAGCATCTCAAAATCAATCTTTGGAGTGGATAGCATAGCTAACTTCTTAAGACAATCCATGTAATCAACATTGGATCTCATATCACTCCCAACAAACTTCATTTCCACTTGTGGAGCTTGAGTGAACTCCATGTTCGAAGTGGTGCGCGATTTCTTCGATTTCTTCCTCCTAACCGTCGGTTTAGGTGGGATTGTTTGGGTGATCTCCATAAATCTCATAGGCTCATCATAAGCCTCATCTTCCTCATCTCTAAGGGTGTAATCTCGTTCCTCATCATCTCCTCTCAATATATCTTTGTCACGTCTCTTTGAAACGCCTTTCGATGGTTTCCTCGAATGAGCTCGAAGTGAAGCGATGGTCTCATCGTCGTCTATGAGTGGTGCTGCCTTCTTGTGTCTAGGGATCCTTTTGGATCTCCTTTGAGAATTCTCACCATCCATCATAGTACCTACAAAAGAAAAACCTCGAAAATTGATGTTATTACCAAGAATTTTGAAAAATGCAAAAGAATTGCTTCTAATGAGAAATTAAATAAATTCAAAGCATATCAATGGATTAGAAATATGTAAGAATGATATTCTAAAACCAAATAATTTTTCCAAAATTTTATCATAATTTTTGGATTTAATGCTAATGACATGTGAAATTTTCCAAAAACTTTCAAATTCGAGCTCAAACATGTTGAAATTTATTCCAATCCTATGTATATATTATAAACCCAACCTAATCAATGCAAAATCATACTCCAATTCATCCAAAATTGTTTTACTGGAGTTACCCAAAAACTCAATTTTTGGTGTAAAGTTGATTAATTAAGCTAATCATATAATAAACTCATAATTCATTTTTATTCAATGCCTAACCAAGTTTTATAAGCTATTTCTCTAACAACTTAAGTGAATAAGTCTAATGAAAGAGAAAATTGAAAAAGTTCTTAACTTGGAAATTGCAAAAAATCAAGAGATTAGGTGAGCATACATTTGTTTTAAGAGCAATTGGTTTGGGGAATTGAAGTCTTATGGAAAAACTAAACAAATCTTAGAGAATTGAGCAAAATCCCCAAAATTTAATTTTTAGGGTTCTTGAGCTCAAGAACACTTTTGAAAGAAAAGAAATGGTGTTTGTTTTTGGGAGACAAGATTTAAAGGGAAAAAGCTCCTTTAAAAATAAGATTCTTAAGTGGAATTGGTATATTTTCGGTTCAAATCCGGTTCAGGACCGGTTTAAAATTTTAAAAATGAACTGAAAAACTTACCCGGGTTGACCGGCTTGGTACCGATCGAGTTATCCGACCTATACGAGCTGTCGGTATGTACCTTGGGTCGGCTAGGGGTGGACGGATCGGTACGTAACTTCGGTACCGGTCGCATACGTGGGTCAGCATGGTGGGTCGGTACGGGATGCTTGGATGTAAGTGGTTCGGTACCAATCGGATCGATGCACCGCTCCACGGTACCGATCGTAAAACATGATCAGTACCGTGCTTGATTCTGTACCGACGCTCCTTCCCGGTACCCATCAGGTACATGTATCGGTACCGATGATCGGTACCAGTGTTTTCTTCCCGCGGTCTATGTGCACTCGGTACACTGGATCAGTACTGGTTCAAGTTTTTTTTTTTTCCTGCAAAAGCCAAAACAAAAGATTAGAAATCCAAAAACCAAAATCAAAATTCAAAATTTGAAAGAAATAAAAACATAAAACAAAAACAAAAATGTGGGTTGCCTCCCACAAGAGCGCTTGTTTAAAGTCATTAACTCGACTCCTTATCGATGATTAAACTTCGGGTGATTCAACTAAAGGATTGGTGACTCCTTTAGATTCCTTGGCCGTGGGTTTTTCATCTCATTGAGAAATCCTAGGCGTGTTTGCAATGTCATACTTGACAACAACAACTTTTGGGAAAAGATTCAATGTGTTTTCAAGCTTCTTGTCGATGGTCTCCTTTGGATTGGCCTTGTCTTCTCTTGGCACAATGATCTTGATTACGTTGAACATGTCGGTGAGACCTTCATCAACGGCTCTCTCTAGCTCATCATTCTCCTTGGTGGTCAAAATTGAGCTCACATCTTTGTAAACCTTCTTATGCCTTGTCTTTGATGGTTTCTCAACCTCCTTAGACTTAGCACTTGAAGCTCCTCTTTTAGAAACTCTCAATCTTCTCATAGGATCTCCGGGGTCTAAACTAGGTTCCACAACCTTAGTTTTATTCAAGGCTACAACACTCCCCATGTTCACTTCGTGGTAGAAGACATTATTGTTAATCTTCGCGAAAGAGATTCTTCGGTTAGGGAAATCAACAATGGCTCATGCGGTTGCTAAGAATTGTAAACCAAGTATCAATGGGTTAAGCATTCCGGTCATCATCTCCAACACTAGAAAGTCAGTAGGGACAACACCATCTCCTACTTTCAACATGACGTTTTCAAGCATCCCATAAGGTGTAGAGGATGACAAATCCGCAAACTCTATGTAGACTTTCGATGACTTGAACTCCGAGCATCAAAGTTCTCTTGCCATGGCAAGAGACATGACGTTGACATTAGCTCCAGTATCACATAAGCAATCAAAGACTTCAATTCCATTGATCGAACATGAGACAACAAACTTGCCCGGATTTTCAATCTTCTCTAGTGGCTCTCCGTGACGCCTTCTCTTGTAAGCTCTCCTTGATTCTCCTGGTCGGCGTGCTTCTACTATCTTTGAGACCAAATTAGGCTCTTCCGCAAGTGGTTTAGAGACAACCACGAGTGTATCCTTAATGGCGGAAGCAACATTGCAAAACTTCCTTGACTTCTCCTCTTCTTGTTTCTTGACGGTTTCGCTCGTTTGGGCGAGGTGGACATCCATCTTAGAAACATGGGTCCAAATAGATTCAACCTTTGTGTTTAGCTCAGCATAGACGTTATCAACCTTTTGGCTAATCTCCTTCTTGGTTTGACCAAGAGCTTCTAGTAGTTGATTCTTCATCTCTTCATGCTTAGCATTAAAGTGAATGGTGCATTAGGCTTGACGGTAGAAATGGCTGCTTTACTTGGTACATACCCGACAGGTAGGGCTGTTGGCTAGGCTGGTATTGGGCTCCTTGAGTGGTGTTTTGTTTAGGATAGAACTGATCTTGAGGGTTAATTGTAACGCCCGTGAACCAAAATTTAGGAAAGATAATTGAATTGGACCGAATAGTTTAATTTTAATTGTTCGGTTTGGCTGGTTTGGGTTAAGTGAACCCTACGGCTTGAGTATAAAAGAGAGCAGCCTCCGTTTTGTGCAGATAAAACGTGGAAGAGGCTGAGAAATTGAAGGAGAAGAGAGCAGGTTCGTTTGTGGTGGTATATAGAAAAGAATGAGATGAAGACAGTTCTGACGCGTTTTAGAAGAACAGATGATCGAATAGCCTAATCTATTTGGATTGGAGTGAAACTTTTAGGGTAAGTTCTCCACTCTTATATCTAGCTTTATTCGAAATCGGATTGTCTTTTGGATGAGTATTCTGAGATTTATTGTTGTTTTCCCGAGAGAGTTTCGTGCAGAATTGGATCTGCGATCAGTCCACTTCGTGGGTGTTTTCCCGTCGAACCAGAAGGAGTTAGGAAACGATATGCATATCGTTGGAAATGTCTCGGTCTCACGATTCTAGATCAGGGTTTCGATCATGATTCTAAGGTAATCTCCGTTCTCAGTGTGCTTTCAAAGTCGGCGTGTCGTTTCTGTTTTTAGAAAACCCTAATCCGGTTTAGGAGAAACTCGAATTGGTTTGGTTTGGTTTAGTTAACCGGTTTGGTTTATTTTGGTTTGGTTTGGTTTAGTTAACCGGATTGGTTTGGTTTGGTTTTGTTTAGTTAACCAGATTGGTTTAGTTAACCGGATTGGTTTGGTTGGTTGGTTTAACCGACTATTTCTGTTTGGGTTAACCGACTGGTTTGATTTGCCTTGTTCATTAGGCAAAGGAGGAGAGTTGCCAGAGGTTGAGGTCTGAGGCAACTATTAGGCTAAGGTGAGTGCGTGACCATGGCTTCTGGGCCGGTGGATTCGTTAGGGTTGTTTGGTGATAGGTTTAGAACGAATTGATTGATATTGATGTGTTTGTTTGAGACTGTGTATTGTGCTTGTTGTATGTGGATTGCTGTTTTCGACAGGTATGTGAGGTGCTGTCGATCGACACCTAGAGGGTGTGTCGATCGACAGGCACATGCAGAAGGTGTCGATCGACACCTAGTGGTAGTGTCGATCGACAGCCTGTCTGGTTGGCTGTGGTTGAGCCGTGTTGTTGTGTTTTGTGTGCTGATTGATGTATGTTTGCCTGAGCGGATCCATCGCGTCTGAGTGCGCAGTCGTAGATGGGAGGACCGTCTCACTGGGTATTTATGATAATACTCACGCATCTCTTTTTCCATGTGATGCAGGTAAAGGCAAATTGTGATCGTGAAATCATGGCAACGAAGAGGGAGATGATCTAGGGTCTCGGTTTCGTGCTGTGTGATTTTGTTGTTTTCCATTTCTGTTTTAGAACTTGGTTAGGTTGTTGGTTTTGTGGAATTGGAATTTATCTTGGATTGGTTTAGTTTAATGGAATTGATTTCTGGTTTAATTGTTTATTGTTATCCGCGGGTTGCTTGTATTTGTTGCTTGGTTGTTGAGGATAGCATTTATGGGAATCCTAATCCGAGACCAAGGGTTAAATGTTTTTAAAACAAAAAAATAACGGGTTGGGTCGTTTTAGTTTGGTATCAGAGCCCTTACGGTTTTAGGACGGGCTAGAACTGCTAGGATTGAAATTGGTAAATTGTCAATTCTATGGGTTTGGGGGTTCTAGATCATCTTCCTTCGAGCCTTCAAAGAGATTCCACGGTAAGTGTTGTTTGTTTGTGTTTTGTTCTTTAGTGCTTAGTGTGTGCTGTGGTAAAACAGTAGGTTGGCTAGAGGCACTAGAGAATATGGCCTTGGTGGCCGGGGGACCGTGGAGGTCAGGATTCTGGTTGGGGACGAGTGAGTGAGTCGGCTGGGATGCAGCTCAGGGTTCCACGTTGAGACTGTGACAGAGCCGTAGACGTATCAAGAGGGTCTGTGTATTAGTGCGAGTGCCAGTGGGAGTACCTATGTGAGAGCCAGTGTGAGGGTTGTGGGGCCAGGGCTGGTACTCGAGCTGGTGCTGGATTGGCTCGCTGTTCGGGTGCGCCCGCAGATCTGTTGCAGTAGTTGTGGTGGCGGCACTAGTGAGTGAGTCTGCCGGGAGTGCGACTCAGAGTGATCTGTAGACGTTTCAAGACGGCTTGAGCGCCATTGAGACTGCCATCGTGCAGCCAAGTGTGAGGGTTGGTGGGGATAGTGTGGTCCCAGGTTGGCTGTCGGGGGCCGGTGTGGGTCCTCGTGAGGTTGGTAGTGCGGGTGCGCCCGGGGGTGGGCTCAGGGTCAAGATGATCGTCTGGCGGATTGGCTTTAGCAATTTTGGGAGCGATTACCGAGGGCGGTGCCGGTTAGGCTCCGGTGATGCCACTAGTGGCAGAGGTGCGGCTGAGGGCTGCGGTTGTTGGTAGTGTTCCGTCTTATCTGCGGATAAAGGAACATGTGCAGAGAATAGGTATAGGATTCTTTGCGAGTGGTATGTTGCAGCTAGGAGGGTTCAGGCAGTGTTGGCTTGGGCGGACTTTTGGGCAGAGTGTGATGCCAAGTTCTTTCCTCGAGAGGTTGCGGATCGTTTAGAGACGAGGTTTTTGGAACTGGATCTGGGAGAGAGATCAGTTCGTGGGTATGATTTGGAGTCTAACCGACTCATGGTTTGTGCTGGTTCATGCTGGTAGGAGCATGGAGGGCGAGAGGCGTGAATGTTCTAGTGGCTGGTGAGTTGGTGCCAGCGGACTTGGTGATCAGTCCAGTGGAACTGTACGATGGCATCCTGTGTTTGGATTGGCTTGATCGGTACAAAGTTCATCTGGATTGTCATCGGGGTCGTGTTGTTTTTGAGCGTGAAGGAAGAAGGTTGGTTTATCAGGGAGGAGACCGACTTCTAAGAGTCTCGTGATCTCTCGGGTGGAGGCTGAGGCTATGACTGAGGGGTTGCGAGGCTTACTTGGAGACTATTGTGCTGGCGGAGTATGTTGGTGAGGTTGCAGTGAGGGATTTTCGGGTTGTCCAGGACTGTGAGGACATCTTTCGGTCGTTGCAGGGATTACCGTCATCGCGGTCGGATCCTTTCACGATTGAGTTGGAACTTGGGACGACGCCGTTATCTAAGGCACCTTACCGGATGACTCCAGCAACGTTGTAAGAGCCAATGAGGCGGCTAGAGGATTTGTTGAGTACTTCACCGTGGGGAGCACCGATGTTGTTTATGAAAAAGAAGTGTGGTTGTTTCCGGTTGTGTATCGTTTATCGAGGGCTTAACCGAGTCACCGTGAAGAACAAATATCCTTTTCCGAGAATTGATAAGTTGTTGGATCAATTGTGAGGGGGCTACGTGGTTCTTCAAGGTTGACTTGGCATCCAGTTAACACCGGATTTCTATTGATTAGGTGAATGTCAGGAAGACGGCTTTCTTGACGAGTATGGGACGTGTAACGTTGGTGGTGATGCCGTCCGGGTTGACAAATGCACGAGATGCGTTTATCAGGTTGATGAGCGAAGCCTTTCAGGAGTATCTGGATAAGTTCGTGATTAACTTCATTAGCGGTATGTTTTGGGGAAGTCGCGAGAGAAGAAGTGGTGAGCAAGTGAAGTGTCTGGCAAGTTATTTCAGGAGTTTCATCAAAAGTTTTGCGAGTTTGACTCAATCTATGACCAAGCGGTTAGAGGAGGTTCCTTTTGTGTGGTCTTGGGTTTTGAGGTAGAAGTGATGGGTGGAGTTGTAGCGGTTGGGTTCAGTTTTGGTTTACCATCGTGGTGAACTTAGCTAGAGGTGGATGCTCTTAGTCGGAGGCGGTATGGCTTGGCTCAGGAGCAGGATGTGGAAGTATGGTTAAGTGAGATTGGGACGTTGAGGTTGTGCGTTATCTCATGAGAGCCGTTGGGGCTGGAGACAATTAATCAGGCAAACCTTTTGAGCAGGCTTCGAGTAGCTCAGGAGAAGGATCAGGGTTCGTGGATTCTTCTAAGGTTGAAGCTTCTGGTTCGTAGGTCCCGGCATTTGAAACTATCTTAGGGCACGTGTGAGTCTGTGCGCCTAAGGTTGAGGTTTAAGGCAGGAGATTTCTGGGAGGGGCTAATGAGAGCATGTTTCTCTATTCATCCGGAAGCGACAAAGAGGCATAGTGATCGGAAACGGTACTATCTCTGAGTCGGGATGTTTCCTTAGACATTGCGGTAGGGTTGCCGGTTTTTTTTGGACTCATGTTGTTATTTGAGTGACTACAGATCGTCTGTCTAGGTTAACACATTTTCTGACCATTAGGCAAACCGAGGGAGCAGCGGTTCTGGTTATGAAATATGTGAGCGAGTTAGTGCGGTGGCTTGGAGTGCTAGCGAGTTTTGTGTCAGACAGAGATCCGAGGTGCACTTCTGAGTTTGTAAGGGCTTTCAGGCCAGTAGTGGTGTGGCTCCTTTTGAGTTTTGTATGGGAGGCCATGTCACACATTTTATGCTAGATCCAAGTGGGGGAGAGAAGCATATATAGTGCATATCTTGTTCAGAAGACGACGGAGAAGATCTGTGTTGCGAACTGAACTTGAAAGACGCTCTTGATCGGCCGAGGAGTTATGCCGATAAAAAGAGGAATGAGCTAAAGTTTAAGTGGTGATGTTGCAGGGTTCTAACATATCCATTGTAGAGGATAGGCTTAGTCGGTGGTTTATAGGCTCGTTTCGGGTGGTGGAGCGAGTGGGACCAGTTGCTTATCGTTTGGAGCTACCTCAGATCCTGTAGAACTTTCTTGAGTGTTCCATGTGTCGAAGCTCAGGAAGTGTCTACAGGGGTCTTGGGAGGTAGTGGTGAGGACTCCAGCTGATCTTCAGTTTTTGGCAGTTGAGTTGAGGCCGGTAAGGATCCTTGAGAGAAGTGTGAGGATCTTGCGCCGGAAAAAGGGGGCTGTTGTCGGGAGTCTTGTGGGACTGTGCCGGTGTCCAGGAAGAGACTTGAGAACAAGAGGTTAAGATGAGACAAGGTTCGATTGTGGTTTGTGAAGCAAGCCGGGAAGTGAACTGGGTCTCATTGGTTCCAATGTCTGGTTTGGTAGTGATCACCAGGTGTGGTGATGTGGTTGGAATTATGTATTTTCGTTGGAGTCGAAATGATTATGACATTCTTCCGGTTTCATAAGATGTGTAGTTCTTATGATGTGAGTGTGGTGGCTGTGGTAGCCATGAGTGCGGATGAATGGCTGTGGTAGCCATGAGTGCGGATGAATGGCTGTGGTAGCCATGAGTGCGGATGAATGGCTGTGTAGCCATGAGGTTCTTGTGTTTTGGCTTTGGTAGCCTGGAGTAGGTGGTTGGAGGATCTCGAAATAGAAGGTTTATAGTGGTTAGAACTTGTCTATTTCGGAGAAACTCTAGCAGGGGCACCCTGTGTGATGGGCTGTCCAGATGACCGGGGTTTTGGTCATGAGTGTGTGGTTAGAGGACCTTGAAATGGAAGTTTTAGTGAGTAAAACTTGCCAGTTTCGGGAAACTCTAACGGGTTGTGTGCGGGTTGTGGTTAGAGAACCTCGGAATGGAAGCTTTATAGTGGGTAGAGCTTGCCAGTTTCGGTGGAAATCTAACGGGGCATAGGTGTTATGCATTTAGGGAGTCTCGGAATAGAAGTTTTACTGTGGGTAGAACTGTCTAGTTCCGGAGAGACTCTGCAGGGACATCCGGGGTGAGGGATGGTCCGGGTGATCTGTGATGATCACGATTGTGATGGTATTCCGGGTTGGGAGTATCATGTAGAGACCTTGGGAGGTAGTTCCGGTCAAAGATGCATTATAGACGTCTAGAGTTGGTTCGTCCAGGGGATGTGTGGGTTCCCTGCATACTGATCGTTCGCCAGGACTGCGTGGACTGGGGACGTGAGGGTATGGAGATAGTTCATGGAGATTATGATCTCTGGCAGATCTTTGAGAGTTGTGTCTCTCCAGGGGATGTGTGGGTTCCCTGCATACCGAGAGCTTGAGGGACTATGTGTTCTGAAAGTGAGGGGTATGGAGATAGTTGGTATCAAACACCGTCAGGACTGCGTGGACTGAGGTGGGTTGATATGTGGCACCGAGAACTCAAGGGGTGACGATCCCGAGATTTAGAGGGTGTGGTTATGAGCTATGAGCGATCAATGTCGTAGACGGGTCTATATGCATAGGACGGATGTGAGCCTCGGGAAGGTCTGGGAGATGTAGTCTCCGGTGTTACTGGCAGGTTGGCCAGGTGGTTAGCCATGTGGGTTGTGTTTTAGGATTCGAGGACGAATCCATGTTTAGTGGGGGAGAATTGTAACGCCCGTGAACCAAAATTTAGGAAAGATAATTGAATTGGACAGAATGGTTTAATTTTAATTGTTCGGTTTGGCTGGTTTGGGTTAAGTGAACCCTACGGCTTGAGTATAAAAGAGACCAGCCTCCGTTTTGTGAAGATAAAACGTGGAAGAGGCTGAGAAATTGAAAGAGAAGAGAGCAGGTTCGTTTGTGGTGGTTTATAGAAAAGAATGAGATGAAGACAGTTCTGACGCGTTTTAGAAGAACAGATTATCGAATAGCCTAACCTATTTGGATTGGACTGAAACTTTTAGAGTAAGTTCTACACTCTTATATCTAGCTTTAGTCGAAATCGGATTGTCTTTTGGATGAGTATTCTGAGATTTATTGTTGTTTTCCCGAGAGAGGTTCGTGCAGAATTGGATCTGCGATCAGTCCACTTCGTGGGTGTTTTCCCGTCGAACCAGAAGGAGTTAGGAAACGATCTGCATATCGTTGGAAAGGTCTCGGTCTCACTATTCTAGATTAGGTTTTCGATCATGATTCTGAGGTAATATCCGTTCTCAGTATGCTTTCGAAGTCGGCGTGTCGTTTCTGTTTTTAGAAAACCCTAATCCGGTTTAGGAGAAACTCGAATTGGTTTGGTTTGGTTTAGTTAACCGGTTTGGTTTATTTTGGTTTGGTTTGGTTTAGTTTAGTTAACCGGATTGGTTTGGTTTGGTTTTGTTTAGTTAACCAGATTGGTTTAGTTAACCAGATTGGTTTGGTTGGTTGGTTTAACCGACTATTTCTGTTTGGGTTAACCGACTGGTTTGATTTGCCTTGTTCATTAGGCAAAGGAGGAGAGTTGCCAGAGGTTGAGGTCTGAGGCAACTATTAGGTTAAGGTGAGTGCGTGACCATGGCTTCTGGGCCGGTGGATTCGTTAGGGTTGTTTGGTGATAGGTTTAGAACGAATTGATTGATATTGATGTGTTTGTTTGAGACTGTATTGTGCTTGTTGTATGTGGATTGCTGTTTTCGACAGGTATGTGAGGTGCTGTCGATCGACACCTAGTGGTAGTGTCGATCGACAGCCTGTCTGGTTGGTTGTGGTTGAGCCGTGTTGTTGTGTTTTGTGTGCTGATTGATGTATGTTTGCCTGAGCGGATCTATCGCGTCTGAGTGCGCAGTCGTAGATGGGAGGACCGTCTCACTGGGTATTTATGATAATACTCACACATCTCTTTTTTCCATGTGATGCAGGTAAAGGCAAATTGTGATCGTGGAATCATGGCAACGAAGAGGGAGATGATCTAGGGTCTCGGTTTCGTGCTGTGTGATTTTGTTGTTTTCCATTTCTGTTTTAGAACCTGGTTAGGTTGTTGGTTTTGTGGAATTGGAATTTATCTTGGATTGGTTTAGTTTAATGGAATTGATTTCTGGTTTAATTGTTTATTGTTATCCGCTGGTTGCTTGTATTTGGTGCTTGGTTGTTGAGGATAGCATTTATGGGAATGCTAATCCGAGACCAAGGGTTAAATGTTTAAAAAAAAAAAAATAACGGGTTGGGTCGTTTCAGTTCTCCTCATTGTTACTCCGGTAGGACATATTTGGGTGCGATCGATAGTTGTTGTTGAAACCTCGAATTCCATAGTTACCTCCAATGTAGTTTACTTCCTCTTGATTATCCTCTATGGTGCATTCAAAATTCTCCAAGTTAGGCTCAAAATTCGGACCAACAACCTCCTCAATAGCATGAACTCCACGATGAGCTTTAAGTAGTTGTGAAACCATAGTCTTATTTTCCGCGATTTGAGTTGATTCGGATGAAGAGCGTGTGGGGTTGATGCTCCTATTGTAGTCTTGGGAACAATAAAAATCACCTGGAGCAAAATTCTCAATCAATTGCTTAGCTTCAGGTACATGTTTGGTCATGAAGTTTCCGTTACTCGCAGCATTCAAAGATGTTTGATGCGTGTAGTCGACTCCATTGTAGAAGACATTCCATAGGTTTCGTTCACTAAAACCATGGTTATGGCAGTCCCTAGTGTACTCCTTGAAACGTTCCAATGCTTCCAAGAATGACTTTGTGGCTCCTTGCTTGAAACTTGAGATTTTGTTCCTCATGGAACTCAATCTTTGCTTCGTATATAATTGGTTCAGGAAGGCTCCTTTGTATTCGTCCCAAGTGGTAATGGATTGAGGGGGCTGCGACTTCACCCATCTAAGTGCCTTTTCGTTCATTAAGAACGAGAAGAGCTTGCACTTAAAGTAATCAGCCGGAACTCCATTAGCACGAGTTGTACTGCAAATTTCTTCAAAGGTGTCGATATGGTCAAGCGGGTGCTCGGATGGCAAACCATGGAATTAGTTTCTCTTCCCCAAGGCTATGATTTAGGACTTGATCTCTAAATCTTGCCGGTGTGGGGGCGTTGGACGAATTAGGTTTCTATCCAATAACAAAGCGTTGGAGGAATCGACATCTCCAATGGTTTGGTGTTGAGGCTGAGCGAATGGTGCTTGTCTTTGGTGTTGGGGTTGCTGGAAATAAGCATTCCCTTGGTGTTGAAGTTGACGAGCACGTGTATGGTTCCTTTGGTTCACCGGTGGAATAAGGTGTTGGTTCACTGGTGGGTCGTCGACATTGTCAATGACATTGTCACATGCTCGTGGGTTAGGACATCCATCAAGAGGTTGTTCAGCCTCTTCGCATTCCTCTCCACGGGCAGCAGCATCAGCGAGGGCTCTCTCCTCCTCGGTCATCTCTCGATGGTCATCTTCTCTGGCCATCTTAACCGCTCTCTCTCTCTCTCTCTTCTAAGAGCTCGTTCAAGTGTGTCAATCTCCTCTTCAGGTAAAACTAGATTCCCTCTTGGAGAGTTCCTAGTGATAGGCATAAAACACCTAAAACACACGGAGAAAAACAAAAGAAAACGAAATCAAAGTGGTGAAAAGAAAGAGTAGATATCTGAAAAACTGAAATTGAAAAGTTCTAGACGAGGTTTTAAGCAAAAATTCGAAGGTGATGTTCTTCAAAGTCCCCGGCAATGGCGCCAAAAACTTGATGCGGTGGTTTTCCTCAGTCAATTTTTAACCTCTTAACCAACCTCCTGCAAGTGCACATCAATCACGGTTAGTATAGTAAAGGGATTGAATCCATGGGGACTTCTTAACCACACTTCGATTGTAATGAATAAAATTAAGCTAGAACAGAATATGGTGTCGTTTGTGATTTAATCAAATGTGAGCAAGTGAAACGTGAACTGTAAGTTGTAAATCAACGGGAGAAAAGCGCTAGGACTAGGGAAATTCGCAGAGAATTATGCAACAACAAAGATCGAATGAAAACCTAGAGATAAGGATAATGATTGGGATGTCTAGAACTCAGAACATGATTGTAAGGTTTGTCCACTGTCAAAGGCTCTAACCTTCTATGCTCTACACCCTAATAGACTCCGCTATCGCATGGTTATTAAAAGGCGAGAACACACGGTATAAACAAGTTCTGATAGAGTTCACTAAACTCCTTAACTAATTGGTATGATTGTTAAGACGCTTAGCTCATCGAATACTAGATCCGGAGGTATTAAGAACAATCTCGTGGATACACCTACCTATGATCAAGTTGCTAGATGTGCGGTAAAGAAATAGACATTAAGAATAAGCAAAGATGAAGACTAGATTTTATCCCTAAACAATCATCGATCCTATTGAATCATAAGACTCATTAAAAACCCTAAATCCTAACTAATTGACTACTCAAGCATGGTGCATGAAAAACAGCAAAGAGATGATGAATTTTGATGAATAAACTTGATTAAAAGAGAAAGGGTTAGAAGATTCTTCTCTATAGCGAAGTACAAAGCGAGATCTCCTCGTTGGAGCTCTTGAAACACAAATCTATGAAAGAAACAAAGGGGCTGCGTTTTTGTGATGTATCTTAGGTCTACTTTTTGGCACACACCTAACAAGAGGCGGGGAAAACAGCTTATTCCCCCATAAACTAAGTATTGCCTGCCAATATATACATGACCTATCAAGTTCAGCTAAAACATACATGAACTATATTTTTTTTGGAATTTCCCACATGATCTATTTAAATGTGGTCAATTTACACAAAACCATAGACAGAATGAATTTTCCGTTAACGGTTGCTGACGTGGACTTACAGGTGGCACATGGTTTAAGTCTGGTTTTAAATTGATTTTTTTATTAAAAAAAATAGACCAAAACGACGTCGTTTCAAGTTTAATTTTTTTTAAATGACTATATCGTGGTTCGAACCCGGGTTGGATGTGTGCTTATGGTATAACACTACCATTATACCAGTTAGAATTTCTTGAACGTATCTATATTTTAATTTTACTTAACATATATTGTTTTGTCATCTTCTCTCTTACATTCGATTCTTTAGGTTTTCAATCTTTTAGGGTTTCTTCATAATTTTGATGGAAACCTTTGCTTCTTCTCTACACAATCGTAATCGAAGCTTTCTCCATTGTTGTACCTCATCTTCTCCTTGTTTCTGCAGCTAAAGATTTCGATTCGATTCATGGATCGTTCTCAATCGGATCTCTCTTTGGGTTTCGGTAACTCCCACGGTTTACCTTCGTTACCTCCTCCTGCAAGAATCCCGATTGCTGATGACTCAATCACGCTTCATATATTCCAGTTTCCGACAATCCGATACCTCCCGTTCCGCTTCAGCTTCTCGAACAGAGATTCGATGACACAGGAAAGAAGATGACAAGCCGATATATGTTAAGTATATTAAAAATATAGATATGTTCAATAAATTTAAACTGGCCTAATGGTAGTGTCATACCACTAAGGCACACCCAACCCGAGTTCGAATCCCGAAATAGTCATTCGAAAAATATTAAACTCAAAACAACGTCGTTTTGGTCCATTTTTCAATAAAAAATCAATTTAAAACAAGACTTAAACCGTGTGCCACCTATAAGTCCACGTCAGCAACTGTTAACGGAAAATTCATTCCGTCTACGGTTTTGTGTAAATTGACCACATTTAAATAGATCATGTGCGAAATTAAAAAAAATATATAGTTCATGTATGTTTTAGCCGAACTTGATATGTCATGTATATATTGGCAGGCAATACTTAGTTTATAAGGGAATAGGCTGTTTTCCCTAACAAGAGGCTAAAAGCAAGTATACATAGGGTCTTGAGTCTTCTAGGGCTTCGAAAAGGGCGAAAACGTCAAAACAGTCAAAACAGCTCCACAGAGGGCCGTGGCACCGATCGCAATTTTAGGTCGGTATGTGGGTTCAGTTTTCCATGTCCTGATGTGTCCTGATGATACGGGTACTGATCGTGGGATCTGGTCGGTATTGGGGGTTAGTTCTCCTCCTTCTTCATCTTCTGGGCAGTTTGACATGTCTTCGGTCTTCTGGGTTTAACTCTCTCCACACAAGTTCAAATGCTGAGATTGCACCTCCATTGGAAAGCTGACTCAAAGAGCTATCTTTACTCTAAGTTTCATCCAATTCCAAATCCATTTGAGCCTCCGTTTACTGCTAAACTTCTGGCGTACGTAATCTATCCATCTTGGAGAAATGTGTAAACCTGGAAATTCCTTGGCTCCAATGGGTTCTTTGGCTCGCGTGAGTTGCTGTAGATTGGTGTATACTCCATAATGCTCCTTTTGGACATTTTTGATTGATTTTCCTGATAAAGACTCTTGAACTACAAATACGAAAAAACTACCTCTAAAGGCGCACTACAAGAAAACAAAGTATTTGTGACGCATCTTTGTGATGCTTTTGCTTCGAAATTGTTACTCATTTGTGACGGAAATTTACACTGTTGGAAAATCGTCTCAAATGTACGACGAAAATAAATCGTCATTCCATCGTTACAAATTGGTGACGCTTTTGCGACCATATATACTAATTTGTAACAGATTTGTGATGTGTGTGGTGCGTCGCTAAAAGTGTCGGCAACCAAAAAAGTAGGTGGCAACGTGTTTAATTTGACTTATAAAAATATGTGTTTTTCACTAAGTGTTTGTGACGAAGTTGTGACGGATTTGTGACCACATGACGAATTATGTGACAGATTTGTAACGGATTTGTAACTCCTTCTAATAGTTTTCCAAAATCATTAACATATTAAAAGTTATATATTTCCGAATGTAAACTACTATAAATTACTATGTACATTACAATTACCACTCACAACTTTGAAAATTCAACATTTATTAAATTTTACCAAACCCTAAATTTTAAACATGTGATTACATTATAAACTATGAGAATGATTGAATTTTTTCAAACTAGACTTTAAAAGTTACATATAACTCTTTTTTAAGAAAACAAGAAGATTGGAACTAGATGAAGTTTTGCTTGGTAAGGTCTATGTCATATAATTTAGCCTCAAAATGTTTAGGGTTTAGGGTTGGAGTAGTGACTATTAAATTAGACGCAAAGTGGTCACAGTTTTGTGACTCTTTAGTCACGAATTTGTGACGCGCATCCAAATTTGTGACGAATGTGCAACTCCCAGTTTAATTTTGGAAAAATTATTAACCTATTTCAAGTAGAAGAATGTATATTTGGAAGGTACATTATTCAAAATTACCACTCACATTACATTTAACACTCACATCTATGAAAATTCAAAAAAAATTGAATTTTGAATTAAACCCTAAATTATATCATAAAGTCCATGTAATTATATAAGTATCTAAGGAATGCAACTTAGGTAAGGAGATTCATACAATCAAAAATATTTAGACTCATTTGACATAAACTTTATCTATTAAAATTGCTTATGTGATGTGTTAGATACATTTCTCCACAAATTGTTCAACCAAGAAGGATAAATATGTGGAAATGTCATTCTACTATGTTTCTATGATGTATCTCTATATATGATCAATTATCATAATAAATTTATCTATGATGTATCTCTATATATAAGTATATCTCTATATATATATACTCTAAAAACTTTTACTTATAGATTTTTGGTGGGAACCAAAACCAAAAATATTTGGTTTCCCTCTCTCCCAAATTAAGTTAAAAAATCAAAATTTTGGCTCCTATATACGGAACCACGTCAATAAAAATATCTCATTAACACATAGACACTTTCTGGTTTCTCTTCTTTGAGAAACCCTAATCGCCATTTCTCCTACGCGGCGGAGAGAATTGGATAACACCTAAATCGCGACAATATCTCTCTGTCACTCGCTCCATTATTCTCTTCTCTCGGAGTCTCTTAAGGTCTCGAGCTGCCTCTGCCTCTGCCTCTGGACATCACTCATCTCTAAGGTTCGATTCCTCTTTCACTATGTGGTTTGGTGTTGTTGGGTTAAATCATTTTCTTTTTTTTCGGTATTTGATGCTTATTAGACTGGAATAGTGATGGAGGATCTTTTAGTTAGTGAAGGGTTTGTACCTTCCTGGGATTATCACAATGCCTTGCTCTCTGTGGGTTTCCGAGATTGTTGAAATCATTCTCTTTTTTTTTCTGATTCCACTTGTGTTATTGTATCAAACAAGGTCAGAAACTTGGATTTTGATTCCAGTTTATTTTATTTTTACTTTAGTAGGTTAATTTATATTGAAACAAGTTAAGTGTCCATTGATTGTGATTACTTGCTTCTTGATACAATCAGGCAGCTTAAAGCCTTAAACTCATACTTCACTTCCCATTTGCATTGCTGGATCTTTCCTTGACCAAGAACGGAAGAAGAAGACATGAAGATGAAACAGAGGAAGTCCACTCTACCGACAACAAACTCGAGGATTTGTACAACTCCCCGGAGTATGTAAAGAAAAAGATGAAGATTAATGAATCTCCATTACTTGATTGCATTGATGCTTCCGTTTCTTAATAAGTTATCCAATGCCCAGAAACAAGAGATTGAAATTAAGGCAAAGGTTCAAGGTATTAATTTTCAGCTGCTAAGACATGGCTTATGTTGCTAAAAGTGATTTTCTGCTAACATATGACTTGTTCTTGTAGAATTTCTGCCCTCTCAAGTTGATGTAACCGAGACTATATGCTACATAGATGAACGAGTAAACTGCTAAAAACACTTTAGTTATCTAACAGAGAGGGAAAATATATTTTTAGCTCAGTTTAATTATAGAGGATCTTACTGCGCAACTTCAGCTATTGACTTGCACCAAAGCTGTCCAAAGTGTTCTTATGAAGGATACTAAGGAATGTGAAGAGATTCTTGAGGATATGCTCCAGTGGGACAAGCTTCTTCTTGGTAATGCGGTTTTTATATTATAATAAAATACATTCTTTCATTCACCGATTCACATCTTTACACTTAGCTACTTTTGCATCTCGAATCACATTTGCATATGGAGAAGGTGATACGATGGAGTCCCTTTGCTGTCTTATTGTCTCTTTTTCTATTTTCCTTACTGTCTTTTGATCGACTCTTGTTTCTCCATTTGATCTTATTTCCTTTTTCTATTTTCTATAATTTTTGTAGACAAACGTGCAAGAAGATTGTTGATGAGATTGGGAGCCAAGGGTCCAATTTTTTTGTACATTGTCAACCATACAATGAGAGATCATGTTACTTTTTAAAGAAGTTCTCATTCACGGATTTCTAATGCATATCAAGATTCTTATCTGATTTTGTTTGTGTGACTCTAGGTCTCCTTGAAGCCCTTGTAACTTTTGATAGATTTCTTGGAAAGCTCTTGAGTTTTAGTCAAAGCTTTCTTATAAACATGTAAGTGGGTAGGTGTGATGAGGACCACCGCAAATGTGAAGTGCAGCTTGCTGAAATGACAAAGCTTCTTATGTTCTTGAAGAAGTCTCCCCGCTTTGCAGCTCACATGAATGAAGAACATGCGACCACACAAGCCACACAGGAACTCCCGCCACTTCTCCTACACAACCTTAAGTACTTCTTAACCAAGAACTTTCTAATTTTTTGGTTCTACTAAATGCTTTTGAAAATATTCTTAATTTTGTGTATGATATTTGTACTTTCTACTTGTATAATACATTAACTTGCGGTTTCTTCTTGAATAATACATTAACTTGCTGTTCATTAATGCCCTTATTACTGATTTTTATGTTTTCTAGTTGTTAGAAAGCAAAAGAAATAGATAACTACTAATAAAATCTGATATTTAAGAACACTAATCATGTACTTAAGTATAGTATTTCCGTCACAAAATTTTGACTATTTTGTTACGGATTTGCAACAGCACGACTCCCAACGCTAGTCGCAAATCGGTCGCATAAGTACCACAAGAAAAACAGTCACAATTCCGTCGTTAATTTACGACCACAACACATCGTTACAGATTCGTCACAAAATTACGACCACTTAAGGACGTTACAACTCTGTGACCATGTTTTGCGTCACAAATTTGTAACGAATATGTAACGTCCTTAAGTGGTCGTAATTTTGTGACGAATCTGTAACGATGTGTAGTGGTCGTAAATTAACGACGGAATTGTGAATGTTTTGCTTGTAGTACTTATGCGACCGATTTGCGAATCGCCTTGGGAGTCGGTAACGATTTGTGACTGTTTTAATTCGCGACGATTTTTGAGTGACGACCAATTTCCGTCGTAAAATCGTCACAAATTGGGTTTTTGCGAGTGATTAGTGACTCTTTAGGGAGTAGCAAATGCTGTGTTTTCTTGTAGTGGCGTAACCAAGCATAAATGCACTAGATATGTATAGAAAACCATAGTATTATAGGTATAGTATGAGACTGATCACCTATCCAAGGAGGTAGATTGTTGAAGCTAAGGAAGGAATTCTAGCTTTTACGGTTAAAGGATGGTCGTTTGCTTTGAGTATTGAGGAGCTTTATGATATTTTGGGTTTTGAGTGCCATGAGATGATAAAGTACAGTGGTAGTGAGGAGCACTATGACATGTGGTTGAAGATTGCAAACGAGAAGATCAAACCCGGAGAATCTAGAGCCCCACGGATTACACACCCGGCGATTCGTTATGTGTATTACCTTGTTTCTCAATGTATCTTTAGTAGGACCGACCGTGGAGTAGTCAATCAAGATGAGTTTTACATGCTTATAGCACCTTTTGTGGAGAAGCCCGAGCTAGTTAACTATGGATCGTTTCTAGCTCGTCGGATGGTTCGAATGAAGAATGATGCCGCTAAGGAGAATGTAGCAAAGAAGGCTTGTAGTGATTTTAGAGGGACCATCACGAAAATATTGTTGGCTTCTGGATTTGATTTTAGCCAAGAGACACTCCCATCACTTGAGGATAAGCAAGACCTTCTAGCAAGCACTTCAAAGGAAGCATTTTATATGCTGTGGGTATCAGAACTCCACGAGCTTTGGCTACCTATTCACGCCACCATACATGGATGAGAAGAAGTGTGTTTTACTTCCACACAAGGAAATCCCAGCCTTGAGTAGTGGCGTGGTCACCTTTGATCCACCACGATCCTCTTGGTTTATTCGTTGTTCTGATTATCCGATTGTTGGCGTTGCACTTTACTACAAGAAAAAGGTTATGATGGCACAAAGAGGCACCATATCACAGCCCTCCACCTCCCACATGCCACCCTTAGAGACACCACATGAGGAGCCTCCAACCGACGGCCATAGGGACAATTTTCAAGCTAGTTTCGAGGAGGAAAAGGAGAAACGTTTGGCTCTTGAAGCTAAGGTTTCTAAGAAAGGGAAGTTGATCTCTACACTAGTGAGAGCCATGAAGAAGACCGTTCCACACTTCTTCAAGAGATCAACCACGAGAAGACCCACGACTATCCATGATTTGGTGAGGCTTTCACTATTGTCCAGTTTTGTTGATGTTTGAGATGAGGATGATGATGGTACTAGTCACCACTACACACGCGACCTTGGAAAGCACACACACGACGCATATGGACAGCAATTGGTCATCCATGATGATGATTCCGACAGTACAGAGATCCTTGATCTCAACACCGACGACGAGCACATTCCACGAGAAGTTCCAGACACACCTGAGACGGTTTCAGAGACCTTTTGAGCCAGGTGTTACGACTTCGATTTTATCTTCACCTATCTTTTATTTTTTCACTTTTATTGAGTCGATCTCCCAATTGTGGACTGCTTTCACTCCGGGACGGTGTGAAGTAAGTCTGGGGGGATTTAGTTGTACTAATGAGTTTTTCTGTTTTCTTATGTTTTCATTAAGATTTCATCAAGTCAAAAATCTATTTTGAACGATTGACATCTTATGAATGTATGCCCAGATGTTGTGATTCAGTGACCATTAATACAGGATTTGTTCAAGATAGACGATTCAGAAACCTTCATGACTTGAATTTCCCCAGAAGATTCCGAAAATGCATTGTCTCCAATCCACCCAATTTTGGCTCAATTTACACAAATCCATCCACCGTTTCTCATTGAAGGAATTAGCTCAAGGAAACATCACATTCAATACATCTTTTCCGTTTTTACCACCCTCTTGTTGTCTTGAATGGTCAACTCATCTTTAGTTGGTACCCCACCTATACCCTTAACCTTCTTTCAAACCACTTGCACTCTTGTTCTTAACCCCATATGCAGATGTGTTCAAAAACGTCGGAGAGAAAGAGAATCGACGCTGTTCTAACCACTAGAGACGCGACGATTGGAGTATAAAAGATGGAGTACAAAGACAAAGTTTTAAAAGACCATTATTCCTTGGGAACGACACATCATTGGTAACAATTTCATGACCTTATTGAACTCACGTGCTAAGAAACCGTTTCTCCCCCTTTCATTCTAAAAAACAAAATAATAAAATAATAAAAAAAAAAATTGTTTAGAATGCAAAGAAAAAGAAAGGAGAAACATGTCTATAAAAGAGTTTAAGGTCGACGATAATCCCCAAGGAATGTCGTGGAGGAGTGACGAAATTGATGAGATTTACAAGCGATTCCCCGAAGAATCTAGGTCTGGGGAAAGGGAGTTAAAAGGGCTTCAATAGGTCTGTTCTCTCTTGCGATTTTGCATAATGTCTCACATCCCTGGAGAATATGGTAACCCTAAACACAATAAGCCTCACCACTTAAATTAGCCTTTTTAATTCCTAGCCTAGTTTACCTTGGATGATTCCTTTGATGAGAAACACCACACTTAGAGTTGGAAAAGGGAGGATTGAGACTTTGCAGGATCGAGATTTACGGACCAGTTTGCGATGGTCATGAATGTGTGGCTAATGATGATGTCATGAACTGATCAAGTGATATGAGCATTACGAGTTATGATCTAAATGCTACATTCAGAGAAGTCATGTAAGTTCCTTATTTTCAAACCTCTTTTCCTTACTTTGTTCATTTGCTTGGGGACAAGCAAAATTCTACGTCTGGGGGAGTTGATAAGTCCCATATTTTACCTATAATACTATGGTTTTCTATAAATATTTATTGCATTTATGCATGGTTATACGCCTTTAGAGGTAGTTTTCTCGTATTTGTAGTTCAAGAGTCTTTATTAGGAAAATCAGTCAAAAAGGACCAAAAGGAGCATTATGGAGCATACACCAATCTACAGCAACTCACGCGAGCCAAAGAACCCATTGGAGCCAAGGAATTCCCAAGTTTACACATTTCACCAAGATGGATAAATTCCATATGCCGGAAGTTTAGCTACATACGGAGGACCAAATAAATTTGGAATTGGATGAAACTTGGGGGTGAAGATATCCCTTTGATTCAGCTTTCCAATGGAGGTGAAATTGTAACATTTGGAATTGTATGGAGAGAGTTATACCCAGAAGACTGAAGACATGTCAAACTGCCTAAAAGATGTAGAAGGAGGAGAACCGATCCCCCATACCGACCGGATCACACGATCGGTATGCAGTCCACCACGACGCATCAGGACATGGCAAATTGATCCCCCATACCGACTTAATAATCCGATCAGTGCCACAACCCTCGACGGAGCTATTTCGACTGGTTTGACGTTTTCGGCCTTTTCGAAGCCCTAGAAGATTCAAGACCCTATATATACTTGCTTTTACCCTCTTGTTAGTGTGTGCCCAATATTAGACCTAGGATACATCATAAAAACACAGCCCCATTGTTCTTTCATAGATTTGTTTTTCAAGAGGTCTAAGGAGGAGATCTCGCTTTGTACTTCGTTATAGAGAAGAATCTTCTAACCCTTTCTCTTTTAATCAAGTTCATTCATCATGAATTCATCATCACCTTTCTTTTTATTCGTGCACCATGTTTGAGTAGTCCACTTGATAGGATTTAGGGTTCTCAATGAGTTTTATGTTTCAATAGAATCGATGATTGTTTAGGGATAAAATCTAGTCTTCATCTTTGCTTGTTCTTAATGCATGTTCCTTTACCGCACATCTAGCAATTTGATCATAGGTAGGTGTATCAACAGAAGTGTTCTTAATACCTCCGGATCTAGTATTCGATGAGCTAAGCGTCTTAACAATCATACAAATTAGTTAAGGAGTGTTCGCACCTTTTAATTACCATGCGACAGCTGAATCTATTAAGGTGTAGAGCATAGAAGGTTGGAGCAACGACAATGGAAAGATCTTACAATCGTGTTCTGAGTTCTAGACATCCCAATCATTATCCTTATTCCTAGGCTTTCATTCGATCTTTGTTGTTGCATAATTCTCTGCGAATTTCTCCACTCCTAGCGCTTTTTTCCCATTGATTTACAACTTACAATTCACGTTTCGCTTGCTCAAAATTGATTCAATCACAAACGACATCATGTTCTATTCTAACTTAGTTTTAATCATTACAATTCGAAGTGTGGTTAAGAAGTCCCTGTGAATTCGATCCCTTTACTATACTAACCGTGATTGTTGTGCACTTGCAGGAAGTTGGGTAAGAAGTTAAAACTCGATAGAGGAACTTACCGCACATCAGGCGCTAAATTGTGGTTGCCGAAACTCGCACAATTGAAATTGTTCAAGGGTCCCGAAAGGAATAGAGAATTCTAGGTTAAGCCACGAAAACAAAAGATCAAAGAAGAGTTTTTATTGCTGTATTGATTTTGTGAATAAGATTGCGGATCTGTTTCCCAAGGAATGTACATTGATATATATACTGGACGAGGTCGGTTTAAAACTATAACAAAGAGATAAAGTAAACTATCATAATTCTTTGGGATTTGCCTTGATGTTATTTCCTTATTGAGTTGATCTTTTCGAAGAATCTGGAAGTTTCCTTATTTCGCTGATGATCATCTCCTTCTGAAGGCGATTATCCTCATGGGCTTTATCTGATGGGCTGGCTTCGTTCTAGACTTGTTGGCCCGACGGTTTTGCTGCGCTTAGCAAATAACCTGCTCTTCCGACTGAACTATCCTCAACAAAATGTGGTTGATCTCGTTCGGCCAAATCTGTCAGGTAGTTTGGCTTAGCCTACTCGGCCAAAACTGTCAGGTAGTTTGGCTTAGCCTACTCGGCCAAAACTGCCAAGCAGTTTGGCTTGGCCTACTCTACCAAAACTACCAGGCCGCTTGGCCTGCTCGGCCAAATCTCGCCAGCAGCCCAATTCTCCCAAATTAGAATTGGCAGCTCGGCCAAATCTGTTTTGTAGCTCGGCCAACTGGGCTATTCGGCTAATCTTACCAGCTCGGCCAAATTTGCTAACTTTTTGAAATTTGCTAGCTAGGCCAAATTTGGCTCTTCCAGCATAATTGGCTGCTCGGTCAGTTCTCCTGCTTGGTGAGATAGACCCTAACGCAGTGCTTTCGTTATTTCTAACCGTTGTTCTCGGGGGAGGGAATTCCGACCCCAACACAGATCATGTAGAGTTTTTTTTGTAAGGGTATGTATTAAATTCTTGAGCTGGCCAGACTGAGTTTTTAATAAACAGTAGAATACTTTCTAAAGTAAATCAGTGGTTTGAAACAAAATCTTTTCAAAAAAATAATAATTATTTTAAATGTGTCACTGCACTTAGACTTTTATTAAAAAGTAAGCTCCCAACGTACCCTTCTTTTGAAAGAAAGGATCAAGTCACTTGTAATTCAATACAATGAGCTCGTTCAAACGAGGTGTCTTTTTTTGGCTTATTACTTTAGTAATAATATCTCTTTAGGTTCCAAGCATTCCAAGAATTCTGGAGTTCAGCTCCATCCATCGTACGAAGTTAATACACTCCATGTTTTAAAACCTTTGAGATCGAATATAGCCATTCCCACTTGATTCCAAGCTTTCTGGCATTGTCTTGTTTTTATAAACCTTTCAGAGGACAAGGTCGCCTGTATCGAAAAATTGATTTTGTACCTTTTTGTTGTAGTACTTTGCAGCAAGATGTTGATAATTTTGTATTCTCCGCAGGGCGCTATCTCGAGTTTCTTCTAGATTGTCCTGACGTTCGCAAATTCTTTGCCCGTTCATCTTGGCGTCTCGAGTTATGAAGACTCGAGGTGCACTATCGATATGAGCTTCGGTAGGTGCCAACACTTCCATTCTGTTAAGCGTCGAGGTGTGGTTCGGTGATCCCAAAGCACCCCGGGGAGTTCGTCTGCCCAAGCTCCCTTCTTTTTACCTAAGAACTTCTTTAGCCCGGATATCAGCATCTTATTGGTTGACTTGGCCTATCCGTTCCCTTGAGGGTAGTAGGTGGTTGTCGTAGTTAGACGGATATTTCATCTATCGCAAAACTTTGTGAAGACATCGCACACAAAGTCTGGACCATTGTCTGTTACGATTTTGAAGGGAACTCCGTGTCAGGAGATAATGTTATTCCAAACAAACCTCTCGACATCAGGCTCGGTGATTTGAGGATAGGCCTCTGCTTCCACCTACTTAGTGAAGTAATCCGTCATTACTAGGATATTCGTTTTCCCTTGGGACGGTACTAGCGGCCTGACTGCTTCCATAGCCCATCGCATGAACGGCTATGCGACAATAGCCGGAGAATACTCTTCTTGGGGGCTAGCTTCCTGGGTGCATGCTTGTGACACGCGACACACTTTTGTGCGTACTTTTGACAATCAGCGAGCATCGTCGGCCAAAAATAGCCAAGTTTCTTAAGTTTGAGGGTGAGTGACCGCCCTTTAGAGTGATTACCTCCATCCTTTTCAAGAGTATGTCGAAGGACTTCGAGGATCTCTTCCCCATACATGCATCTCATCATGTAACGAGATGCGCCTACTCGGTAAAGCTTCTCTTTAAAGATTGTGTAATGAGCACTTCGAGTTCTCAACCTCCGATCTACCCACTTATCTTTAGGTTGCTTTCCTTCGGTTATGTACTCAATGATTTATGTCCACTAGTCTGCCTGGGGAATCGAATCGTCACCCATTTTAATGGATTCATCGTCCACTTCATTGTCTATGATCGCACAGACCATTGGTTTTGGATCTATACTCGAAATTGATGTACTCTCAATGGGTAGCCAGGGCGGATGCAGCGTTCTTGTTGCGAGGAATCTTTATGAGTTTGAATCCATCAAACTTGCCCGTAATTTTGCGTAGTACCTTTAGGTAAGCATCCATCTTGTTTTCTTTTGCTTCATACGACCCGTCGAACTTACTAGTGACGAGTTGGGAATCACAGCAAGCTCGTACTCGCTTTGCCCCGACTGCTTTCGCCAATCAAAGTCCGGCTATCAAAGCTATGTACTTGGTAGCGTTGTTTGTCGCCGCAAAATCAAGAGAGAATGATTGTTCAATCACCTCTCCACTCGGAGATTTAAGCCATACTCCGACCTCTGATCCTCTTCGGGATGATGATCCATCTACGTGTAATGTCCACCACAAAATCTTTTCTAAGTCATCCTCAGAAGGTCAAGTAGGCACTTCGGGGAGGAAATCTGCTAATACTTGTGACTTCAAAGTCAGTATATTTTTATAGATTATATCATATACACCAAGTTTGATCGCCTATCTAGTCAATCGTCCTGATAGGTTCGGACTGTGGAGGATCGAACGAAACGGATGATTTGTTAATACCTCAATGGTATGGGATTTAAAGTATGGCCGAAGCTTTCTTGCTAATGTTAGAATTGCCAAGGCCAACTTTTCCATTGCTGAATACCTTGATTCAGCATCATTTTGAGCTTTGCTAATATAGAATATTGGTTGTTGTTCACCTTGATCTTCCCTTACCAGCTCTGCGCTAAACGCCGATGTTGAGACTACCAAGTTGAGGTATAGGACTTTGATAGACCTTAAATTTTACCATTTTTACTACCTATTTTCATATGTTTTCTAAACACTTTAATAAGGTTTTGCACCTATAAAGGTAGTTTTCTCGTATTTGTAGTTTTAAAGTCTTTATTAGGGAAATCAATCATAAACGATCAAAATGAGCATAAATGAGGTATAACCCAAGCTACAAAAACTCACCCGAGCCAAAGAACCCATTGGAACCAAGGAATTCCCAAGTTTACACATTCTATCAAGTTGGACAGATTGCATACCCTAGAAGTTTAGCAATAAACGAAGGATGAAATGAAGTTGGAATTGGATGAAACTTAGTGTGAAGATAGCCCTTTGAGTCAGCTTTCCAATGGAGTTTGATTTGCATCATTATGAATTGTGTAGAGAGAGTTACCCCAAAATACTAAAGACATGTCAAATTGCCCATGAGATGAAGCTGCCCGATACCGACCAGGTAACCCGATCGGTACCGGGACTCCCATAACACTCCATCACTATCCAGGAAGAGGCTTGAAGATACCCATACCGACCCAAGACCCACAATCGGCGCCATGCTTAATATGGAGCAGTTTTGAGTGTTTTGACGTTTTTGCCCATAGAACTTAACCCTAGAAGACCCTAGACCTATATATACTTGCTTTTAGCCTTTGTAAGTTGTAAGCCACGTTGAGAGGCACCCTAGGGCAGCCGTTCAACACAACCATAAGCAATAAACACGTTTTTACTTTGTTTCTTCAATGATTTGGATTCTAAGAGCTTCAAAGAGGTGATCTCCCTTGTTCTTCGACATAGAGAAGATTTCTTACCCTTTACTCTTTCAATTCAACATGTTTCTAGCTTCTTACTCTTGCTGCATTGTCCCCTCAACCATGTCTGAGTAATTTGCTTGTTAGGTTTTAGGCATTCAAAGATTTCATGTTAATGCATAAAAAATGTTAGGGTTTGTCATATAGGTTCTTCATCTTTATTTGTGCACAAAGCCTTAGCTGGAGTAATTAACCATGCTATTGATTTTAGGTAGGTCTATCCACGAGAATGTTCTTAATACCTCTTGGACTAGTATTTGATGAGCTAGGCGTCTTAACAATCATACCAATTAGTTAAGGAGTTTAGTGAACAATTGAACATTGATCTAGACTGCGTGTTTTAACCTTTTAATAACCATGCGACAGCTGAGTCTATTAGGGAATAAGAGATAGAGAATTGAAGCCACGACAGTGGGAAGATTCTATAGCCGTGGTTTGAGTTCTAGAATCTAAAACCCTTTTGATACCTTGTATGTGTTCATGAGTTTCCACGAAACGCCTAACTCTCCCATCATATTGATTTCACATCCTCGTTTGCATTGCCATTCATTCATCACGTTTGCATTCACACAAAAACCCCACTTCATATTTTGTCTTAGTTTAATTTTCATCTCTAAATTCGTAACATATCATCTTTCTAGTCCATGCGGATCGACCCCTAAGTATTACTGCGTTTGCCTGTGCACTTGCAGGAATCTTTGGGTTATAAATTTAAGGCTTGATAATATAACCCCATCAGAGTTCTCCCACCTCGGGTTTGGCTAGCACATGCGGTGTGGTTAGATATGCATTGAGGTCCGAGAACACCTTCTCCCACTATTCGGACTACTCAAAATTCTTGCTTGTCTTTCTTAGCAATTGGTAGAACAGGAGACTTTTGTACGTCGATCTACTTATGAAATAATTCAAAGCTGCAGTCCATCCAGTCAACTTTTGAACTTCTTTCCGTGTTTGGGGAGAAGGCAAATCTAACACGGTGGATATCTACTTTGGGTTCGCCCTCGATCCCTCTATCTGTAACCAAGTAGCCTAGGAATTCTCCAGAGGTCACTACCAAGGTATACTTAGCAGGATTTAACTTCATCTCGTACAAATTGAGGATCTCCAAGCATCTGCTAAGATGATCAATATGATCTTTGGCGTTTCCCGATTTAACCAACATATCGTCGATGTAAACTTCCATTGATTTGCCGAGCTGATCCGCAAACATCTTATTCAACAGCCATTGGTAAGTTACCATTGCGTTCTTCAGACCAAAGGGCATTACCTTATAACAGTAGATTCCTCGATCGGTTATGATAGCAGTCTTCCCGGGATCATCAAGATGCACCAAGATCTGATTGTAACCGGATAAAGCATCCATGAACGATAAAAGTTCGTTACTGGCAGTTGCTTTGACAAGTCTGTCAATGTGAGGTAACAGAAAGCTGTCTTTGGGACAAGCCTTATTGATGTATGTGAAATAAACATAAGCCCTCCACTTTCCATTCTTGTTTTTTACTACCACCTGATTCGCTAACCACTACGGGTACTTCACCTCGGTAATAGATCTAGCATCAAGCAGTCGATAGACCTCGTCATCTCTCGACCTCTCTAGGCTGAGCTTTCTTCAATTATGTTTGACTGGCCTATGAGACGAATCAACGTTCAACTCATTAGAGATTATCCATGGATCAATGCCCTTCATGTCCTTGATTGACCATGCATGGGTCGATGCGTTCTTCCTAAGAAGTTCAACGAGTCGGTCTCGCATAGGGTCGCTGAGCTCTCTATTCCTTAACATTGATCGGGATGTTGAAAATCTATGATGATTTGTGTGATTTGTCGTTCTCACGACACTTTCTTTCCATTGACGTGGGGTCCTTTATTCTGGCTCTTTGCTATCTCCACTGAGGCTCGTACGGCCATAGCAGCCCGGGTCTTGTTTTTCCTTTCAAGGATGAAACATTTGCGAGCTTAGCTTTGATTACCTCTTACTGTGTATGTTTCTTAAGGAGTCGGCATTTTGAAACACTGATGATACAGCCATGCTATATCCTTCTTTAGGTAAAGCCACATCGTTCCTAGGACGGCGTTATACACGGTCGGTGAGTCTATGATAGAGTTATTTGTTGATCCAAGTTTTAAATTTATAACCGTAGATAAAGACTAAAAGTGCACAACAAACGCAGTAGTACTTAGGGGTCGAACCCAAAGGAATTAATGATGCACAAAGAACCTATATGATGCAGAATAAGCTAAGATAAACATATTTTTATGGGGTTTTAGTTATATGGAAATAAAAGTGCAAAGGATAGATAATCATTGGTTAACTAGGTGCTGCAACGATTACAATAACAACTTAAGATTCAGATGCAAGTTTGTTCTAGAACTCAAACCACGAAATTAGAATCTCTCCACTGTCGTGGTTCGGATTCACTATGCCTTATTCTCTAATAGACTCATCTGTTGCATGGTTATTAAAAGGTAAAGACACGCATTAGAATTAAGGTTCAATTGTTCACTAAACTCCTTAACTAATTGGTATGATTGTTAAGACGCTTAGCTCATCAAATACTAGGTCATGAGATGTTAAGAACACTTCTGTGGATACATCAACCTAGGATTGATCACTGGTTAGCTACTCCAGATCAAGCATTGAGCGTAAATAAAGAAGAAGAACAACTAACAACAAACCCTAAGATGCAATCATAAAAGCATATGAATAGAACTTTAAAGGCAACGAATCTAGTTAAGCTTTTCTCCAATGAGTCAGTTCGATCTCGCTAGCAGCAGAAGTAAAGCACAAAACATGATGAATTTGTGATACACAAAAGCATATAGAGATCTCTTCCTTCAACCAAGAAGGCCTCATTGATCTAGCCTTAAAGAACTCTTAAAAAGTAGATGTATTATTAAGAACAAAAGTGAAACGAAAATACATGTTTTAGGTATTGATTTTGTGGCTGCCTTCTCTTCCTAGAGAGGCTAAAATCAAGTATATATAGTGCTAGAAGGGGTCCTAAGTCGGTTAGGGTTTTAATTCTAAGAAAAAGGAAAATTGCCAAAAGTGCTCGGTAATGTCTCCACACCGACCGCCCATACCGATCAGATTCCCCAGTCAGTATGGTGGTTGAGTCGGCGTGTCTTCGCGTGCTTGATGTCGTGATATCGATCGTGTTACCTGACCGGTGTGGCCGGTCGGTACTGGACAGTCTTCATCTTCTCCGTATCTTGACATGTCTTTAGTCTTCAGCTCATATTACCTTGTGTATAATTCCAAATGATATAATTCCAACATCATTGGAAATCTAACTGAAAGGGCTATCTTCAATCCAAGTTTCATCAAATTCCAAACTCATTTGGTCCTCCGTTTGTTGCTAAACTTCCGGCATATATAATCTGTCCAGTTTGGGAATCTACTTTATCTTCAAGGTATGATGACTTGAGTTGACTGCTTTGGCTTCTTAGATGGCTTTGATATGATGAATATTCCTTTTTCTCATTTTTGCATCCTTTTTGATGATTTAACTTGTTGGGACCTTAAAGTCTATGTATACGAGAAGACTACCTCTTTTGGTTGATTAGGGAAATAAAATCCACAAATTAAGTATGAAAACTGATAGTAAAATGGGTCAAATATAGGGTATATCAACTCCCACAAACTTAGTCTTTTCTTGTCCTCAAGCAAACAAAAGGTTTAGAATAGAAAAGAGGTTTTAAAACCTGTAATCCACATGAAACAAGATTAGTTTGCAAACGCTCTCCTCCTATCCCATCATGACTTCGCAGGCCCATCCTAAATCTCCTCCCTGCACGCATCTTAACTTCTACTCAATCGACTCTTTCTACTCTACCAGGTTATTGAAAACTCTCATCAAGGCTATCATTCAAGGAATACGGGCTAGGTGTATAAGGGAAGGCTGATTATAAGTGTTTAGGGTTACCTTAATCTCCGGGTGTGAGACATTATGCAAAATCGCAAGAGAGAAAACGGACCTATTGATGTTCGCAATCCCCCAATTACTTTGTTGTTGCTCTTCTTCCCCAAGACTTAGATTCTTCTCAGGGAATCATTATTGAATCTTCTCTACTCTCCTCTTCTTATTGATCAGGTCCTTCCTTGGGATATTCTTTGGCCATATGATCCATTCGAGCAATCGTATTCTTTGCCCTTAGCTTTTTTTTTTATTTTTTTTTCTTTTCTTTTCTTTTCTTTATGAAGGGGAAAGCGATTCTCTTTGGAATAATGAATCATAGGCACGAAATTGATACCTTGTTTTAAATGCCCAAGGAACGACCAAGCTCTTTGAATTTTGCTCTTTGCACTCCACCTCTCTTTAACATAATGACGCATCTCTTAGTGATTGTAAAATTGCATCGACCCTATTCTCTCCGACGTTTTTACACATATCTGCAAATATGAAACGAAAGGAAAAAGAATGCATGGGGTGTGAAAGAAGGCTAGAGGGTTGAAAGTGGGGAACCAACTAAAGATGAGTTGGCCGTTGATGACAACAAGAGGGTGGTAAAAAGGGAGTACCCCTTGACCTTAATCTAATATCCTTGACTAGAGATAATCAAAACCTATCTTAGTAGTCCAAATATAGAGTCAAATTTGTATCCATTAAAACCTGGCAAGTAGAATTTCTAGGCGGAGAGTCCATCATGAGGTGTCTGAATCGATTGTCCTTGTACTTTCCTTGTGACAATGGTCACTTGGTCATTGAAATCGAAACGCTAGAGGGTTGAAGGTGGGGAACCAACTAAAGATGAGCTGGCCGTTGATGACAACAAGAGGGTGGTAAAAAGGGAGTACCCCTTGACCTTAATCTAATATCCTTGACTTGAGATAATCAAAACCTATCTTAGTAGTCCAAATATAGAGTCAAATTTGTATCCATTAAAACCTGGCAAGTAGAATTTCTAGGCGGGGAGTTCATCATATGGTGTCTGAATCGATTGTCCTTGTACTTTCCTTGTGACAATGGTCACTTGGTCATTGAAATCGAAACGCTAGTTCCTAGGAAAGTGTCATCATTCCCTCTTGATTTTGACTCAATAAAATGTCTTTATGTTTTTGACAAATAATTTTTTGAAAAACCGAAAAATCAAACATGAGCAAACGCGTTAGTAAACAATAACCCCCCCCCCCCAGACTTAACTTACACCGTCCCTGGTGTAAATCAAATAAAATTAAGGGAGTCAACGAATTTGAACAAGTTTTAAAAGAGAGAGAGAACGATATTACCTCATTGTAGACAAAAGTCATAGAATTTGGTAAGAGTTGCCAAAGTTGTTGTTGCTTTGGATCGGTGCTAATGGGCTCAAAACAAGTGGTTTTATATTTCCCAATTGTCTCCTAAGAATGCTTACGAACAATACTTCTATAGTTGCCAACAACTCGCTTTCTATGGATCGATAAAGAAATTCATGATGGTGATGGTATGTCACTCTTACAACATGAACTCTCTCTCTAACCGAAGTGAAAGATCGCAGGAATATAGGCAATGTCGAAGCTCCAAGTGAATTTCCAAACCTTATGATCGAACGGTTAAGCTCATGATCGTCTAAGGTGCTCGGCTTGCTTCGTTTGCGAGCTAGAGTTTGAAATCCAAGGTTTGGCTCAAGCAAAATAGATATGTCGTCAAGCGTAGTGCTGAAATCGTCCTTCGGTGGTGGTGGGTGGTGGTCGTGGTCCATGATGTTGTCTTTCTTCTCACATTTTATTCAATGGTGACTATTCGCAAGATGAATGAATTGTGCGTCCACAACTAAACTCGTGCTGGAAATCTTTATGAGTACAAAATATCCTTGCAAAAACACTTGAATCACTTGTTAAATGTCACTTGTAACAAAGTTTTCAATACATGTGTATTGAGTGCTAAGTCCAAGGAAGAAACACAATGGCTTAAAAGAAAGAAATGAACGAATTCAAAATCTTTTAATTTTGCCAAACTTAGTGAAATTAGTGGTGGATAATCATCTAGATGTGTTATTCAAAACCAATTCAAAATAATCCAATTCAAAGAATTTTCCATTGCAAAATTCTAATGTTGTGGTTAAGTAATATTTAATGATGTATGGAATTGGTGTGTGAATTGAGAAAAAGTGTGAAAACTTAGCTAATGGACCGTTGGTGATGGTGGTGATGGTGGTGCGTCGATGCTCATTTGCTCCGGATGGATGAAGTTGGTTCTCCAATATGGCCGTGGTATGCGGCTGCTAATTCGAGGTGGTGGATGATGGTGATGACCGTCGTGATGGAGTGGAGTTTGAACCGTTCATGACGTGGTATGCGGTTGCTAATTCGAGGTGGTGGATGATGGTGATGACCGTCGTGATGGAGTGGAGTTTGAACCGTTCATGACGTGGTATGCGCCTATGTATCCGGTGGATGGCGATAGGTGTGTGATGGCCATCGGTAGAGACTGTGAACGGTGCATATGATAAACGGTGTAGGTTGGGTGGGAACGTCGGGTGATGATGGTGATCGATGCTTAGAACCGGATGGATGGTGGAAGATGGTCAAACCAATCCATGTCGTGGTATGCGACTCTGTATCGGGTGGATGGTGGTGATGGTGCGTTGATCGGTCGTGGTATGCAACTGAGAAAGCTTGAAGGTGATGGTGGGTCGGTACACTACATCGGTCAAGGTTCATCGGGATGGTTGGGTGGGTGGTTGATCGGACAGACGGCGATCGAGGGTGGCTTGGTGAGCCGATCGTCGAGTGATCGGTACGTGTCGGTACTGGTCAGTGGTACCGACCAATGTACACGATCAGTACGGGCCGCGTGTTCGTTGCGCGATCGAGATGTCTCGATACCGACCCGCTGTACCGGTCATGTATCCGGATTAATGTAGGGGTCGGGTACAGTTGCGGTCAAGGGTCGTAGTCGATCCTCGAGGGCTCTCGGTACCGATCGGACGTACAGATCGACTTACCCGATCGGTACGAGAATGGGTCGCGGTCCGTGGTGCATTACCGGTAGGACGAGTCGGTAGGGTTTGGTACCGATCGGTGGTCTCGGTACCGATATGCGGTCAGGTGACGGACGAATGGGTGATGGACGAAGGATGGTTGTGGCCGGTACCGGTCGGTGGTCTCGGTACCGACCCGCGGTACCGGGCATCATGACCGATTGGTACCGGGTTTGTTGAACGCGGACGGTCGACGCTCTCCGGTACCGACCCTCGGTATTGATCGACTTACCCGACCGGTATCGGGTGTATTGGGCAGGGCTGGTCGAGGCTCCCCGTACTGACCCTCGGTACCGACCATCGTGGTCGATCGGTACCGGGGTTGGCCGAAGGTTCAATACTCGGTACCGATCGGATGTACCTGTCCATGGTTCTGATCGGTACTAGTATTGGGTCGAGACGGTAAGGACGCTGGTACCAATCATAAAATACGATCGGTACGCGTGATCGGTGTGGGGCGCGTCCGGTTGTGCCGGTACCAACCATCGGTACCGGGGCTTCTCCGGACCGTTTTCTTCGTCTCTTCTCCTTAACTCGAACTCTTCATCTTAAACCACTCCTTAGTTGAATATCGATCAAAAATTCAACCAACATCTTCACCAATATTTTGGGGCTTCTTGTTATTCTCCAAATACATAAAAATTCTTGAAAAACCATGGATTAAATAGGTGGATAATAGTGCTTACAAAAAGAAAACCAAAATATGGGTTGCCTCCCATAAAGCGCTTTGGTTAAAGTCTCATAGCTTGACTCCTTGGGAGCTTTAGAAGGTGGAAGGATCCTCTAAAGGCTTAAGGTTGCCTTTAGCTTGTTGGTGTAGTCCTTGATCACTCTCATGATCTTCATCACTGAAGTGTCCGGGATGTTCAGCTGGCACTTCTTTCTTCTCCATTGGAAGGTATCGAGTTTGCTTCGATCTAAAGCCCGACGATGCTCCATAGTAATAGACATGCTTGTCTATATTGGCGAACAAAATCCTTTGCATCAGGTAGTCCATGATAGCTCCAGCAGTGCCCAAGAATGGTCTTCCAAGGATGAAGGGTGTGATATCGATGTGCATTGAGGCTACTTCAAAATCGACTGGGATAATGGAATTGCCAATTCTCATGGAGAAATTGAGAAGTTCTCCCAAAGATTATGTTGATGATCCATTAGCAACGGTTACAATAACAACTTAAGATTCAGATGCAAGTTTTTTCTAGAACTCAAACCACGGAATTAGAATTTCTCCACCGTCGTGGTTCGTATTCACTATGCCTTATTCCCTAATAGACCCAGCTGTCGCATGGTTATTAAAAGGTTAAGACACGCAGTAGAATTAAGGTTCAATTGTTCACTAAACTCCTTAACTAATTGGTATGATTGTTAAGACGCTTAGCTCATCAAATACTAGGTCATGAGATGTTAAGAACACTTCTGTGGATACATCAACCTAGGATCGATCACTGGTTAGCTACTCCAGATCAAGCATTGAGCGTAAATAAAGAAGAAGAACAACTAACAACAAACCCTAAGATGCAATCATAAAAGCATATGAATAGAACTTTAAAGGCAACGAATCTAGTTAAGCTTTTCTCCAATGAGTCAGTTCGATCTCGCTAGCAGCAGAAGTAAAGCACAAAACATGATGAATTTGTGATACACAAAAGCATATAGAGATCTCTTCCTTCAACCAAGAAGGCCTCATTGATCTAGCCTTAAAGAACTCTTAAAAAGTAGATGTATTATTAAGAACAAAAGTGAAACAAAAATACATGTTTCAGGTATTGATTTTGTGGCTGCCTTCTCTTCCTAGAGAGGCTAAAATCAAGTATATATAGTGCTAGAAGGGGTCCTAAGTCGGTTAGGGTTTTAATTCTAAGAAAAAGGAAAATTGCCAAAAGTGCTCGGTAATGTCTCCACACCGACCGCCCATACCGATCAGATTCCCCAGTCAGTATGGTGGTTAAGTCGGCGTGTCTTCGCGTGCTTGATGTCGTGATATCGATCGTGTTACCCGACCGGTATGGCTGGTCGGTACTAGACATTCTTCATCTACTCGGCAGGTTGACATGTCTTAAGTCTTCAGCTCATATTTCTTTGTGTATAATTCCAAATGATGTAATTCCAACTCCATTTGAAAGCTAACTCAAAGGGCTGTCTTCAATCCAAGTTTTATCATATTTCAAACTCATTTAGTCCTCCGTCTGTTGCCAAACTTCCGGCATATGTAATCTGTCCAGTTTGGCAATGTGCTTTATCTTCAAGGTATGATGACTTGGGTTGGCTCCTTTGGCTTCTTAGATGGATTTGATATGATGAATACTCCTTTTTATCCTTCTTGTATCCTTTTTAATTATTTAACCTATTGAGACCTTAAAGCCTATGTATACGAGAAAACTACCTCTTTTGGTTGATTAGGGAAATAAAATCCACAAATTAAGTATGAAAACTGATAGTAAAATGGGTAAAATATAGGGTATATCAGTCTACCATGTTGAATTCAACAAAACGTCTTAGCTCGACAATTTCTACTGAAAGTTGGATGATTCCAACTGTTGAGGTGGTTCCACCCGTAAATCTCGTTAGAGTTTGCTTTTGTTCATGTATGTTGCTTTCGCAAGTACCCATCCTTTGAAGGGTTTCTGCGTAGATTAGACTTATAGAGCTTCCAGTATCTATCAATACCCGATTGACTTTGCAATCATCGATTAGGAGACTGACCACGAGCGGAATATTATGCAGTTGGCTTAAGCCTTTCATATCTTGTTCACATAAAGTGACCTCTGAGTTTTCGTAGGGGTTGACTGCTTCTCCTCCTGTGTACATATTGTTTCGTTGCGCGCTTTCTTCATGGTTTCCTAAGATCATAAGGACCCTATTTTTAGAAGGCCTTATCAGTTTCTCTACTCCTGTTGTGTTCGTAATTGGTGGATTTAGGGTTTCGTCTCCGGACATCTTTGTAAGCATATTCCTGGTGAAAGTTACGCACTAAACCTAATCAATCCCCTTAGTAGGCGCCAATTTCGTGATACTGGATTGATCAACAGACCAAGATCGGTCCAAAGAATAGAGGAACTAGGTTTAAGCGTAAAATCACAAGGGAAAATAAGAAGTAAAAAGATGTGTATAGAACTCTTTATTGAAGGCGATGTCCCCAATTCGGATGAATACATCCAGTATTTATACAAGTACAAAGTCGGTCAAAATAACCCTAAAGATAAATAGAAAATCTCCTTAAAGATAAAAGGAAATTATACTAATTCTAAGTATTTCCTTTTATCCAAGCTAAGTCTTCAAATTTACTTGTATTTTCCTAGGTCGGTTGATGCTCCTTAACGGGTCTAGACACTGCTAATGGATCCTCGCTGGCCCATCCTGTGAGTTGTCCTCTCAAGTTCCATGTAGGGTCGGGTCTGAGATGGGTATGGTAATGGGTGTTAAACCTGGTACCACCAGCTACTCTGCTTGAGCTTCATTTAAACTGCTGAAATTTCCTTGAATGGCAGTATCAAGCTGAGTGCTTGTACTCTTAGTAACTTCTCTGTAGAAGATTCCAAGAAGGTGGTCTTTAGAGATTCCATGATGAGGACAGCTTGTGGTGAATCCTTTTAGACATTCCCAAGCTTCAATAAGGGATTACTGACTGCCCTGCTCAAAACAGTTGATATTGCTTTTGTACTTGGCAGTTTTCTACTTAGGAAAGAATTTAGATATGAATTCCTTCTTGCAGAGATCTGAGGTGCTAATGTCATGTTCCCACTGTGATGCTTTGCCTCCAAGAGAGAAAGGAAAAAATATCATTTTGATGGTGTCTTCAGGAACACCATTCATCTTCACTGTCCTACATAGCCTATCAAACTTGTCCAAATGATCAAGAGGGTCTTCAGATGGTAAACCATTGAAGATAGAGTTCTGCACCAAATTGATCATGCTTGACTTATTCTCAAAATTGTTGTTAGGCAGAGGCGGTGGACGGATTTCCAACTCAATGCTTTTGACATTTGGTTCATCAAAAGCTCTAATGGGCTCATAGCAGCTACAGGTCTTCCCTGAGCTATGGGTGGTGCTCTTGGTTGGGCTCCCGCTCCTAAGTTCTGATTCAGCTGCAAGACTGGGGTCTGAGATTCTGGTGGGGTTATATTATCAAGTCTTAAAGTTATAACCCAAAGATTCCTGCAAGTGCACAGGCAAACGCAGTACTACTAAGGAGTCGATCCTCTGGGACTAGAAAAATGATACGCTACGAATTTACAGATGCAAATTAAGCTAAGCCAAAATATGAAGTGAGATTATTGTGTGAGTGCAAACGTGATGAATTAATGGGAATGCAAACGAGGATGAAAAATGAATATGAGGAAAGAGTTAGGCATTAAGCAATTCACGGAAACTCATGGACACATACAAGGTATCGAGAGGGTTTTAGATTCTAGAACTCAAACCACGGCTATAGAATCTTCGCACTGTCAAGGCTCAGATTCCCTATGTCTTACACCCTAACAGACTCCGTTGTCGCATGATTATTAAAAGGTTAAAACACGCAGTCTAGATTAAGGTTCAATTTTTCACTAAACCCCTTAACTAATTAGTATGATTGTTAAGACGCCTTGCTCATCAAATACTATTTCGGGAGGTATAAAGAAAACTTACGTGGATACACCAACCTAAGATCTATCGCATGGTTAATTACTCCAGCGAAGGCTTTACGCACAAATAAAGATGAAGAATCTACTAGATAAACCCAAGCTTAGTCATCTAGATGAAAACCCTAACAATTTTGATGCATTAACATGAAATCCTTGAATGCCTAAAACCTAACAATCAAATTACTCAGACATGGTTGACGAAACAACGCAACAAGAGTAAGAAGCTATAAACATGATGAATTGAAAAATTAAAGGATAAGAAATCTTCTCTATGTCGAAGAACAAGGGATATCTCCTCTTTGAAGCTCTTAGAATCCAAAGATTAAATGTGTTTATTGCTTGTGGTGATGATAGGTGGCTGCTCTAGGTTGCCCTAGGCGTGGCCTTGTGATGGCTTACAACTTACAAAGGCTAAAAACGAGTATATATAGGTCTATGGTCTTCTAGGGCTTCTTTGATGGGCAAAAACACTCAAAACTGCTCCATATTGGGGATCTTCTAGCCTCTTCTTGGATCGTACTGGATTATCCTGGTACCGATTGTGTTACCGGGTCGGTATGGGGGGTCGGTATCAGGCAACTTTATCTCCTGGGCAGTTTGACATGCCTTTAGTCTTCTTGGTATAACTCTCGATATGCAATTCCAAATGATGCGGTTGCAACTCAATTGGAAAGCTGACTCAAAGGGCTATCTTCACTCCCAGTTTCATTCAGTTACAAATCCGTTTGATACTCCGTTTATTGTTAATCTTCTGGCGTATGCAATCTGTCCAACTTGGTAGAATGTGTAAACTTAGGAATTCCTTGGCTCCAATGGGTTTTTTGGCTCGCGTGAGTTGCTGTAGCTTGGGTTTATCCCTCCTTATGCTCCTTTTGAACCATTTTTTATTGCTTTCCCTAATAAAGACTCTAAAACTACAAATACAAGAAAACTACCTTTATAGGCGTAAAACCTTATTAAAAGGCTTAGAAAGCATTTGAAAATAGATAGTAAAATAGGTAAAATATATGGTATATCAGATTCCCACGATTGTTGTTGTTAACCGCAGCTTCCAAAGCAGGTGATTGGACTGGGTCGTTTTGAGCAGCTGCTGGTGCAGCAGTAGCATTAGCTGTGCGATTTTCCATATCACAAGCTGAATTAAGTCTCCTCTGCTTAGGCTCATCTTTAATATGTCTCTCAAGTCTACGGATATCAGGCACCAAATGAAGAATTTCTCCTGTTTGGCTTCTTCTTATCATACACTGCAAAACAGATAAAGCCAAGCAATCCCAAACAAAGCAAACACAGCAAAAAGTAAATGCAGAAAGTAAACACTTTAGTCTTAAATCTAGTAGCTAAACTTAATATCTATATGCGCAATGCTTCCCCGGCAACGACGCCAATTTGATGTATCATTTTCTTACCATGCATGCAAGAACAAACAAATAAAAAGGTCATAAATAAACCAATGCAATGCTAACAACTTAACTCACGACTCAATTGTAGCATAGATGGGATTGAACACAAGGAACCATGGTTACAGAATACTAAGCCATAGAACATTGAAAATAAGCTAAAGCAATCATAAAAGGAGGTTTGTTTCAAGTCACAGAGCTAAAAACTAAAGAAAGGCGAGAACTTTAAAAGCAGAGAATACGAATTCTAGATGAAAATAAGATTAAAGAGTTGAGCTTTCGGAGTAGCAAGTCGTTAAAACTAGCAAGGCGAGTTTAAACGAGTTAAAGGTCTCTTCTTTAAGCACCACCTAGGGCATGGACCACGAAGATAAGCACACCCAATGTCGTGGCGCAATACTCCATTGTTGAGTCTCTGTTTCTGCTTCACTGTCATGGCGAGACTTAGAGACTCTCCAAGCTTTACAAAACAAGGACCAATCGAGCCTAAGTAGCACAACTACATCATTTTCGTGGTCGAGGACACTACGCCGAGCAAAAGGTCGGTCAAGCATTTCCAAAAATACCTGACGGGCAGGGAACCGCTTGAGATCAAGATCTGAGCGGTCTATCTTAGATCAAGCATTGATCTCACCTAAGCTTGAGGATCTACTGCGTTGGACCTTCTACAACCTTAACCAAGCCTTATAAGTCATGTCCTACAACTCCTGAGCTCAACAAGTAGACTACTCACTCATGGCTACGATAAAAGCCATGATTGAGCTCGAAATATGCATAGAAATTGAAATCATAAAGAGCGATTAAAGAAGATGCAAAATTATAAACGTTAACTTGATTAAAACTAAAAACAAGAAGTACTTAGCACATTCAATGTTACAAATACACTAAGGAAGCTAAAATCTCAAAGAAAAACTAAACGAAAGCTAAAACAGGGAGAATCCGCTTACTCTTCACCAGGCTATAAGATTGTATTTATACTGCCTTGTGAACAGTAGCCGGGTCAACCCTAGTCAACGCGGGTCAACAAAATAAAATGGTCCAAAAAAGTCAGCAAATAACATAAGATATCGATCACAACCGACATGGTGTGTGACAGATAGGCTGCACAGTCCGTCTTCAGTCCAGGCGGTCAGTAGCCAGTATGTGTTCTTGGTAGAGCGGTATATCGGTCTTGTTCATAGATCTTCACCAATACCACGAGGTATTGGTTGTCATCTCTATCGGTCTTGATCGATACGCTGGCCATCGTAGTGCGGTCAGTAAATCTTCTTATGTTCTTTGTACCGCGGTCAGTTGCGCGATCTATCGGTCTCAACCGATACTTGAGCGCCTTATAGCTGCTCCTCTTCATTATTCTTTAAGCTTCTCCGCTCCTTTTCACCCAGATCCACATCCTCTGCACTCCTCCAGGCTCTAGCTAGCCATATATCACCATTTTATTGCAGATACCACCAGAAAAAGGGTAAAAGAAACGAAAATGTGTACAAAACCTAAACTAAGGTCCTAAGATGCGAGTGTAAGCTAATCTAGACTAATGCACTCTAACTGATGACAAAAGATGCATAAAGAATGATAAAGGGATGCAAATATATATACACATGAAAGGGGTAAATATATAAGTATATTAGGTTCTTATGAATGTAACCCTAAAATGTTTTGATAAGCCAACCCCCCATAAACTCGTGATCACTGAAGTTTCTTAATAAGCGATAAGTCCTAATAAGGTCGGATTTATGGTCCGAAAACTTATAAAGTCAAATTCTGAAATTCAATAGAATCAAGAATTCTTTACGAGTGCCGAGCTCAACAATACGAATTTGGAAAAACCATCAAGTTCTGGAGCGAGCTAAATCTCGAACAAGATCATAAACGAAATTGTTTATCTTTATTATTTTTTAAAAGAATTACAAATTTCTAGAGCGAGGTAAATCTTATACAAGATCTTAAACAAAACTGTTTATATCTCTTAAAGAAGAAATTACATAGTTCCAGAGAGAACTAAATCTTATACAAGATCTTGAACAAAACTGTTTATATTTCTTAACGAAAAGATTACAAAGTTCCAGAGCGAGCTAAATCTTATACAAGATCTTAAACAAAATTGTTTATATTTCTTAATGAAGAAAATACAAAGTTCCAGAGCGAGCAAAATATTATACAAGATCTTAAACAAAACTGTTTATATTTCTTAACGAAGAAATTACAAAGTTCCAGAGCGACCTAAAATCTTGTGCAAGATCTTGCAACAATGCAATCGCCAACTAAATCGTTGGTTAGTAACATAGTGGAAATTAAAATCCTTATCTAAAGGATAAACCGCTGTTGAAGTAACAATCGCGACAATAAAGGGGTGCCCGAGGTGTCGGATCTTCGTAAGACTTTAGAAGTAGGTGCTCCAATAAATTGGAAATATCCACTCCATACTCTTCGGGGGACCACAACACCTCGATCAAGGATCGCTATTCCCGAGCCTCTGGACGAATAACCATACGGCATCGGATCGACCGAACAAGCATAAGCTGACCATGGCCGTGGGAATATTATCCCTGACGTGACGGCTTCTTGGGAATATGATATTTGACATGAATAAAACCTTGAATCGTCACAATCTTTTGAAAGATTATGCAAACGGTTTAGCAGGAATTGATCTCCTCGTACGAAGGAACTGCTGAAGAGAATTCATTATTCTTTTTCTGGAAAGATGGATGGAAAGTGATTCCACCACCTCGGTCTTTCTTTAGAAAAAAGAGAACACTAATCATGTTCAAAAGCGTGTAGATTATGGAGGATTTAGGGTTATATTTATAGCGAAAAGAGGAGAGAATTTATGGCAAAACGAAAATGCCTTGGAAAGAGTTCTTACTCGCCGCTAGAGCACCCAATCGAGAAGTGCCACATGTCAAGTATGAAGATTTGGTGTAAATATTTCAAAAATTGTGCCGAATACGCAACTTCCTAACTGCAACTGACGGGTCGAACGTCCCTTGAAGAGCAATCGGTCTGGATCAGGCCACGTGTCAAAATACGTTCTCTAGATCGACTCGAGATATGAGTTGGGAAAATATCCTCCAGTACCCTTCGGTCGAGCGTACTAAAGTAATACTCGCCGAACTCAGGGGGTCTATTTGGTTGTAGCGGGCTTAGCACCCATTACCATACCCAACTCAGTTCGTTTGGTGTTATCAAACTCGGTACCACCAACTAGTCCCCCCCCCCCCGAGTTCGGCGAGTATTACGTCGGCAAGCTCGGCCAAAACGTACCAAGGAAGATTTGCCCAACTCAGATCTTGATTCGAGACAACGCTTCACCTTTGCACGTGGCACGCTCTGGACCGCTCGTTCCTGAAAGGACACTGAAGAGACGCCTCAGTTCGCTCGCGTCTGCCGCCAAGGTTTAATGATTACCCTTGACTTTTGCGCCTTAGAGTATAAATGTCGGATCTTTCGATATTTGGATTTTCCTTATTTATTCGTTATCCGAACAACGTAAAATCTTATTTTTCCCTTCTCTCTCATCCCTTTTCCTTACTCATCTGCATTTTAGGGTTTTTCCGTACGATTCTGATCATGACAAAAGTTTTTAAATCTTTATCTCCTTCTTCCTCTCTGGAAAGAAACACCAGTCTCGATGTCAACCATGAATATATTCTGATCAATTTTGACCCGACTTCTTTTTTTACAGAGACTGAAGCGTTGTCATCAAGATTCGTGCCTGACTATGCTAGCACTTCAGAGCAACCCGGTGTTGATCGCAAGGCTTCGACTCCATTTGTTAGTACGAGTGATTGTACGGGAAGTGGATCTGGCGAACAGTATCCCGATGAACAGATCGGCCAAGAATAGGTCGCTCAAGAGATCTTGGCTGTTCAGTTCGATATTTACAATATATCTCCTTTGTTATCAGATGAGAGGTCGTTGGACTCGATGAGGAGGGTTTGTCGCATGTCGGAGGAAGTAGAATTCCTGCCCCCACACCCCATGAACGTCCATGGGATTGTCTTGCGGGTTACATCTGTCTTCACGAGCAGATGTTTGTTGATTGTTCCTTGTGGTTCCCATTGCCTTATGTCTTCGTAAGGTATTGTGAGAATAAGAGCATGTGCTTATCACATATGACGATGGTCGGGACATGCAATCTCGTGGCACTTATAGTGCTTGGTGCCGAGCTCATTAACTTTTCTGTTGAAAAGTATGAACTAATTTTTGTGATGAAGGAGGGTCAATTCCCTATCCGTTTTTACAACAGCATGAAGGTTGGATGCAAGTTTATTGAACTGAAAAGTAAATTCGGCAAATGGTTTGACCGATACTTTTTTATGAAGATAAAAAATGCTTCGGTCCAGGATACCACCAGGACTTAACATAGTCGGTGGAATCCTTTTATGGGTAGATTTTCATAAATCTTGCATGCATGTACTACTTCGGCATTCATGATGCCTTTTTCTAACATATTCGTGTTGTATTATGTTTTGTAGTTCCTCATCCTCTGGCTCCTCCTCTTGCTGATTTACCTTTCAGAGAGGACCTCAACAGTTTAGGGGCATGAAACCATCGTTGGGACGAATTGTCTTTCAGTCGTATCTGTCGTGCTCGTGACAGACTTTGTAGCGACTCTCTACGAGTTACTTTAACGTTATAATGTTTTGTTTTTTTGACTTCAAAGTCTGACATCGCTTTGGATGTTTATTGTTTTCAGATACTTGGAATAGCGAATACTGGGCCGCAGAGATGAGAGGTGCTACTCACGACATTCTTGTTTTCAATACCCCTTCCATTCCGATCCATACTAGGAAATCCAGGAGAATTTCTGAGGTTTCCAGTAGGTTAGATGCCGCGGTCACGGCCGATCCGTCTGCCATAGTAGTTATCCAAGACTCTGAGGATAATACTAAAGGCATCTCTCTTCCAGATCAGGAAGAGAACGTACCTGTCAGAAATGGTTCTCCGAAGGTCTCTTCTGAGACCGAGGCGGCCAATATTTATAGGGCCGATGATGCGTGAACTCGGGGATCGGTCCCTAGCGAGCCTAACAAGCCAAAGGGTCATGGTGATGCTTCTCGTTTAAAGGGAAAGGGAGGTTGATCCCGTAGACAAGAAGGCAGAGAAGAGAGGATAACGGCTAAAGCTAAAGCTTACCTTGAAGCGAGAAGGATTCCATCCATTCAGATTGGTGGAACTTGTGAAGTCCTTCCATCTGAAGCACACGTTGCTCAAAGTTTGGGTGTTACACCTCCTGCTTCTCTTCCTATTAATTCTGACAGTTTAGTGGTTCCGCCATGCTCAGCTGGTCAAAGAGCTGTTGATATTCCTCAACCTCTTCTTCATCATGCTCCTTCTCCCACTTAGTTGACCAAGTCAACTTCGGAGCTTTCGTCCGAGTTTTCTCTTTCAAAGAGAAGGCGTACTGCTGAGGTACAGAGCATAGTTCACCAAAAGGTCTCTGGTTCTTCGGGAAACTCATCAGTTCAGTTTCCTCTGCGTCATGATAGTCGATTGTCATTTTCCCATACCGATCACGAACTGCCATTGGTTTCCGTAGACATCAAGACTAGGCCGAAATATGGTGGGATCGGAGTCAAGTTTCCTACGAATGTTGAGGACCTCCTTGTGCTAGATTGCATTCTCGACTGGTCACGAAATCTGCTTAACGTTCATTTCCTACTTGAATCCTTCTCAAATCACATCTTTTTGTGGCATGATTTGATATCCTTTTTCTGCAGATAATCAACTCAGGAAGCCTCATTATCAGTGTGTATGAAACAGTGATCGCTGTGGGGGCGTGAACCTGCACAGTTAGATTTGTCAAGGGTTGTTGAAGAGGCGGAGATCTCTAGTAAGCGGAGTCACCTAAAACACAACAGATTATAAAGAAAGTTCTCCGAAAACACTTAGCACAAGACAGATGTATAAAAAGAGTTCTCTTTATTGCTGTTATGGCTTAAGCGTTATTACAAGAGAGTTTCTCTGCTAAAAGTTGTGATCCCTTTTCTGGGTGAATACAATGAACTATATATAGTCTCCCTAAGTGACCTAGGTCAACTAAAAGAATGGGCCAGGCCCGTTAAGCAATATATTAAATTTAGGCCCATATTCTTATTAAGCCTATTTTACGTATAGGTTTAATGTCATTTTGGGCCTAGATTTCAACTGGGCCTTTGTAGGCTCGCTTCGATTCTGTCGCTTTGAAGTTGAATTGATCTTGTCGTTATATCGATCTCATAGGGGTGAAATCCGACCCCTACAGTTAGCCCCCCAGCTTGGTATTATCGAGTGATGATGATGCCAAGGTAGTCGCTGCTGAAGACTGAGATTGATATGATGGACTGCGCCTTTGCCATGAGTGGTTTTGTCACCACACTCGGGAAGTTTCAGTTGTTCCATGTCGAGCTAATGTCACCGCGTTTTCTTGGACTTGTGTGTGTTGTTGTTTTCTGTTTCTTTTCACTTAGTGGACTCTGATGGAGTTGATGACTCTTTTTGGTTAATAGGCTTGAGGCCTGCTAAGAAGTTTTTTGAACTTTTCCTAAACACCTGTTTAATTTTTTGGAACTTTTCCCAAACACCTGTTTAGTTTTTGGAACTTTTCCTAAACATCTGTTTGATTTTAGAAAATCCTCCGGGTATAAATAAGCTGCTTCATTCCAATTGATTTTCATCGATTCACATCTCTGTCCCATAGTACAAGGTAAAAATTCTGCTTTCTCTTTTCTCTTGCGTTTTTTTTTTTTTTTTTTTTTTTTTTTTTTTTTTTGTTCTTCTTCTTCACCATTGTTGAGCTTTCGATCCTCCTCTTCTCCGATCTGCGACGTCGCCGTCAACCTGCGTTATTGGTGGTTCGTGATGTCTTGTTGGATCGATGAAATCTTAATACAAGACCTCGGTTCGTGTCTTGTATGTTCGTGTTGAAGACGAAGCGTTCGTGTTGAAGACGAAGCATAGATCGAGCCTCGTGGTGAAGAAGCAAGCGTTCGTGAGTGAGGCGGTGATGTGGCGGCGCAGCAAGTGAGCGGATCAGATCGAAACGAGGTGAAAACGGTGCGGAGAGGGACGAACGGCGAGGAAAACCGGTTGGATCCGAGTTGGACCGAGTCAACTCGGTCAACTCGGTTGAACCGAGTCAACTCGGTCAACTCGGTTGAACCGAGTCAACTCGGTCAACTCGGTTGAACCGAGTCAACTCGGTCAACTCTGTTGAACCGAGTCAACTCGGTCAACTCTGTTGAACCGAGTCAACTCGGTTGAACCGAGTCAACTCGGTCAACTCTGTTGAACCGAGTCAACTCGGTCAATTGAGTTGAACCGGGTCAACTCGGTCAACTGAGTTGAACCGGGTCAACTCGGTCAACTCGGGTTTGACCGGTCTGACCCGGTTTGACCTGGTCTGATCTGGTTTGACCCGGTTTGATTTGGTTTGACCAAATTTGACTGGTTCGACCAGATTTGACTAGCGGAGTTGACTGGGACTGAGTTTGACCGCGAGTGTGACCAAGTTTTGAATTCTCATCGCAGCGGAGAAAGTTGACTGGCGACGATGACTCCTAGCTCCGCGGATTCGTGGCTCGATCGCAAGCAAGACGAGGATGACTCAAAGACTGTTTCGGACTTCGGCAATTTTGGAGAGATGACTGTTTCGGACTTCGGCAATTTTGGAGAGATGACTGCTGACCCTTCACTCTTCGCATGGAGAATGATTCTTTCTTCAGAGTTAGTTCGACGAGATCGGCTTCTTGAAGTACTTTGGTTGTAGCTGACGAGGTGTTGTTGGAGAAAAGATCATGGTGGTGAAGAAAACTCAGAGAGCTTTGGTTCGCAGTACATGGTGATGTGCTGAATCTCGATCAACTGCGAAGCAGAAACGAAGATATCTTCTATGGTGAGGTGAGATACAGTTTCGAGGCCGGTGACTCCATGATGAGGCGAAACTTTGGAGAAGAGATCGTGATACAACAGCATGAATGATGTCGTTTTACTGAAGCCTTGCAGGCGCGAGTGAAGTTCTCTTAGGGAAGCCTGGTCATGATCAAGTGAAGCCTTGTCAGGATCGAGTGAAGCCTTGCATGCGCGAGCAAAGTCATTTTGGTGAGATGAGGTCTCAAAGTTTGACTTGGTGAGATTGATTTGATGCTTGATTGAAGTAAAGCTTGACCACCAATGTGGTAGAAAATGACTCTTTGGATTATTGGTTATGCCTTAACCCGACGTTGATGCGTCGGAGACGATGTGTGCCTTGTGTTTTGCTAAAGAGGTGTTGCGACCCGTTTGTCTTTACTGAGTTCTCACATTTTGTGGCAAACCGCTAGTGACAAGTTTGCTCGAACTATGTTCTCGCTTCAGATTTTAACAATGATCGTCCTAGTTTGCGAGACTATTGTTGCAGACTGTTTCGCTCCTAAAGACGAACATGTTATGTTGTCGCTGATGATCCTCTTGGCTTCCGGGCGAGTCCGTGTTGCCAAGAGTGATCGTAGTATGTTGTTTGAGACCAGTGTTGAGTTAACTGGATTTTTAATGATCTTCTCTATTTACGGGCGAGTTCGCATTAACACGCCCGCTCCAAGAGTGAACATGTTATGTTGTTTAAGACCAGTGTTGAGTTAACTGGGTTTTCTGATGATCATCTTGGTTTACGGGCAAGTCTTTATTGACACGCCCGCTCCAAAACTGACCACGCTATCGCGTAATGACCAACGATTAAGTGTAGTTGGGTTTTTTGAGTGAACGTTTAGGTTTACGACTTTGTATTCAAAAACGTAGCCGTTCCTATAATGAACACTTTGCGATTGTACCAGTGTTGTGGTTAACTGGGTTTAGAATGATCATTTCGGATGACGCAGGTGTTACTCCTTGAACACCTCCGCTCGATAATGATCATTCATTTATTTGTATAGCGCGCTGTTTACCGCAGTGGGTGTAATAGTCAGATTTGGTTTCATCACTGTGGCCAGTAGTGACGTCAAGTCTTTTTTGTTTTTGACTTGAGTAATCCGTGAAGGATGTAAGAGAAATATGAACAAATCTTTGATCTTAATTAATCGTAGAGTTTGTTACAAAAAATGGGAGTATACGAGTATACGTACCCACTCCCCCCCTTTTTACGGAGGAGGACAACTGAACTCATCCGGAGATGAGCTGCCTACGTACCCATTGCAGGGATCAAGTCGCCTCGTAGTTCATGTTTTTGTAGAGCTAGAGTTACTCAGAGATTTCCTCTATCTCGAAATCTTCGAGACTAAAGTCACCTTTGAGTGTTCCGGCTACGAGCTTGGAAACAAGTTTGTGTCCCAAGGTAGGGCAGTTTGCTGTGGAATGTCCGGAGGTACGGTGGTATTCACAATAAGATGTTTCATCGTAGGTGCTTTGTCCTCCGGTACACGGGTTGTAGCTTTCCAGCTCTACTTGGTAGTTGTGAGCTCCTTCGAAGTCGCATTCGTGATGGGCGGAGCCGGAGCTAGTGTTGTTCTTTTTTGAAGTATGAGGGTTAGCGGTCTGCGGTGGGTTATTTGTTGGCTTGGATTTTACCTTTTTTTGCGATGCTCGTATCTCGTCCTCGTTCTTGGCGAAGTCGGTAGAGCGATGAAGAGCATCTTGGATGGTTGATGGGGTGTTCACGGTCATTTCTTGTCGAAAGGGAGAGGGGCATAACAAAGCTCTTCTCAAAGCATCCAATGCAGAGGCATTGCTAATTCCTTCCACTTTGGAAAGTACTGTTTTGAACTTTTCCATGAAGTTTCGCAGACTTTCGTTTTCTTCCTGTCGAATATTCCATAGATCTCCGTCGAAGATTTTTCGCTCCAAGAATATTCCGTAGTGTTGCACGAACATGCCAGAGAGTTGTCTGAAGTTATCGATTGAGTTCTTTTCTAATCTGTAGAACCATTGGAGGGCAGGTCCCTTGAGGTGTTCGACAAACAACTTACAGTATCCGGCCTCTCTTTCTTCCTCATTGAAATTAGCTCTGTCCAATGCTACTTTGAATGACAGGAGGTGATCCTTTGGGTCGGTTTTTCCTTCGTAAGGCTGGATCTTGATCTTTCCAGAGTCAGTAAATTTTGTCTTAGAAATCCGTTCAGTAAAGGGAGTGTTTTGCGCCTCTTCGAGCACACGATCGATTTCTGGGGCCCTACTGGTGACGCGGTGTACTTGGGATTGCACCATTTTTAAGTCAGAGGCGGCTCGTTCCATCTGTGCTCGTAGCTTTTTCATCTCTTCCTGTTGAGCCTGGTGTTGTGCTCTACGCACCTGCTCGAGTATGTCATGCTCGATCCAATAAGGATCTTCTTCCTCGTTGGCGAGGTCTTGTGTATGTCTTACGTTTGCGCCGCTTTGCTGAGTCTGCGTGCGTCTCTTACCTATAGGTAGGTTGCGGTTTTCAGTGCGAGTCCCGCGAAGGTTGACGTGCGTTGGTCCCGAAGTTAGTGGGTTGACATGCGTTGCATCGTCAACTTGTTCTGGAGCGGCATCCATTGTCTGCGGGGGTGGTGGTAGGTCATTTCTGACTCTTCGTGCTGTGCGCGGTGTCGAGAAGTTGAGGGCTTGTGGCTGGAACCGTTTGATCGATCCTCGTGGTCCTCCCTTCTTGCGTGCCATCGTGAGAACCTTTAGCTTGCCCTTGAAGGTAGTGTTCAGCTTGTCCTGCTTTGCAGTCTTCTCGAGGAGCGTATTCAGCATGTTCTTCACCTCAGCCATGTCTGTTGAAGCTGTTGCGGCGGTGTCCATGTCAGGGTGCGATGCTGAGGAGTTCTTGTTGCTGCTAGTCATTGCGTTGGGTCTGATGCGTGTAGTGATTCCTAAGTGTCAGAGAATTCTCCTTCCCCTTAGTCGGCGCCAAACTGTGGGGGCGTGAACCTGCACAGTTAGATTTGTCAAGGGTTGTTGAAGAGGCGGAGATCTCTAGTAAGCGGAGTCACCTAAAACACAACAGATTATAAAGAAAGTTCTCCGAAAACACTTAGCACAAGACAGATGTATAAAAAGAGTTCTCTTTATTGCTGTTATGGCTTAAGCGTTATTACAAGAGAGTTTCTCTGCTAAAAGTTGTGATCCCTTTTCTGGGTGAATACAATGAACTATATATAGTCTCCCTAAGTGACCTAGGTCAACTAAAAGAATGGGCCAGGCCCGTTAAGCAATATATTAAATTTAGGCCCATATTCTTATTAAGCCTATTTTACGTATAGGTTTAATGTCATTTTGGGCCTAGATTTCAACTGGGCCTTTGTAGGCTCGCTTCGATTCTGTCGCTTTGAAGTTGAATTGATCTTGTCGTTATATCGATCTCATAGGGGTGAAATCCGACCCCTACAATCGCCGAGAAGGAAGAACACTAATGTTGACGCAGCTCGGAAGGACCTGGACCGTCAAAAAGTTCGGGATGATACTTGGGAGGTTTCTACCGTTGCAAATCGACAAAGTGCGAATGATTACGCGGCCCAAGTCGAGGTGTTGAAGGGAGAGAAATAGAGGTTGGAAGAAGAAGTGAAGAAAAGAGATGTTCATCTCGAGGCGGCTTCTACCGAGACGGCTAAACTTTGAGCCCTCTTGGAGAAATCACGCCTTACAGCGGATTGTGTCAGGAAGGAGCGTGATGAGGCACGCCGCCGAGATGATGAGATCGCGAGTGGTAGTTCTTCCCAAATTGCAAGACATTCGTGGGGCCTGGATCTAGTTACTCTTCACGGTCAAGAAGAGGTAAAGGCTCAGCTCTATTACAGGCGTGGGGCCCGGATAAGTTTGGAAAGGATGGTGGAATCCGAGTATGTACTTCCTCCTGGCCTTCTTGAGAATTATACGAAAGAGGAGGGAGAGTATCTCGCCCAAGTCGAATCCTTCAGTGCTGACTCCCTCAGCGATGATACTTTGTTTATGACTCCACCGCCTCCTTCTGCTGGTCCTCCTCGAGACGTTGCATCCCAAGTTCTAGAAGGAATCAGCGAGCACGGATCGTTTCTCCCCTCTCAAGATAGACAAGATGATGACCACCCTTACGCCTCATGTGGCTTGTAATTTTATTTTGTTTTTTGAACAAGGTACCCACTTTTGTGGGTTTTAATCTGTTTGACGGGTGTGGATGCCGGAAATCGCACAATTAGATTTGTAAGGGTTTCGAGAGGAAGCAGAGATTTCTGAAGAAAAGCTATGAAGAACAATGATGAGCAGAGAGAAATTAGGGTTTGTAATTGCTTTGTATTGCTTATGTGATAAAAATTGTGAATAATCATTACAAGTGTTTTTGCATTGATATATATAGCCCCCTAAGTCGGCTAAGCCTTTTCCTAAAAGATAATGTCAACCTTTTCCTAAACCTTCGTGGATTACCTTTTTCCCCTATGTCGGTCGAGCCTATGTGGGCTTCGTTACTGGGCTTTAACGCGTTGAACCTTCTGGAACCTTCGTTAACGTTCTGACGGACGACGAAGCACCTGAAGCCAATGGGAATGGCCTGGGCACCGATGTCAGCTACCTGGACACTGATGAGGCCAGGCATATCGGTGTCACTGGGTAGTGACATCGGTGCCACTGCCTGTCATCGGTGTCACTGCTCAGTGACATCGGTGCCAGGTAGCCTTGGTCTCTGCAGCGCCTCATGTTGGCTCTGTGACCTCTCCGACGCTATATTCATGACTTCTCATGGGGTGAAGATAGCTTCGAAGGTTCCTTTGCCAGGTAGAAAAGGTCTTCACCCTTTCTTGTAGGTGAAATGACTCAGGGGTTTTCAAGAGGTCTTCACCCTTTCTTGTAGGTAAAATGACTTAGCGGTTTTCAAGAAGCCTTCACCCTTTCTTGTAGGTGAAATGACTTAGGGGCCACATTATCTTTCCCTGTTGAAATATGCTCGTTGCCTCTCATAACATTGAACGTCGAAGTTCAGCGGGTGTAATTCGACCCCAAGAGTTAGCCCCCCAGCTTGATAGTTGTTCGAAGTTATGATGTTGTTGTTAGCGTGATGCTATGGGCTTGAGCCTTTAGTGTTGATAACACTGTAAACGTTATGCTTTCGAAGATTTTAAGACTTCGCGCTTCGCTTGTCGAAGCTGATGATGAAGATTTTAAGACTTCATGTTTTTGTGAAGATTTTAGGACTTCGCGCTCCGCTTGTCGGAGCTTTGTCAACGTAGAAGACTTCTCATGGGCAGAGAAGACTTCGCCTCACAAGCGGAGAAGACTTTGCCTCGCAGGCGTAGAAGACTTCGTCTCGCAGGCGGAGAAGACTTTGTCTCGCAGGCGGAGAAGTCTTTGTCTCGCAGGCGGAGAAGTCTTTGTCTCGCAGGCGAAGAAGACTTTGTCTCGCAGGCGAAGAAGACTTCTCGTTTTTGGTTGTGAAAAACCCTTGCCTTAGGTCTTGACTTTGATTTTTGAATGCTTGAAGATGAGAAAGCTTTTGATGTTGTTGATCAACAAGCTTGATTTTGTTGAAGATGAAGGAAAGTCCTTGAGTTTGACCTTTGGTTTGGCTTGATGTAAGTGAATTTGGTGTTTAGAGTTGATGGATCCAAGTGAGGTTCTCGGGTTTGACGCCGACGGAAGCGCCGTTGCCGCCGTGGACCCGATCTCTTCGGCGTCGTCCACAGACATCACGATGGCTGCCAACGTCCCGTTGACATCAGGGCCGAGCCGCATGGGAGAAAACCCGAAGTCGGCGTCCACCAAAGTCACGATGACTGTCGCTGTCCCGTTGACATCTGGGTCGACCCGCGTGGTAGAAAACCCGAGGTCGGCATCCACAAACGTCACAATGACTGCCGATATCCCGTTGACATCAGGGTCGACCCGTGTGTAAAAAAACTCGAAGTCGACTTCGTCCCGCGATGATGGCCCGATGACGTTGCCCGATGACCCGACGGACCGAGCGGAAGGAGGTTCTTGAGCGTGACGCTCTCTCTGTGCAGAAGATCAAGAGGGACTGTGATGATAAGTTGACGAAGCTTAAGTTGAAGGTCGAGGGTGACGTAGTTCAGCAGAGGGGTGAGCTTAGGTCTGCTAGTGATCTTCAGCGATCTAGGATCGATGACGCCGTTGCTGAGGCCAGAGATGAGATGACTCGCAGTTTTGCGGAGCGGACTAGCGAGGTTGCTGGGTTACTTGCAGAGATTGGCGGGATGGCCCAAAAGGACATGTTGAACCTTACCGAGATTGACGCGAACTTGGATTTCATTGCCCTTCTTCAGGGACCGGAGCTGCCAGACCTCCCGACGGAGGTTAAGGCGCTGCACGGGCGGCGTCATCCGATGTACGATGCTCACGATGTGTTTGCGGACCTTCTTGCTAGTGTCCGGAGAGTACCTGAGATCCATGTGGTTTCTCCTGGCGCTGTTGAGGCCAGCGTCTCTGTTGACGACGACATCGAGGTGTCAGACGAGGACGACGTCGAGGTGACGGACGAGGACGACGTCGAGGTGACAGACGACGATGAGGACGCTGAGGACTGATCTAATTTTTCTTGTTTTTTAGACTAAGCCCGTTTTATGATTTTCGGACGTTATTCCCCATGATTTTTGGAGATAGCGTTGGATGGTTTGTATCCATGCTATGATTATGTTTACTTCGTATTGTAGCGGTGCTTTGATTTCTATGATGCTTCGTCCATGATTTTGTTTTGATTGCGATTGCGCTTCACGCTTTGTCTTTGATAGATCATGAGAACTTCAAGAGTGATGATACTCGTTTTGTTGACCAAGCCTTTAGTATAGATTGAAGGTTGTTTACACTTGAAATGCCTTTGGCTATTTGTACCAACGTCGTTGTTGGGTTTATGATTGCAGGGTCACAAAAATCGCAAATGCGCTTTTGCTCCTTTCCTACCAACGCTTGTTGTTGGGTTTTCGCTTTTACCAATGTTGTTGTTGGGTTTTCTGGAATGGCGGTGCTTTCCGAACATGTCTGTTAAGAAGCGATCACACCTTTTGACTTGACCAACGTGTTGGGTTTTCTGAATGATTATTCGGTGTATAAACCTAAGTAATCATTGGCAGCTGCTTTTTACCAACGGTGTTGTTGGGTTCTTGAATGAACGTCCGGGGTCAAAAGCCCAGGAACTGAACATTAGAATCAGTCAGAGTCAAAAGCCCAGAAACTGATCGTTGTAATTTATATAGCGCGCTTATGATCCGATGATGGATGTCAATGTGTTCAGGTTCACACATTGTTGTTGTGGCCAACAACAACAACAGTGGATTGAACTTGCTTAAAAAAGGCTTCGAATAATCCATAGAGGATGTAGCTGATGACATTGCTTGAACAAGGCTTTGAATAATTCATAGAGGATGTAACAGATGAAGTCCATGAGACTTGTGTCAAGTGCCTGTTACATGAAGGAAAGAGCTTGATAAAAAATGGGAGTATACGAGTATACATACCCCACTCCCCCCCCCCCCCCTTTTGATGGAGGAGGGCAACTGAACTCGTCTGGAGATAAGCTGCCTACGTACCCTTTGCAGGGATCAAGTCGCCTCGTAGATCATTCCAGAGGCCCAAGAGGTACTAGTGGCAGTACCCTTCGAGTGCCTTGCAAACCACTAGGGAGTGGTGTGGTGGGTTGTTTGGAGACGTAGGTTCGCTATGATGAAAGGCTGCAGACCTTGCAACTTGCAGACGCGTTGGCTCTGCGTTTTCAATAGCTTCTCCAAGCTGTAACTACTATAGAAGGTCGGTCAAATATTTGACATGTTCGGAGCTGGTATTTGTTCTCTTTCGTGATTCTTGAGGTGAAGATTCCTCTTTCTTTTTCTCTTTGTTCCTTAGGTATGTTGAAGGCACAGCTCTCATCAGGTTGAAGGCACAGCTCTCATCAGGTTGAGCCAAGGAGTTTCCATGATCATGTTGTAGATTGCCGGCTGATCGGAGACAGGGAAATCTGAAAGAGAGGTTTTTGAAGTATCATGCTGGAACAACAAGGAAGGTGTTCCAACACGCAGAACAAAGCAGAGATGGGCTCTTATTGAACTAGAAAGCCCAATTATGAGAGAGATTGAAAGCCCACATAACATGAAACTTAGGGTTTCGTGGTGGTAGATTAAATAGAACTAGACGGTGACAAGAATACTCACGTGCTTAGGGTTCTATTGTGAGAGGCACACATGTGTGTGTGGCGTCGTCCACTAGAGAGGAGATCACATAAAAAAAGATCTGCCTCTTGGTGTTTGAATCCATGTTATAATAAAAAATGGTGTGTATCCATATAGCGATTGTAGGTTGCTTCTTTTTCTAATGGATTGATTCTGGACTAGGTCCCGGGGATGTAGGAAACGAACCTCGTGAAAAAACTCTATGTGTTCTTTATTTTATGTTCATACACACACAAACATACAAATCTAGCCACAAAATTGCTTTTTCAATTGGTATCAAGAGCAGGACTCGATAGAGATTCATTCTTATTTTCGGGTATGATCCTGGACTCGGTGTTGGTGGTTGAGATTGAAGAGCAAAGTATGAGATTAGGTTTCCATAATGTTTCGTATTAACGAAGAAGAAGCTTGAGTTTATGGTTGCCTCGAGAGAAGACAAGAGAAGAATCAGAAGAAGAGAAAAATCAGAAGAAGAGAAGAGAAGAAAATAAAAGAAAAAACGGAACCACTGCGACAAGCCATATTGCGGGCTGTGTTCCCAGTGGACCCGAAGAAACCAAAAGTTTATATTGGTATGGTTGCAAAGATAACGAAGTCATCTTTCCACAGGAGAAAACGGAACTCAATTCGGAGGTAAATTGTGGAAGTCATGAGTGTTTGCTTATACCCAAATATGCAGAAAAACCTGCAATCGAGAAGCTAACTTCAAAGATGTATTCCCGCCGACTCATGTAGACCCAGGTCACGAACAAGGTGTCCCTGGAACGATCTCACTGCAAGGAAGAGATTTAAAGTGGCGGTTTATCAATCAAGGTTAAACTCCATCTACAAATCGTGGTGAGAATTGTCCAAATATCATCTGAAGCAGAAACTATAGGAGAGGCTGGAACACGAATGGGAATGTTGGAACATGACCGGGAACATAAATAGGCTTGATTAGCTTGAGAGTTTTTGAATGAATGTGCCAACCAAGCAGGGGGAAATTAATGTGTCGATGCATCTCCAACAAATCTCGATGAAGATCCTAAAAAGTGAGTATCAAGAATGTGATGATGCGACCAGAGAGGGGGAGTTGAATGCTGAATCTAGAGAGTGTGAAGATGAGCTTGGATGCACACATTCAATCAAAAAGGGGGAGAATGAAAGAGAGGTTTTTGAAGCATCATGCTGGAACAACAAGGAAGGTGTTCCAACACGCAGAACAAAGCAGAGATGGGCTCTTATTGAATTAGAAAGCCCAATTATGAGAGAGATTGAAAGCCCACATAACATGAAACTTAGGGTTTCGTGGTGGTAGATTAAATAGAACTAGACGGTGACAAGAATACTCACGCGCCTAGGATTCTATTGTGAGAGGCACACATGTGTGTGTGGCGTCGTCCACCAGAGAGGAGATCACATAAAAAAAGATCTACCTCTTGGTGTTTGAATCCATGTTATAATTAAAAGTGGTGTGTATCCATATAACGATTGTAGGTTGCTTCTTTTTCTAATGGATTGATTCTGGACTAGGTCCCGGGGATGTAGGAAATGAACCTCGTGAAAAAACTCTATGTGTTCTTTATTTTATGTTCATACACACACAAACATACAAATCTAGCCACAAAATTGCTTTTTCAAAATCGACCATCCGCTTAACGTTGCCAGCTTGGACGGGAAGGCAAATTGTTCCCATCGTCATGGTTGTCTCGCCAGAGAAGCATGTTATGGGTTTAGGCCGCCCTTTGATTGTGGATAAATCAATCTTCATTCGCTCTAGCGTTTTCTTGAAGATGACATCCACCGAGCTTCCTATATCAATAAGAACACGAGCGACGTTGAAGTCCTAAAAAGTCAAGTTGATTACCAGGGGATCGTTGTGTGGTTGATCGAGGCCCTTGGTGTCTTCTTCGTCGAAGGTGATGGGGTCGCTTGAAAGCCTTGGCATTGCAGGCGCTGATATGTTCAGCATTGGTAAGCTTCGATCGCAGTCTCATTGTCAGCACAATACCGCGAGCCTCCCATTATCATGTTGATAACTTCGTGCTGGTCCTCGTTTTCCATGCCATCATCACGACGCTGGCGTCTGGGACTATCCACTTGTTTTTTGGTGTCGGTAAGAGCTTTCTCCTCTGGCTTGAAGTCTGACATGCTGTTGTTGTTCTTCAAGGTGCCCTCTGTGAGTTTGGCTATGAGCTATTATAACGCCCAGGTTTATTATCTAAACCGGGGCGCCACTGATGAACGCTCAGGCATCCGATCAGAGGTTCCCGGAACACATCCAAAATCCCTAGACTAGATTTCTAAGTGTTCATCCCCGTCGGATACACCTCAAGGCTTGCCAACCCGAGACATACCCGATGGTTTGTTCGTCCGGACAAAGACTAATATCTTATGAAACCCGAGTTATTTTAAAATCTTATTTTTATATATCTTTTACATAGAATTTTCAACGGTTTACAAAGTATAAACGTTACGAGTCTAATACTCCAAAATGATCATTTACATAATAAATATTAATCATTTACCGAAAGGCAAAGACATCTACCACTGATTATCCTAACGTTCCTTCGCGTGCTCCCCAAAGGTCTTCCCGCTAAAGGTTACCTGCAAAACAAGTTGAGTCATGAGCACTAATTGCTCAATGAGTGTAGGGTTTCCCTAAACAATTTCATTTCCCATCCAAACCCAAAATAACAATCAACACACAAACAAGCAAAACAATCAATGATAGGTTATTAATGTTTTTAGTTTCATAAGGCCTACGCGTAGACTATTCCCATCACATGTAACCAAAGGCATCGTTCGGTCCATAACCACAAAGGCTAAAGACTTAGGATCCTTAATCATTCATGTGGCCTTAAACATAGGGAAACCACATCGGGAATATGCATCGTCATGCGTTACACGGCCCGAGGCTGCAATCCCATCTCTCTGTGTCTTCGTGTACTTAACCGAAATCTTTATCGGTCAAGACACAGCCTCAAGGGAATATCTTTCCACGTTCAATAATTTTTTATAAGTTTTACTACCACTTAAGTTACGAGTAAACCTATACGATTTCATACTTAGCATTCATTAAGTGTTTCCAGCACTTAGGCAAATTCTTAGCAAACGCCGCATGAACCTCAATCAAATAATATTCAAGATTACTTAGCAAAATTATAGATTTCGTGTATAAACCTCTACGATTATAATTCCATATGATCAAGCAAGCACCACGAAACTCATTCAATTTTTTTGCAGTAAAACAACAAACATAACCAAAGACTCACCGATTACTTGGTGAAAGTATGCGATTCGATTCACTCAATGAATTCTACTCTCGGCTGCCTTACGATCAGACTGATGATCCTTCGGAGTGATGATCTGTTCCATTAGATCACACGAAAATTACTAAGGCAACACTTAGAGTTTTCTTATGGAAACATTATGGAAAGTTCACTCGAACATTACCTAGATTGGAACAGAATGGTTCAAGGGACTTCGGTGATCGTCTGGAATCACACCGGAACTGATCCTATGAGTTTGAGATGGATCCGGCCATCGGATCAAGAAACTAAGGTCAGATTCAAGATCAACACGAAAAATCTAGTCGGACAAGACAAGATTTATAACGGAAAATCTTACCCTAAGAATTATCGAAAGCTGATCGATAAGGGTCTCGGTGGACTAGCGAATTTGGTCAGAGTAACACTCGGCAAATTTGTGTACTGGCCCCAGATACTCGATGATCGAACAAGGTTTCGCGGGGGTTAAAGATTACAGACTGATCGGACAGAATAACACTCAGAGAAACTGATCGGATCGAAGTGATCGGACAAGTTTTCTAAGTGGTTAACTGCTCGCGGTGGTTTAGACTGATCAGAACAAAGGTTCGCGGTCACTGAAAATATCGGACTGATTTGCTAGGATTTTTCAGAGTGTTCTTGGTTTCGATTATGGTTAAGGACGAGGACAAAGCCTTGCTTATATAGGCGGAAGGCAAGCAGCCTAGCAGGCTGGTGAAGCAGCTCGGCAGATGGCTTTACCCAGCCACCGAGACTGATTCTAGGTGCGACACGAGGATTCTAAGGCTGAGCAGCTACTTGTCATAACTTCGCCGAAGGGTAAGCTTAGCCACCAAAACAATTATGGTCGTGACACGTGGATTGGACAAGCTTTGCAGCTGCTTGTCCTTGCTTCAGCCAAGGGTTTCGTAGGCAGCTCCTACTTGGACGGTTCTTCGTCCAAAGGTTAGCTTAGTGACTCACCAAGCACCCAAGCGAGGGTCATTACAGCTTTCGCCCTAACTCGCGACACCTTGCGGTGGTGTGTCCACTTGCTTTGTGGAAATCGCAGTACAACTTCTCGTCATAGTCCATTGATTCTCTGGTCCAGGTGTTGTTCCAGGTTCCTCTGCCGCGACCGCGCCCACGGCCTCTTCCATGTCCGTGACCCGATGACTCGACTTGATAGTTGTGAATCCTCCAGATCCTCCTTCGTATTGGACGTAGGCGGGATTGTTTTTCTTAGGTACAGTGACTTTGGCTGGTTCGCTTACTTGTTTGGTCTTTCCGCCCTTCATGGCTTGGACTTCCTCTTCTGTTCGAGCGAAGTCAGCAGCACGGTGGAGAGCGTCTTGGATTGTTGTTGGCGTGTTGAGGCTCATCTCTTGCCAGAATGGAGATGGACACCGAAGTGCTCCTCGCAAGGCTTCTAGGGCTGACTTGTTGCCGATACCTTCAACCTTTGACAGCGTGTTCTTGAACCTTGTCATGAAAGACAGAAGACTCTCGGTCTCGGCTTGTTTGTTATTCCATAGTTCTGAGTCGTAGATCTTCTGTTCCATGAAAATGTTGTAATGCTGCAGGAACAACTCGGAAAGCTGGAGGAAAGTGTGAACTGAATTCTTCTCCAGCTTGTAGAACCATTGAAGGGCAGGCCCCTTGAGACTTTCTACGAACAGCTTGTAGTAGACGATGTCTTTTTCCGCTTCCTTGAAGTTTGCTCTCCCCAAGGCCACTTTGAATTCCATCAGATGATCCGAAGGGTCTGTAGTTCCTTCGTAGACTGGTAACTTGATCCTTCCGGGATCGGAGATTTTCATCCTTGCGATTCGTTCGTTCGTCGAAGGGCGTGTTCCTTGTTTTTTCCAGCACCTGAGTGATGGTAGGAGCCTTCCCTGTTCCGTGGTGTATCTGCGATTGGCTACGCTTTAGGTCTGAGGTTACCCGATCCATTTGAGCCTTTACTGCAGCGAGCTCTGCAGCATAAGATTGTTCGAACGCTCCACGCTCTTTCTCTTTCTTGTACCGCTCTTCGCTAGAGTGGTTGGTGTACTCTAAGGGGTTTTTCACAACCTCCATTTCGGAAGAGTCTGACGTGCTTTGAGTGTCAGAGGCACGTGGTTCTTGTCGTCTGCCTTCTACACCACCCGCTCGTGTACGCTTTGTGGGAGCTGGTTCTTTTCCGTCAAAGATATCCACGACGCGTTCGGGAGATTTGTCCGTTTCTCGATGCGGCGGTGGTGGTGGTAAGTCCTTTGGGTTTCCCCGAGTGGTCCGAGGTACGGAGAAGTCGAGGCATTGAGGGTCGACACGTCCCTAAGTCTTGTTGTGTCATGTCTTCCGCGTTTTCTTCACGAAAGAGCTTTCACTTCCCTCGAAGTGGCCTCGTTGATCTCGGCTTACTTCTTCTGCTCTGTGAGGAAGGTTCTAGCATCTTCTTCACCTTAGTTATGTTACCTTGAGTAGTGGTTTTGGTAGCGGTAGCCTCGACTGAAGGTTCTTTCTCCTGGTTGTCTCTGCGAGACGTGTTTTCTTCGCCGCTCACCATCCTTGGTTTGATATGTAACGTAGCTCTTTTGTGTAAGAAATTCTCTAGTTCCCCTTAGTCGGCCCCAAATTGTGGATGCCGAAAATCGTACAATTAGATTTGTAAGGGTTCGAGAGGAAGCAGAGATTTCTAAAGATAAGCTATGAAAAACAATGATGAGCAGAGAGAAATTAGGGTTTGTAATTGCTTTGTATTGCTAATGTGATAAAAATTGTGAATAATCATTACAAGTGTTTTTGCATTGATATATGTAGCCCCCTAAGTCGGCTAGGCCTTTTCCTAAAAGATAATGTCAACCTTTTCCTAAACCTTTGTGAATAGCCTTTTTCCCCTATGTCGGTTGAGCCTATGTGGGCTTCGTTACTGGGCTTTAACGCGTTGAACCTTCTTGAACCTTTGTTGACGTTTTGACAGACGACGCAGCACTTGAAGCCGATGGGAATGGCCTGGACGCCGATGTCAGCTGCCTGGACACCGATGAGGCCAGGTACATCGGTGTCACTGGGCAGTTACATCGGTGCCACGCAGCCTTGGTCTCTACAGCGCCTCCGGTTGGCTCTGTGACCTCTTCGACGCTACATTCATGACTTCTCATGGGGTGAAGATAGCTTCGAAGGTTCCTTTGCCAGGTAGAAAAGGTCTTCACCCTTTCTTGTAGGTGAAATGACTTAGGGGTTTTCAAGAGGTCTTCACCCTTTCTTGTATGTAAAATGACTTAGTGGTTTTCAAGAGGTCTTCACCCTTTCTTGTAGGTAAAATGAATTAGGGGCCACATTATCTTTCCCTGTCGAAATATGCTCGTTGCCTCTCATAACATTGAACGTCGAAGTTCAGCAGGTGAAATCCGACCCCAACAACGGGGTTTTTAATACTTTTAAGTATTGATATTTTTCTTGCAATCCTTTTTGGGAAATTGTTTTTTTTAGTATTTCGTAGTACTTAAGAAATTTTCTTTTTCTTGCGATCTTTGTGGAAAATCGGCTTATTATGAGTAATTTTTGCGATGTTATGATAGATTTGATTTGTCATAGG